>OX371223.1:182756361-183145066 GCA_947310385.1 Nephrotoma appendiculata | reverse complement strand
TTAAAGGACGACGTTTTGGACATAAGTTTCGATTCATTATTAGAAGAGAATTTATCCATCAGAATCAATTTTATTACATTCATCGATATGGCACTTCATTCTTATTCCTCTTTAAATTTAAAATGGGCTCCTCATAAACTAACCGAAGAAAACAAAAACCGAAGAGTTGATATTTGTATGAATTTGCTTTTTCCGTACAAAAGCAAGAATTTTTTGCATAAAATCATTACGGGTGATGAAAAGTGGTTTTTGTACGATAATCCTAAACGCAGAAAACCATAGGTTGATCCAGGCCTATCAAGAAAGTGTTACTCTGTGCTTGGTGGGATTGGAAATGAGGCATTTACTACGAGCTTCTGGAACCTGGTCAAGCTGTTACAGCTGATCAAATTGGTAAATGGCAAAAGACACTAGATATTAATGGCGAATATTTCAATAATTAATCTTTGTAACGATTATATTTTCAATAAAGTTAAATTAAAGTTAAAACCCTAATATATTATTTACAAGAAAAACACTAATAGATTCGAAAGTAATTTGATATGATATGATATGATATGATAGAGGCGTACAGGCCAGCCATAACGGCGATCCTAGGTACGTTACCATAATTCTGAAATATCCACAATCAAATAACAAATTATATCTGAATGCGAATAATATTTCAGCATCATGCGGGCCCAGGCCCTGCCTGCATCCTTAACAGATAAGGTTATTTAGGAAAAGATGTTAGTCACAGAAACGACTAGGGCGAACCGCAGCAAAGTCATTTTCTAACTACTTAAATATATTAAAATGTTAGTCTCAATTAAATTCACACTCTAGATTAGATTTTGTTAGTTTATTAATTTGGGTTAGTTGTGGTTGAGGTAAAGGATACTAATATTCATCATATGTATTCCGCATCAGTCATAAAAGACTGGTTAGGTTATTTAATTCACATCTACGGGTCATCTCATCATATGCTGTTTGTAACCTTATTTTTGCCCTATCTTCCCACCCAACACCATCTAACCGAGGGACTTCACGTTCGTAATGACTCGACAGCATTATCATACATATGATGACCTAAATATTCCGTTTTTATTGTAAAAAAAAATTAAATTTAAATTCGGTATTGTCATTTAGCTACCTATATTTAAACTCATCCAACTAAAAGCAGGGTTGATTTATATCTAACATTCACACAACTACACTAAAACATAACATGAATTCAACCAGAAAGATCGTCGAAAAACAACATTCCATAGCAAAAGGTCTTTGTATCATTAACATATTTAATTGTACTGAGTTTATTCTCAAAGCGTAAGTAATTAAATAGACCCCCTGATCAAGAATGTTACAATCACGATCTTCCCTGACCTTCCGGTATGTTAAAAAAATAATGAATAAAATTAATAATAAAATAAATTGAATTATAATTGCCGACAACTTTATTGTTTAAAGTCAGGACTTTCGACAAAATTTCAATTTACAGAATTGTTAAAGAAACCACTAAAATATTATTTTCAATGTTTTCGAAATAGTAAACGGGATATCAAGAAAACGATCATTTTGTGCCTTTTGTTTGCTTACAAACAAAAGTAAATAATGCCAATTATCGATGTGTGTGATGTGTATATACAAAATGCACCGAGAGAGCGAAGAGAACGCAAAAAGAAATAATTATATATAAACACTACGATACACACACAAACACTTCCAACTCTTTCTATTTAACTTATATTCATTTATTTTATCCCTTTTTCAACCAAGAAAACAAACAAATCGACTCAATTCCAGTCCAACCCACACAAACGTGTGAGCAACAAACCACACCATGTAATGGCGTTGTTGATAAAAAACCTCGCCTGGCCCGAAGCAAAACCAACACAACCGTGTGTAAAGATACAGTTGTGGCTTTCGGACGAAAACAAGCCAAAAAGAATTCACAAACGTGTAAATTGGTTCAAAACACTTACAAAAATAAATTGCCGACATGGCACTCCTGTCGAACCCGCACAACTGTGTTAGCAAAACACAAAAGGGATATACACCCACACACACATACATAAATAAATACAGAATACACATTTAATATAAATAAAAATAAAAAAAAAGGAAACTACTCTGAAATTCTTATATGTATATACATACATATACACAGATTATAGAAAAATTAGAACGACATATACTTCGCGTAAATTATATCTCGTTATAAATTTTCAACTCGGACTTTATGTATACACATATATAAACACATTATTCAAATAAAATCAAAATTTATATCGAACATATTATAAAATATGAATCAAAAAAACAATAAAATAACCATTCATTATAGAATAATTATGTATATATAAAATCAAATAAATAAAGACTCATCCTTTGTATCTGTCGGCAAGAATACAAAAAATCCATGTGCACATTTTACATGCTATACACGATTAGTTCACTTTATAATTATTATCACTAAACTTATTATAATTTATAATATAATTGATAATTACACTACATTTAAAATAAAAAGATAAAAAGATTTATTATTTAAATTTTATTTATTTTACGGTGAAAGACAAAACACGTCTTCCTCCTTCGACGATCGCACGTCCTTTTTCACTAATAGATTCGAAAGTAATTTCGATCAAAAAGGGAAATATTGCGCTACTAAAATCGTTAAGCTCTAGCTCGATATGACAGTCACGGCTCATGTAAAATTTTCGAAGTTTAACCGATACATCGAGTATTGTATCATATTATATACTACTTAAGCCAAATAGTAATAATCTCAGAGATTGAATCGCACCTAAGCCAAATAACAAAAATCACTATGAATATTCATGGATACACAATAATTTATACACATATAATTTTAATCGTCATATCGAGAGAGAAATAGAGAGAGAGAGAGAGAGAGAGAGACAGAGAGAGAGAGAGAAAGAGAGAGAGGGGGCTTACTTGTTTTTAAACGTATATGACTAAGTGACAGTGATGTAAAAATTATTGATCAAAAATTATTATTTCCCCACAAATATTAAAAAAACTCCCTACAATTTCCCTACGCCGCAGTTTTTAAATATTTAAATATTGGTTCGATAACGGCTTATCTAAAATTTTTTTTTTCTGATGAATTTAGAAATTATAAAATAAAACACATTGTATTGAGTAAATAAAGAAATTCATTTTTATTCCAATAAAAAAATTAATATTAATTAGGTACATTAATCAAAATAATATATATCAAAATAATAATAAAACAACTGACGAGAAAATTCTTTTGTATCACATACTCGCATATGCACATTCGAATATTATTAAAAAAATAAATATAAAAAATCGAATCAAATCATATAAGTTAATTATTAACTTCAGTTAATTTATATACACATTTCAAAAACTTAAAGGACAAAAAAATAAAATGAAATCAATCGGAGGTTATTTTACTTAACTATAATTATTATATCACAAAAACGTTCCAGCATCACTTAATTATATACATCATTGGCTTTCATTCGACTGAAATGATTGAAACATAGCATTTAAGGTGTTAAAAAATTCCCGGACATATTTCAAAAAGTATAAATATGCTTTGGTGCACATATTGTGCAATTCCTGTAGAATTGTTTCAGTAGACTTTAATTTGTCGGTTTTGACAGCTTCTTTAAAAAATTCTTGAAGTACTACCCAATTTTCAAGAATCCGCTCGACACAACGTTGATGTGATAGCCATCTTGTAGCTGACGTTCTCAAAATTTTTCGATTACCTTCGCCTAGCATTGTTTGAATTTCTTGCAGTTGCAAGCATCGTTTTGAGCTACTCGAAACATAAACACCGATTTGCCTTACTAAATCTTCAGGTGCTCTAGGTAATGTAAGGCAAGCTTTGCTTGCAACGATAGCTGCACTATGGCAAATGCATTTAATGAGAATTGCTTTTGGGTTGTCTTGTAAAAGTCTAGAACTAAATGAGTTTTTGGAACCAACCATCACACTAGCTCCATCACTACACATTCCAATTATATTTTTATATGGAATTCCTGTTAAAAATTATATAAATTTTAGAATAAAAGCAAAACAGATTTTAGATTTATATATACATACCAAACTTATTTATTACATTTTTAAATGTTTCGTAAAGTGTTGCAGCACTACAATCTGAGCCAACAGCCATCAAATCTAGCAACTTAATAATAATATCTCCTTTTTCTGGACATACATACCGAACTAATATACACATTGTTTTATTTGTCCCAATATCCGTACTTTCATCCAACATCACTGAGAATTTTGTATGTTTCAATGTTTCTACCAAATTTCGGGTTTCTTCATGAGCTATTACATTTTTAATTATTCCGGTACATTTGGATCGACCCAATGTTGCTTCTTTAATAATCGTCGAATCTGGAGCGATATCTTTAAGTAAGGGCAAAAGATGGTAAACAATTTGAAAAGCAAACATTATGCTCAGCAAAACACATACGTAATCTTATCTCAAAATTTTCCACTTCTTCTGCACTATGTGATTTAGCTTTAGGCCTAAACAACTGATTCATTTTCAAATTATTTTTGATTTTTTCAATATTTTGTTTATGTGTTTTAGATTCACTGTGTCTTTCTAATTCGGATTTTCCGCAAAGTAAATCTTGATTACATGCGGTGCATTTACATTTAAATTCATCATCCTGGAATTTTTCTACCTTTCTACCTTTAAACTTGTCAACTTTTAGCCAATTTTCATTAAATTTTTGTTTTCTATACTTTTTTTTAGGACCACGGTGTTTATTTTCTTGTGAATCGTACGACGATGACGATGATGAATCCATATCCATTTTTAAGCAACACTTTATTTATTAACACCAATAAAACGAAGAAAAATTATGAATTGCGATTTATGAATATGATGGCTACCGTACGGTTTAACATTTGAAGTAACGAATAACGATCGAAGATAACCCTAAAAGCAAGACACGATTGTACAGAACAGAAAATAATGTTAACGACTTTTGTGTTTTCGTTACTAACTTTATGTAATTTCGGTTTTGCTTATTTTTTAAACAAAATTTTCATAAAATATCAAAAATCCCTACATTTTACGTATGATTAAAAATCCGTCCCTTTTTCCCTACACTGTATTTTTTCGTTATAATTTCCCTACAAATAGGGATTTATCCCTACATCTGGCATCACTGCTAAGCGAGCCAATCTCTGAATTGTTTTCTATTTGGCGTAATATAATAAATATAATACAGTACGATATGGTGGGATATTTATTTATATGAGAATTTATTAAAATATATTACACATTAGATTTTTTTTTCTTTTTAAAATAATCTTTCATTTTATTAATATTTATTATAATTATTGTTTCGAATTATTTTACGGTGTATTCACCGTTTAAATTGCATACTTCCATACATTTTAGTCCAAAAACTTTTGTTCAAGACCTTCATACGAATTCAGCTAGCTATATCTAAAATTCATTGGCTGTTTTCCAAACACCGACTTATTTGTTTTCACCGAGTCACCTCGCGAGGTGACAACGACCAACATGCCAAGAATTTTTCTTCCAAATAATAGAAATGCGTTTTATTTTTGTTATTACGTCCCAAATAAGTCGGTACTATGGATTGGAATGACTTAAATGACTTATTTAAGATGGGACCAAATAAGCCAATAAGACTGCAATAAATCGGTGTTTGGAAAACACCTATAGAATCAATTTGCCACTTTGGACGAAATGCGAAAAACCAATTCTTCTTCTACAAACTTTATATCATTGCATTTAAGATGTAGCTTTAGCATTTTCAACCGTTTGGTCACCGTTACTAATATTTTATGCTTACAATGATTGTTACACTTATTAAAAGCGAGAATGCTTGATTTTGTATTGTTCGATTAATCTTTCCAGTAATTTATTTGGGAGTAAATTAATTTTCCGTGATATAAATGTATGTACTTCAATATTTATTTAGAAATTCGTGGTGCTGGATTTTTTAATTTTCTCGGGATAACACAAAAAATCTACCTCGATAGTTGTTTTTTCGTAAAATACAGTCGTGTGCAATATAATAGGTTATTTTATAATATGTTTAAATAATTTTTTTTTTAAATCATCAATATCAAAAATTAAAACATGGTTTTTTTTTAATAGTCAGTCTCTTCTAAAAAAAAAACATTTATTAGAATATTATTTCAAATTGATCACAGATCGTTTAACATTAATTCAATTGTAATTCATATACCACATCTGTGCAGATTAATAGGGAATATTATGAAATGGTATTTAAAAAAATTTATTCATCAACAATAAATGATTTTTGTGTCAACGTTTAATATTTGGTGCTGTACCCCTTATTTCTAAGCACCGCACTGCATCGCCGCCCCATCGAATCTACCAGTGATTGACATTTTTCAGCCGGGATGCTCCACCAAGCGTTTTGGACGTTTTCCCAAAGCTCATTTTTATTTTTTGGGCTCGGTAATTTACTTAACCTTCGTTTTAGCTCACTCCAAAAGTTTTCTATAGGGTTAAGGTCGGGTGATTGAGCTGGCCATTCTATAACATTTATTTTATTGGTAGCAAACCAATCTTGTACCACCTTCGCCGTGTGCTTCGGATCATTGTCCTGCTGAAACACCCAGCGCAGGGGCATGTTTTCTTCGGCATACGGAAGCATTGTATCCCTTAAAACATCCTCCATATACATTTTTTTGTGTAAATTTTCGTAGACCCAGCATATAGGCCCTACACCACTATACGTGAAACACCCCCAAAGCTTAATACTTCCCCCTCCATGTTTGACAGTTTTTACTGTATAGCGCGGGTCTAATTTTTATGTTTTGGGACATCGGACATATTGTTTGGTGCAATCCGGTTCAAATAAATTAATTTTTGTCTCATCGGACAACAACACGTTCCGCCATTTGGTTATATGCCAACCCAAATGGTCGTTGGCGAATTTTTTTCTATGTGCCACATTTTTTTTCGATAATGATGGTACCTTTTTTGATATAGTTGCTTTCCAATTGTTCTCAATAAGTCTCCTTCGATTTGTGGACGTATCAATTTGTAGGCCTAGGTCCTTTTTGATTACCGTTGAAGTCGAAATCGGATTTTTTTTGACGTAGCGAATAATTTGAATATCCGTTCTCTCGCTCGGTTTTCTTTTACAGCCACAAGTATTGCCACGTTTTTTCGGCTTTAGAGCGTTTACTACCATATTAATGGAGCACCCTATATTCTATAACACAAGCGATTTCCTTTAATGTTTTACCTTCCACTCGTAGTTTATTAATAACATCCCTTTCACTTTGGGAGCAATGTCTTCCGTGGCCCATTTTTACTAAAATAAATAAAAATAAATCCGTATGTTAACTAAATTATTTTTAATATTTAATTATATAATAACTTTAAGGCCTAATAATAAATTATATAATTTAAATTATAATATTTATTTATTAGACATTCAAATTAATAATTACCTATTATATTGCACACCGGCAAAACAAAGACTAAATTTAGACTGAATGTAAAACACATTGCAAAACAAAATTTTTTCACAAAACAAAAGAAAACGAAATAAAAAATGTATAAAAATGCAATATAACGGGGAACTACATTTTTATACCGTTTTGAAACGAGTTTGGTCGTATAAGTTTTCAAATTGCCTATTTTACCTATTATATTGCACACCACTGTATGTCATTATAGAAAATATTTTTTGGGGCTACATTAAAAACTAGCGTAATATAATAATTTCTTCTAACTTTATAGGCATTATTTAAGGTTCTGATGCTTAATAGACATCTTCCTATGAAACGTCGAACCAAAAAGTAAATATACATTAATTTGAATAGGTTATATGACCAGGATTTTTTACCCAATATTAGTAAGCCGAAGCATATTAGAATTACTAACAAAAATTGGTTGTTTCCAAAAACTAATTTTACCAGATAATGGTTAAGTGAAAGTGTTTCTTTCAAAATTTTAAATTTTTTCTTATGGAATTTTTTGTCTGAACGTTTTAAGATTTTTTGAGCCAACATATTTACTTTATTAATTTTATATGAAGTAGAAAGCCAACAATGAAAATTAAAATATCCGCCAGAGCAACTATCTTTATGACATCAATCGAAAAAAATTTTGCCACCAAGTTCGTGAATCAAAAGTAAATCTAAAAATACAATTTTAGTTATTAACTTCCTCTTCTAAAGTAAATTTTATCCGACTATATATTCTATTAACACTATTTAAAAATATCAATTTTAATTCCTTGTATAGCAGTAATAATATCATCCACATAACAATAATAAAATAAAGGCTGAAAATCTAAAGTATCTAGAGCTAAACTTTTTAAATTTTCGATTAACAAATTAGCTAATATTGGACTTATGGGAGAACCCAAAAGAAAATTCTGAATTATTTAAAACTTTCGTTAATTTGGATTTTGCGTTCTTTTGAATGTTTCTCCTATTTTTACTGATAATATCCAAAATTAAATGACTATCTAAATTTGTAAATAATTAAATTACGTCTAAAGAAATTAAAATAACATTTGGAAATATAATATCGTTTCGAATTTTTTGTTTGAAATCTTACAAATGAATTTTAAAGAATGGGTGGACAAAATTTATTACCTGAACTAAAAATAAATTTTACATTGTTTGGAAGAAATCTAAGAATATCTGAAAGGTTACTAGCCTTTTTTCACTAGTACCAACTGAACTATCAATTAGAACATTTACACTATTTACCAGAATATTGTCTAATTTTGATATTTGCCTTAATCTCATTAAAATGAAAACTAGAAGTAGGTTCTGCTTGCAGAACCAATTCTTCGATGTTAGATGGAAGTATCTATCTATCTATTATATTAATACGCTTAATTTTTTCAAACTCAACCCTAAACATGATCCTGAAGTACCTGAAACGGGTACCTCAGGTGTTTTCAGCAAAAGTTTGTCACGACGCCAGAATGCCATGATAAAATATGTTTATATTGAATCTATGATCATGCGCATTAAACCGTGAAAATGACAAAATTTATTAAAATTGCCGATGTTTTTGTCATAACACTGTGATGACAAAATGAGTAGAAAATTTGTAATTGAATCTCAATTAAACAAAACAGAGAACATAAAATGTGTTTACATACATTTTGGTGTTAATAGTTGTGAGTGTAAAAATATAATTTTGTCATGACACTCTATCTATTTAAGATTCAAAAATTAACCGCGTATATGAATTTACTTTATTTTTGATAAAAGTGCATCAAATTTACATCTTAAAACATATTCTTAATCCTTTCTTAACCAAAAATTTAATAAAATGTATTCACGTATCTATTATATTAATACTCTTAATTTTTTCAAACTAAACCCTAAAATGACCCCTAAACATGATCCGATCCGTTAGATTTTTTCAGGGTAGGTCGACATATATATTGCGCTGTGCATAGGCTGCAAATCGGAAAAATTCCACCGGGAAGTACCCAAATCGGGTACCTCAGGTGGTTTCAGAAAATTTCCAAGATTTGACGCTATGTGAGTTTGCCATGATATTTCTTTATTAAGACCTTGAATTTGTTATTGGCGATTTTCATCGAATGTAGTTAGCGTTGGTTTCTGGACGAGAATTGTCAAATTCATTGTTATGACAGTTTTATTCCCCCTTGCTTCATAGCAAACTACGATTTATATTTTGTTCATCAGATGTCAGCTACTTTGTTAATTTTTTATCCAGTCGAAAATGCATGATCGATCTTATGCCGTGATGCGTCTTTCTGTCCATCTACCGATTTAACAAACAGTTACATTCGAAGCAGGTAAAGAAGATGAAGCGTTGCTTGCAGCACGAACTGGCCGAACGAAGCTGGGGTCATGGTTTCAGCTCAACTTCAATGATCAAAACTCACGTCATTTCCTATATACTGACATTATCCACCATTACATTTACGTACGCGGTAATGGCAACATCGTCAAAGAGGTTGAGAGAAGGTTTTTTGCATGAATGTGTACAGTAAGCTTGAGAGATGAGGAGCGTTTCTTCCCGCGGCTGCTTTTGCTACATATTCGAGGTTCCACCAGCTTTGAGTTTGTACGAACATTCAATGGTTTTATTTACACAACCTTCAAAGAAGCTACAGCTGCACGGGTTCTGGTAAACGATGGATCCTGCTTAACAGAAACAGCAGTCTTTCAAATGTCAAGACAGCTTCGACAGAGTTTCGCTTATATTTGTTGCTTTTGTCAACCGTCAAAACCTCTTGATCTCTGGATGAAGTATGCAGATGACATGACGCTTGATTACATCCGACACCATATTGAAAATGTAGTTAAAAATTTAGCTCTCCACGATAATTGTTATACAGCACGAACTTTCTTGCGCTATGATCGGCTTACCAACTTCATCGAGAAGTCTCGTAGAAGTGCAAGTCTTCGATACAGCTCGAGAAGCCGACGAAGCTGAATTACGAATTCAACTGCTAAACGAAAAGCAGTTGGGTGCATTTCTTAAAACAACTGTTGCAGTGGAAAATGAAAATGTCTTCAGCTGAAGTTGAGATTTGAATATTGGGTTTAGGCGCGTAAGTGGTCATGTGATCTCAAGCACGCGCTTCCCTTTTGAGATATGAATATTTGACTTCGCACGTAAGTCATACTGTGTGCATTTGAGCACGTGCTTGCCGTTTGAGATTTAAGAATTAACCGCGTATATGAATTTACTTTATTTTTGATAAAAGTGCTCCAAATATACATCTTAAAAATTCTTCTTAATCATTTCTTAACCGAAAATTCAATAAAATGTATTCACGTGACTGATTATACAGTCACAGGTCAGCTAGTAACTTCTAAATTGTGATGAAGGACGTCAAAATAATTTTCGTAGTTTTTATTTCTTTTATTGTTGTATTAATTTTTTCGTTCATTACACCAAAAATAAATTTATCTTGGAGTCGAGTAAACACTTCGTTATTTGCTGCTGAAATGCTGCTTATCTATTAGTTTTGCCAATTTTAATTTTTCATTCATGAATTTTTTCATTTTCGAACAGTTTGATTTCCACATTTCAACTGGAGATGTTTAAAACTTAATTGGTTGTCAATTCGATATCATTATCAAAGCTAATGAAAATTTATTAGGTAAACAAAATTTCCTTTACAAGATATACAAACTATATAATAAACAAAATATATAATATACTGGTCAACTTATTTTTGTGATATTTATAGCATTTCTATGCTCGAGAGAGTACAAGATTGTTATTTTTTTTTTTTGTTTTTAATATCTTTTTGGAAAAAAGCTAGATATTAATTAATCAAACATTTTGGATGGCATATTGCTCAAAGATAGTTTTGGTAAAGTGATCAAATGCATGATTAGCCGTTTTCATATAAACAGTTTACTTTACAAATCGAAAATTTTTTTAACGATCGGCCTAAATCTATTTAACCTGCCACGAAATGTGAGAGCCGTGTTGGTGAAATAGTTAAACTTCTATTTTGCTCTCTGTAAGGTAATAGATAGACAATCTTAAGATGAAGCCACAAATCTTTAAAGAGTTAATAATTAATGATCAATAAACCTCAAAAGTAATGTCTATTTAACTTAACACTTTTATAGCATTTTAGTTCAAAACTTAAAATCACTCTCCTGTAAAGTTGATGAATTTGAGTTAAGTGTCTTTAACTTATCTGAAAACCCAACAAAATGTCCTTAGGGGCCGATATGTTCCGTTTTCGTTTCGAATTAATTAATTATTTATTAAATTTGGGATCAAAATAACAAAACTAAAAGTACTTGCCTGGGAATCGAATGTGCGAATGAGAAGGAAAAATTTGTTATACATACTTTTAACTGTTTTTATTTCATTCATTTTTCTTGCACTGGTTGGTTTCTCGGGCAAATAGTTTTAGATCTGTTATTTTTTTCTCAAATTAACACACAAAACATATTAGAATCGCCGAAGAATATCGTCCGTTTAGCAATGTTAAATCTTTACCCACAAGTCGATGTGGCTCAACTCAAATTTAGTGCGTTTAAATATAATTCACTGGAGTAACTGATACATGGATGATCTATATGTAGAGTACAAAAGTTGTAATCATTGGGGTGTAGCATTAAGTCGCCATGGCCTAATGAGATGACTGAATTATTGGCATGGGAGTTTTATAACAATCAGGCTGATTGAGATAAGATGTTTGCATGTTAATTAATAAATTATGTATTTACATTTTTTTTTGCTCAATTATCATATTTTTGAAGTAATACCGTTGTGTTGAATGATTTTCCCTTTCTGTGGTTACAAATTATGACACGTGATTTTTAGCGTCCGTTTTGATTCAAATATTACTTACACAAAATAACGCACACCAATGAGACAGGCAATTCTTAATTCAATGCACTCTGTAATTCTGAAGTCAATCCGTTTTCTTATTTCCACAGTTAATCAAATTAAAACGACACTACATGCATTTTTTTGCTTCTACTTTTATTATGATCGGTACTTCGTATTACTTGGTATGTATTACTAGAGACAACCTAAATTGTTTTGTTGGTTTGCGCGTAGTATAATATATACGTGTTCAAGATGACGTTATAATTATCAGAAACGAACGAATTTATTTTACTCAGTTTGTTCAAATGAAAAATTAAATATGATTGTCTGTCGTATTACTCTAAATATCAAATATAACGATCTACCAGCTTTAAATATCCTATCTTCGTTACGCTCGAATTCGCCGTAAAATATTTTACCACAGGCAAACATATTAAATTTCTTATTTGAACTTGAACAAATTTATTTGTTTTTTAAATTATAATTCCAATGTCATTCTTGTATATATCTGTGATTTTTCGTTAATCTATTTGTACGACTATATACTAGAAAACAACGAATTTTTTATGGTTTGGAATTATCATATTATGGTAGAAAATATAGGTTCATTTATTTCAAAACATTTCATACCTTAAAAAAGGTTAAGGTTTTAGGCTACCTCTATTTTACTAGAATTGAAAATGAAGTGTAAAATGTAAATTTATAATTCGAATCAAACCCGTTTACCCAGCCTTCGTGCACATTACTAATAAGGATGTGATCCATTTCTGATTTTTTTAAAATGGCTAAATCGTATTTAAGTTAAATTATTACTTTAAAAAGTATTCAAAGGAAGTAGTTGTTTGGTCATAAAAAACGTAATTCACGAAAATTTGATAAAATTATAAGTTGTTCATTAATTTTCAAGGATGACATTGATTATTAAATTCTATAAATTGTAGTAACCAAATGATTTTGAATAATTTTTCAGTATTTTTAGGAATTTTACTCCCACTGTTAAAACATTGCCTTGAATCAAATTCAAATTACAAAAATAAAAATTATGCTGAACTGTAGACAAACAAAATGTTAGGGCAATATTTTGATCTAATTATTGAAGAGCTTGTTACAACCGAAATCTGTCAAGATCAACTTACTATGGTACATGCTTCTTGTACAAACACAATTAAACTTAATTGATTCAATTTCCTTGAATAAAATAACAAGAGAAAAGCAAGACAATTATCTTACTTCCCTGCAATAAATTATAATTATATAAAAAAAAATCGTTGTATAAATATTAAATATTAAAGCTCAAAAAAATACACTCGAATGTCTAAAAAATCTTTTATACATTTGCTTTAATTTTAAGATTTCTACGTCTCCTTTCATTTCTGCTACTTGTTCAATCAAAAAAATATAAGACACAAACGGATGAAGTATGAAAAATTCTCTACATTATATGTACGTATTCGTGGAAGATTTCATTCTCTTATTATTATTATTTATTTTCATCATTTTCAGAATTCCGTATTCAGCATCAAATGAAACAGAGCAACAACAACTGTAATAAAAATTCATAAAGTATATGAAACAGATCATAAAACATCTCAGAAGGCTATTTTATACTGAAAATGTATATGTACTCCGATTTATGTTCTGCCTGTATCTTCAAATAAAGTGTATAAATAAAAATGTAGCCTAGCTTCTATATTCATAATATTCAAAATTACACCCTAACTGGGGAATGGGGATACTGGAACGAGGAATGAGAAACTATATTATTTTATGGTATACTCGTAAGAGAATACGTAAATAAGAAAAAGGATAAAATAAAGTGACTTCTATTCCCTTAACAGAAGAATATTCGAGAACTGGTAGCAAAAACAGCAGACGAACGATAAATGGAAAACAGAATTTCTTCTATACTGTAAATGAAAATTATAAATGAGTCGAGATCAATGTTTTATGAATGCCAATATTTATTAAAGATGTACAAAAAGTTCCTGTGAAACGCACGTATATGTAACGCAGGAGACATGGTAGAAGGGGTTACCTTATTGCTTCACACAGAAGGTATACAGTAACGCACGTGTGGAAATTTGAGCAAATTGCTATACAATATCTACCTTAAAGTAAATACAATTGTTCGTCGCATGGAAATTTTTCGTAATATTATTTATTTACATTTAGTCACATAATCTTGAAATTTTAAAGGTCGATGAATATTTTTAATGCTCGATACTAACATCAGCCGTGGCATAAACAGTTGAAGCTTTAACAAGTTTTTAAAGAATTTCATCGGACCTTCTTTTTAAAGATCTCGGCGTTCCACAACAAATTGTTGCTCATCTTAGTTTCTCTTAAGTTTGATAAAAGTAAGCAAGCAAACAACGATTCTCGGCTATCATTCTAATTAATTAATAAAAATAATAATTCTTATCGACCTTCGCCCTATCCGCTCGCGGAAAGCCTTCATCTATAATATTATTACTGTTTTATATAACTACATCAAATAAAACATACACCTTATTTTTTTTTCATTAAATTCTTATATTTTCTTTACACAACATCTTTAGTATTTGATTTTTTTTCTATTTATTAACTAATAATATCACATTTAAAAAAATAAAATTAATTCACTTACTTAACAAAAATATAACAAAACGTAGTCAAAGAAAAAAATGTACAGTTCCTAGTATTATTATACTAATAAATACAATTAATAATTTGTGCGCGACCCTTTCTGAGCTATGACCTGTTTTAGGCGATCCTGCATTGAATGCACAAGTTTTCCTGTTCTTCCGATGTAATTTGGTGCCACTCGTCGATTAATTTAAATTTTAAATTGTCTTTTGTTCTAATATCATGTAGTTGCACCCGTTTTTCCAAACTATCTTAAAGATGGGGTTGAGATCTGGCGATTGTGGAGGGTTCACTAAAATATATTTGACATTGTTGTACAACCAGTTTTTTACCAAGTGGGATGCATGTTTGGGATCGTTGTCTTGAACCAAGCTAATATGTCCAGATATTTTAATTTGTGTCGCACTGCTTTTAAAACGTCCTTTAGCTAGCAGAACCCATACAGCAGAACATTATAAGATAGTATGGATAATATAGGCTAATTAAATGCCGCATTAATAAAATTTGGGCTCCACCTCTTCCAACTAAAACGCGGGTTCTGCTAGCTTTAGAAAAAGTTAGAAGAACCCATATCAAAAACTGATTTAAAAACAATTGGAAAATTAAAGGTTAATTTTAGGCTAATTAAATGCTCTATTTATATTTTTTATTCTGCTCGATCTAGAAAATGCAAAAGACTTTATCATTTCAAAGCTAGCAGAACCAAAATCGAAATTAGAACGCAAAACAAGATCTATTGATAAACAAACAATTTTAGGCTCACTATGGGCTAATCAAATGCCCCATTAAAAAATTTTGGGCTCCACCCGTTTTTGACCAGACTTCAGGTCACTAAACCTAAAGCCAGCAGAACCCAAATCGAAAATCGGATTAAAACTGAAATTAGAACGTAAAACAAGATCTATTGATAAACTAATAATTTTAGGCTCATTATGGGCCATTCAAATGCCTCATTGAAAAATTTTGGGCTCCACCCGTTTTTGACCAGACTTCAGGTCATTTAATCTAAAGCCAGCAGAACCCAAATCGAAAATCGGACCAAAACTGAAATTAGAACACAAAACAAGATCTGTTGACAAAGAAATAATTTTAGGCTCACTATGGGCTAATCAAATGTCCCATTGAAAAATTTCGGGCTCCACCCGTTTTTGACAGGCTTCAGGTCATTTAATCTAAAGCCAGCAGAACCCAAATCGAAAATCGGACCAAAACAGAAACTATAACGCAAAACAAGATCTAATGATAAACAAATAATTTTAGGCTCACTATGGGCTAATTGAATACCCTATTAAAAAGTTTTGGGCTCCACCCGTTTTTGACTAGACTTCAGGTCATTTAATCTAAAGCCAGCAGAACCCAAATCGAAAATCGGATTAAAACTGAAATTAGAACGTAAAACAAGATCTATTGATAAACAAATAATTTTAGGCTCACTATGAGCCATTCAAATGCCTCATTGAAAAATTTTGGGCTATACCCGTTTTTGACAGACATCAGGTCATTTAATCTAAAGCCAGCAGAACCCAAATCGAAAATCGGAACAAAACTGAAATTAGAACGTAAAACAAGATCTAATGATGAACAAATAATTTTAGGCTCACTATGGGCCATTTAAATGCCTCATTTAAAAATTTTGGGCTCCACCCGTTTTTGACCAGACTTCAGGTCATTTAATCTAAAGCCAGTAGAACACAAATCGAAAATCGGACCAAAACTGAAATTAGAACGTAAAACAAGATCTATTGATAAACAAATAATTTTAGGCTCACTATGGGCTAATTAAATGTTCCATTTAAAATTTTGGGCTCCACCCGTTTTTGACCAGACTTCAGGTCATTTAATCTAAAGCTAGCAGAACCCAAATAGAAAATTGGATCAAAACTGAAATTAGAACACAAAACAAGATCTATTGATAAGCAAATAATTTTGGGCTCACTATGGGCTAATCAAATTATCCATTAAAAATTTTGGGCTTCACCCGTTTTTAACCAGACTTCAGGTAATTTAATCTAAAGCCAGTAGAACCCAAATCGAAAATCGGACCAAAACTGAAATTAGAACACAAAACAAGATCTATTGATAAGCAAATAATTTTGGGCTCACTATGGGCTAATCAAATGCTCCATTAAAAATTTTGGGCTCCACCCGTTTTTGACCAGACTTCAGGTCATTTAATCTAAAGCCAGCAGAACCCAAATCGAAAATCGGACCAAAACTGAAATTAGAACGTAAAACAAGATCTATTGATAAGCAAATAATTTTAGGCTCACTATGGGCTAATCATATGCCCCATTGAAAATTTTTGGGCTCCACCCGTTTTTGACCAGGCTTCAGGTCATTTAATCTAAAGCCAGTAGAACCCAAATCAAAAATCGGACCAAAACTGAAATTAGAACGCAAAACAAGATCTATTGATAAACAAATAATTTTAGGCTCAATATGGGCCATTCATAAGCCTCATTGAAAAAATTTTGGGCTCCACCCGTTTTTGACCAGACTTCAGGTCATTTAATCTAAAGCCAGCAGAACCCAAATCGAAAATCGGAACAAAACTGAAATTAGGACGTAAAACAAGATCTAATGATGAACAAATAATTTTAGGCTCACTATGGGCCATTTAAATGCCTCATTGAAAAATTTTGGACTCCACCCGTTTTTGACCAGACTTTAGGTCATTTAATCTAAAGCCAGTAGAACCCAAATCGAAAATCGGACCAAAACTGAAATTAGAACGTAAAACAAGATCTATTGATAAACAAATAATTTTAGGCTCACTATGGGCTAATTAAATGTTCCATTAAAAATTTTTGGGTTCCACCCGTTTTTGACCAGACTTCAGGTCATTTAATCTAAAGCCACCAGAACAAATATCGAAAATTGGATCAAAACTGAAATTAGAACACAAAACAAGATTTACTGATAAGCAAATAATTTTGGGCTCACTATGGGCTAATCAAATGCTCCATTAAAAATTTTGGGCTTCCCCGTTTTTGACCAAACTTCAGGTCATTTAATCTAAAGCCAGCAGAACCCAAATCGAAAATCGGACCAAAACTGAAATTAGAACGTAAAACAAGATCTATTGATAAACAAATAATTTTAAGCTCAGTACGGGCTAATCAAATGCCTCATTGAACATTTTTGGGCTCCACCCGTTTTTGACCGGGTTTCAGGTCATTTAATCTAAAGCCAGCAGAACCCAAATCGAAAATCGGACCAAAACTGAAATTAGAACGTAAAACAAGATCTATTGATAGACAAATAACTTTAGGCTCCTATAGGCTAATTAAATGCCCCGGGGTCTGATTTTCGATTTGACTTCTGCCAGCTTTGAAATGATAAAGCCTTTTGCATTTTCTAGATCGAGCAGAATAAAAAAAATAAATAGAGCATTTAATTAGTCTAAAATTAACCGTTAATTTTTCAATTGTTTTTAAATCAGCTTTTGATATGGGTTCTGCTAACTTTTTCTAAAGCTAGCAGAACCCGCGTTTTAGTTGGAAGGGATGGAGCCCAAATTTGTTTAATGCGGCATTTAATTAGCCTATAATTATTCATACTATTTTGTAATGTTCTGCTGTATGGGTTCTGTTAGCTTAATGGACGTCTTTTAAATGATTTTGTAAAATTTGCAAATATTATTCGTTATTCAAGTTAGTCTCAACAAACATCATCGATTTTGTCTCGTGAGTTACTCATTTAAAATGAGTGAAGCAAAAAAAATCGAATACGTACACAGTGTATAATACATAATTATGTCTTTGTATTTGTATTTTTCTTTTGTTCGTTTTTGTGTCATTTGTATGATGAACAGCACCAAAATAACGCGATCCGGGCGAATCGGTTTAATTTTTATGGTGCTTATATCCTTTTCTCAGCACATTACGTCTGCTCTCGAGCTGTGGAGTATCATTATTTAACATGCTAATTAATTTTATATTTAATATTTTCTTTTATCATAAATTAATTTTTTATGTATAAATAAAATTTTATAGGTAAATTTGTTTTAAATTTCATAAATTTTAAAAATAAAATGTATATTATAAAAAATCTAAAATACATAAACAACACAAAAATATGGCGTTTACAATGGTTAACCCTTTGAGTGCCAAAAAGTACAATCGTGCTCCTCAATACATTAGCCGAAATCATGTTGGCACTCAAAGGGTTAAGAAGATAAACAAACAAAAAAAGAATGACACGTGGCTTGCATATGCAGTAAAACAATCATTCGCACGAAACAAACACAAACACAAATGCTACTACTATATCTTTCCGGTTACACTCATTTCGTTTGACACATTTTGAGACAAAATCGATATACAGATTGCACCCCATACTATGACGTTTTCTCCATCGTGTGTGATGGTAGGTATGATATTCTGACTATTTAGTGCAGTACCTTTTTGACGTCATATAGCTCTACGGCTATCTGATCCAAAAATGTAGCATCAGGCGCCAAAAAAGGACTGCACTAAATAGTAAGAATATCATCACTTTCATCAAACACCGGTCCATCGGTAGTGGCAGCATTCCTATAGGAGCGTTTTCTAGAGGCAGCTTTCCTATAGGAGCTTTGAAAAGTATATAGGATTTATGAAAAAAGATTTAAACGTTTTAAAACCGATACAAAACCTTGATTTTAAAATTAAAAAGTTTTGAAAATGGTTTCAGAAAAGTTTCTGACACTTTACGAAACCTTATTAGTAGATACTGATTTGGCCGCGTTTTTAATGCCAACTCATTTTATCGTGAATATTGAGGAACAATTTTAGTTAATCTAAAAAATTTCAGTTTTTTGAAACGGCTATAAAGGAGTTCTAAAATTTGAATAAAAATTTAGGTTTTTTTGAAGCAGGGACACATCTCTTTATTTTTGAATTTAAAAACACAGTAACAAAAATTTATTTTGTAACACGAATTTAAAAGATTGTAAATGATTAAAAAATTAGATTAATTTCATCTTTAGTAACAAACTAACCAATCAAAATCGGTCATTAACTGACTTTATAAAAAATCAAAATCGTCTATGTTTTCAAAAAAAAAAAAAAATAGTTGGCAATCTTTTAAAGCCAGATTGGTTTTTTCACTTCGAGGATAGTTTACCAAGTGACTTGACTGCTCTTATTTTTTGTGTTTATAAATAAAATAAATTTTTATTGACTTAGTGAATTATTTTATTAATTATCAAACCGATAAAAACGCGATTTTAGTTAATATTAAAAGGAATCAAACGGTTTTTATGAATCGTTTAAAATAGAATGCAATTTTTCAATAACAAAGCCGCTTACTTATGGATTCAAAATAAACAGTCAGTTTTTGGGTATTTGGAAACCATTTAAAAACTTTTGCCATTGTCGAAAGGGACTCATAAAACTCATTTTTCTGAAACTTTAGTTTCAATTTGCTACTTGCGGTATCTCAAAAGACCAGGCGGATTGACTATTCGGAGAAATAGTTCATACTTAAGTTTTTTCCGTAACTTGGGAGAGCTACGCAAAATTTGGTGGACATCTGTGTACCAGAAGTAGTAGATTCTGCAGGAGCTTTTTCACTTTGTGCAATGAAGATTTAATTTTTACAAACCTTACAGGTTTTCTGAAATTCAAGCAGAAGTAGTAATTTTTGATTATCGAAGACAATTTTTATCACAATTTCGGTAGCTTAATTTTTTTGCTTTAATAATTAAGTGTGGTGTATTCAACATCTACCTAGCCAGAAAAATTACACCCCACGATTTTTTTAATTGCATAAGTACTACGCGACCAAAATATTAATGTTTAGGTTTCAGTGGTTGATGCTTAGGCCATTTTTTTCCCACTGCGAAACCACGCATTTACGCGAAATCATTAACCCATTCACCTACTCACACAACTACAGTATACCACCTGCAAGCTCCATGTAAACCTGTACATTGACATGGACGGTGGGTCGGCGCTGAATTCTGTACTCCATCAGAGGATCTAAGTTGTGTTTATCAACATCACGGACTGTAATCGATGATGAAAATCCGATTTTGCATCCGATGGGATTTGAACCCAGTACCTCCCGGTCCAAGTGCCGAAGCTTTAATCTCTGCACCAATTGTTCGGTAATACTAATGTTGGATAGGAACAAATTTAATTTTATATTTTTAAATTATTAAATTGGGTTACTAATATCATGAACTAATTTTTAATATTAGTATTTAGTAGGCAACTTCCACTTTACAGTATTTTCTATTGAAAATATTCGTCCATTTGAAAATGCTAAAAATTCGTATAAAGATTTTTTTGGTTTCTTCGTAATGTAACCTTCTTAACACTCATATTTAGTTGAAATGTCAATTAGACGAATGGAGATAAATGTGTACAATTTTTTTTTATAAACGTAACGTTTACTAAAAAAACATATTATACTATCAAATATCGTTGCCTAATTCATTTTGTAAAAATAACTCAGCGCAAAATCTTTTAAGTATAATACCAGCCATACACATGTATTGTAATTTTCAATAAAATCTGGCTTATTTTCAAAAATATATAAGTCACCTCTCGACCTTGGGGTGCAATGACTTACCTACAAATTTTAATAATTTATTGTTATTATTGAATGAGTTGTCACCGAACACTTCCAAATTTGATTAGAAAGAGCTACGACTAGAGTTACACATGTAGAAGGGGAGAGAGGGAAGCATTGAATCAAAAATTCTTCTCAAATTTCGGTGGCCACAAACACACAGATATCCGGATTCGAAATCCAAATAGAGAATTTAAAAATAGACTTTTAATGTTTGTATAAATGTGGGTAACCCCATATAATATCATCATAACGGGCCATTCTGGCCATAACCAGTTATGTGACAAAATGGTCCGAAAGCATTTACTGCCATTTAAGTGTGCCAACTGTCGCACGTGATATTCTAATCTGGAATAGTTATTTTATTACATGATGATTATTTTCCAGAGTAAGTATTATACGGACAGTTGATGATGATTTACTTGAGGTTTTTTCACATCAAATTGCAAAGCGTACATCGCTCTGAAACATTTGAACATCAGACATTTGAACATTAGACCCTCTGTTGGAGTGTTTCTTGATAATTGGTAAAAGGAGAATCTGCCAGTGAGAAACCGTTCATCTGTTCGATTTTTTAAACCAGCAATATTGATTACGGTTGGAAATTAAATTAAGTTTTGCGGTTTTACTGGCTGAAGCGTCACTAAAATAAAATTTCGCTAGTTTTACATTGTGACAATTCTATTACCAACTTTATGACAACCAAAACACAAAAGATTTTTTCAAGTACCAAATGACATTTATTCCACAATCGGCAAAAACACGTATATGACCTGAAAATGTGTGCTCTATGATTTTCCCTTGTTTTTTCATTTTTCTATAATATGGAAAACGACAACAAAATACCGTTGATGATAATATTGATTTTTCCATCAACATGTAACACAAACGTATCATAACGAAAAACAACATTTATAGACAAATAAAACGGCCACAGTGGTTGATTCCATTTCTGGTTAATATATCGCTATTGTTGTTGTTTTTTTTTCAGGTCAGCAGATATACGTTGTAAAACTTCACAATTATTTTTGTAAAAGTAACATTTTGTGTTTGTGTCTGATTTATCCATTAGCAAATATAAAAAAAGTTAAAAGAAGAAATTTTTTGTAAAATTGTTCTTCCTTAAATTGTATCTCGAACAATTCTCGTTCGTAACAACAAAAAAGATATGAAGTGAGAGTTCCTGAATGTCAGGTTACTTTTTGCCATTAAGTTACATATATTTTACAATGAATTTGACCTAAAACACTTGTTTATGTTTGTTTGGTTTTTTGGTTTATTTCGTTTAATGTTAGATTTAACCTTTAAGATTGTTTTGTGTTTGCTTATTTTATTGCTTGAGAAAGTATAAAATTGTATATGTACTCGTAATTAACTTTTTCGTTTCGTGTTAAATCTGTAGTGTAAATAATAAAGTGTAATTGTTTAACCGGGCGAGGTGGTAGAAAAAATGTATTACATAGGAGGTAAGTGGAACGAAATGGGTTCTTCAAAATCGCAATGTTACATATCATTGTAAACTTGTATCTAGGAAGGTTTACTTCTTACAAAAACCAAATCATTTACAATTGGTGTATATTGGTATACGTATGTTCCTAGATATACACATACAAATTGGAATAATACCAACATCAAAAGTAATTAAAAATTATTATTTTCTCTAATTGCGGTTTTCTATAATACAAAGTATACATAAAATATATATTATTATTATTTTATGTTACTAAAATAATGTTAATGAAGTTTTTGTGTTTTACCTGTCAGTGTGGTTATATGTAAACGAAAACAAAAAAATTATTATGAAATACAATTTTTAGGTTATTCTCGTAATAAAAATTAAATTATTTTTGTGATGAGTTTTTTTTTTGTAAAGTTATGATAATATTTTTTAGAAATTGTTGCTGGCTTATATAGGTATATCATATCAAGCGCTGACTGTGGTAATATTTGGTTATAATTAGAGGGATATTTATAAATTATTTTGTTTGATGAGATTTGTACAAAATATAAAAAATAATTTCAGTTATACTTTACAATGAGGGATATAAGTGGGTTTTATATCATGCCACGGAGTCAAGTGCGAGTTTAACATGTAATAATTTTCATTGGGTAAACAAAATTGTTTAATTATTATTGATTCCTCTTTCTTAATAATAAATGATGAACCATTTAGCGGTGCTCTTTTCAAAATGCAATAAAATAAACACAAATCAATATTTTTCCAAATGCTATAACTTTACTAGCAAGAGCAAACATTCGACTAGCGTGACAGTACCCCGTACTGTGAACCCAATTTTTCAGACAAACTTCCATCGTCTTAATAACCTCACCACTGTGAACCCAATTTTTCAGACAAACTTCCATCGTCTTAATAACCTCACCTTGATGTAAAAATACTATTTGGCTATCAATCCAGAATAACCCAAAATTTAATATTTGCTAATTGATTAAAAATGTCATTTCAATAATAACATTATTTTTCAAATTGATAGAGAATTTTATTGGATACAAATTTAGTTTATTGAAATTGACGAGCTGTTTTTTCAAATAAATAGAAGAATGCTGTTAAATTTACGGTTTTTAATTTTTATTAAATTAATCAGTAAAATAAAATAATTTTTTTTTTTCAAATCATAGATTTATTTAATTCATTTATGTAATACATTAATATCTAAAAATAAATCATTTCTAAATTAGCGATTTCATCACTATAACAATAGTTTACGTGCACGCAATTAACAAATAAAAAAATTAAATATAACTTAATAATAAAACAAAGATTTTATTTTGTTAATTTTTAGTATTAGCTATATAATTTAACACCCCTATTCCCCTACTCGCATCATACAAGTGATGTGACTGCTCATCTTCTTGGTTACTAGATCATTAAATCGAAACTTACAAAATAATTGTTCAATAAAGTCGTTCTGGCTGTTTTTTAAATCTTAGTATGCTGCTTCACAAATATTTCCTTGCGAATGCTATCACTTCAAATGACAATTTAGGCGTTGCCACATTACAATTTCTACGAACGTTTTCTGAAAACGTTTTTTTCTTTTACGAATAAATTATTGCATATATTTTATTTAATACAATGAGATATAACGTAAAATAACTTTATTTATTAGCCAAAATAATAAATTTACAATTATTGAACAATTTTAAATGAAAAATAGTCATTTTTCTATTTTGCCGTTCCTAAAAAAGTTTTTTTCTAAATGGTATAATTTTCGCCGTACTATTCTTTAAAACGGATTCCGAACTCACCCAAAAGTCTTGAACGTTTTTTTTCTACGTTGTAAATCTAACCTCACTTCGTTGATTTTTGACCATACAAACAATTTTATATTATCGGTCAATCAGTATTTTCAAAAATTAAAAACTGAATTATTTTTATACATATATGTATATATATTTTTTTTTTATTTAAATCATGTTGTATTGAAATTCTACATCTCCTTCTTTTACACCAGTTGGCAAAAATTTCTCTGATGTCATATCCACGTGAAGCAGGTACAATATACGAATTCATAGCGGTTGAAGAGGACGATGATGGTTGTACATTACTATGTATGAGTTCCAAGTCATTTATTTCGGACTTTACAATATGATGTAGAATTACACATGACATCACAATGTAATTCATTGTTTTGTGATGTTTTACCTCAATCCTTTTCAACAAAATCCTCCATTTATTGGATAATATGCCGAATGCATTTTCAACAATCCGTCTTGCGCGAGAAAGTCTAATAATAAAATAAATACAATTTTAATATCTCTCAAAAAAATTTAAAACTTTAAAAATTTACCTGTAATTAAATATTATGAATTTGAGTTAAATTCTGCTCTGGATATGTGGTTAGCAGTGTGGGTTCTAATGAGAAAGCCTCATCTCCTACTAGTACGTATAGAACCTTTATGTAGAGTTGAGCAAACATGTCTCATCCGGAATATGTAGGCTTTGTGGGTTATTCAGTCATATTCTGCCAAATTGCGAGTTTCTAAAAACTGCAGTCAGAATTAGACCCATATGCCCCGATATGACAAACGTGTCGATATGCTTGCCATCAACGGCACCCAAACAATTGGGGAAATTCCACCTGTGGAAAAACTGATTGGCTATACAAGTCCAGTTATCAGCTTTAGGTTGTGGCAATGCGATTTTTAGAAGTATTTTGTTGATGGCTATTATTGTTTGGTAGATTCATTTTTCAATCGTAGACCGTCCCATTAAAAATCGTAATGAGAGGTCTGTAAAATTGCATCCAGTAGCCAAAAACCTAAAAACAAATTAATTTTTAATTACTGTAATTTAATTAAGATGTTTTAAGCCGAAAACTTACCTCAGAGTTATAACTAATTTTTCTTTTGCAGTTACAGTATCTTTTCTTCTTGCTAATCTCGAGAGTTTAATTTCATTTGATACAACAGAATGGATACAATCAAAATGTCTTTTGGACATTCCAAAATACATATGTGAAATATTTCTTTGGATACCTCTCCAATAATTTTACAATACTAAAATATTCGCCCAATTGTTTCCTACGGGAATCAATGGGATGGATCCAATATTTGCGGCATCGTTTATTTTTATAGTAAAAATACATCGCTGAATATAACAAAACTTTAATTTTTATTTCGCTTGTTGATTTAAACTTATAAAGACTTTGACACTAAAAAGTTTTTGTAAAATTCGTACGAATTTTTTTTCTTGAATGTGGCGGAGCAAAGCAAATTTACGCACGAATCGCACTTAGTTAGATGTAATGTGGCATCGTTTTTTCTATCACTTGAAATTTTGACGTGACATATAAATAAAAAAAATTCAAACTAATGCAGCCAACTAAGATTAAAAAAATTTTCATTGAGAGTTTTGCACAAAATTATTTAGTAAATTTTGATTTTAAAATCTAGTAACCAGGAAGATTCACGTCACGTAATTCACTTTATTCTTAAATAAAAAAAAATCGTATCATCAATACCTACATAAATGTAATATCACGATCCATCAATACTTCATGGGAATACAAAAAGTTATTATACTGTGTATTGATGGATAACTAAATTTAACTTTACTTTTGATTACTAAATTAGTCTTTAGTCAATCCGAGTTTTTAGACTAATTTTCAATATAAATATAGATAATCGTTTAAATACTACCAATTAGTGTTTTTCAATTCCGCAATTAAACTTCCAACCGTAGGATATTTTTTTTTCTCGCTCATTATTGGCGATAAACACAATAACGGACTGTTTAACCCTATTCCTGCCGAGCTGTGACTTTGGATCACAGTTTAATTTTAAATATTTATATTTTCTCCGAAATAGCTTGTATACGTAAATCATTCATAACCATTTCATCATTTACATATTTATTATAGGTAAATGATGAAATAGGTATGGACGTATGGATGATTTACGTATACAAGCTATTTCGGATTAACCAATCTATTCATAGCCTTTTGTTTTGGCTACTCTTGCAAATTGCAATAACAACAGAAATAAAACTAGTCGTGAGCTTCAGAACTGATTCGGGAATAAATTTTTATTATACATATATGTAATAAACTATCTCTTGAGGTATACGTCCGGTGTCTTAAGGTTCAATAAACTTCCACCTACCTGTATTGTTGTAAATGTGACATTAGCAATATGGTAATATTCCTAGACAGCTTTCTTCCTAAATCCTACACTACGTTGTATACAAAATAATATTTTCGTACCCATAAAATATGACAATAGGATGTGTTAGATTTTTCCCTCGTTCATAAAAGCTGTAGCACACAAAACATATATACATAGTTTGATATTTTGTAAAGGAATATAGAAAATGTAGAAAGGATCATATAATAAAATTTATTATATTATTAGGATATACGAGTATATATGGTTTTTCATGTATGATAAACTTTTGAGATAAAAACTTATACGTAACAACAAACTACAATACCTACATATTTACAAAAAATATAACTTTGATTATTCTAAGTTTTAAATTGATAAATGTGTTGTTGTCTATAGTTTTATACATACATATTCCATAATGTAATAAAAGCTGGTGGTTGTTGATTGATGTATTTTGAGGAGAACATCAAAAGGACATTTTAAATATGGTTTTGTGACAATAATTTGCTTAAATGTGTGCAACATAATTATCAATTTGAAATATTAGTAGGAGAAAATTGGATGAAATTACGTAGATACCGAAAGTCTAGCGAAATTATATACGTACATTTTGAACAAGGCCTAGATTAATTTAATAAAAGATAGCTATCAATAAATGAAATGAAATATTTAGATATATAATACCACTATCATAGAACTCTTCTTCCACTTCTCAAAAACCGAATGTACAATTTTGTAAACAACAACATTCTACATTAGGTTTACGAGAAGTGGAAGGAGGGTTCTATGATAACTCGTAATGTACATATATCTAATCATTTCATTTCATTTAAATCTACCTGCCTACCTATTTAATCTTCAAACGTTAACAAAAAAAACTTCTAGTAACAGTAAATCAAGATTACATTTGCGAAGTATATGAGTGGGGTTGCGTGTTGATCTACTGAAAAGTCGAACAAAGCTGATTGATATTTTAATTTGAAAATTGTAAGTACCCATTTGAAAGTTAAATTTAAATAATTTTTTGTATTAAGCTTTTATATAATTAGGTAAAAACTAAAATCTTTAGTGTATAGCTTAAAACTGCTTATTTATTATCTCGATTCTTCGACGGTGCATCGTATATTGAAACCTCCTGGACATTTTCAAAATTCTGAGATGAATTTCGATTTCTTTTATGTAAATACTTTCCCAAATTAAGGTTTATGAGAGATTTCTTTTCCTCTCCAAAATGTAACATCGGTGGCCCGGTATCTCTTAAGTTTAAATAAGAAAGAAATTGTATTAAACGAAATTTTCATCGAAAATGTATTTTCAATATGAATGTAATACTGGAAACACATGCAGAATTATGCATGCAGGTAAATTAGAATACACTAGTTTGTATAAAATGAATTACATGTATTCTGCACCTCATGCAGAGTTATGCATATTATCTCTAATTCTAATTTCGATGCGCATCGCTCAGTGTTGACACCACACATAAAGAAAAAATGAAAATTTTCTCTAACTTCACATGAAACTATTTGTTGTTTTCTACATTTTGAACAGATATAAACAATTAAAATTTTCAAGATGCAGGAAAAAATTATTGAATTCGTAAAGGAACACGAATTTTTATACAATAAAAAACATTGTAATTATAAAAATATCTACATGACAGATAAAAAATTTATAGAATTATCACAGCAATTAAAAATTCCAAGTGCAGGAAATGCCAGAAAATGGTGCAGAAAATGTCAAAAATGATGTAAATGTATTTTACGTGCAAATCTGCATGCATAAATAATGCACGTATGTTTTCTGCATAATACTCAATATAATAATCAATATAATGAATGTAATAATCAAAATAATGCAACATATAAAGGGGCTACAATGATTGATTGCTTGGAACTGTACGACCAATCAATGAAAATTAATATTAAAGCTATTAACTAGCATTTGATTAAAAAATATTTTAAACAAATACATTTTATTAAAAAATATTACTTTAGCATTTTATTAAAACCGGATAACATAATTTAATAATTTAATTTAGATGAAGCATAAAATACATCAGAGTTTTCAACGATGCGGTGGAATACAGGTTCAGCCTGATCCCCCGCTTTGCGGAAAATACCTTTTGAATCGTGGTTGCGAAGTTAGCACAACCAAAATTTTATTTAATCACGATAAAATTCCCATAATACCATATCTTCGAACAAATGCAACGACTGTATAAAATAAATGGCATATGTTCACAAATATGAGACTACATGTGCATATGTATGATCTTATGATATGTACTATATTAAATTCCGTATGAAAAACGATTTGAATTTCATTTTAAGACAATTATAATTTTTCACCGTGCATAGAAAAACATCAACAAACAAAAAATAAAAATATTACAAGAAACTTTTAATTAATTCAAAAAAAATGAAAATTCTTCTCATGAGATATATAAAAATATTTTTATTTTATTTAATCCAGAAATTTTTCATGATATTTTTTTTCTTTTTGCTTGAATTTTATTTTTCATTATTTCTCCTACTTGATATACTGTAAATGTAAATATTATATGAAAAAAGATTTTCTTGTTTCAAAATGTAAAATGATTGCACAAATTTTCTTTAGTAAAAAAGAAAAGCACAAGAAAGCAATCCAAACATAACTGTTATAAAAATCTTCGGTAACTCTTTGTTTTGTTGGTGCATATTAATTTTCCAAGTTATATATTAAATTATATTTAAATATTTTTTTAAAATGCAATTAGGATTTCTTTTATATACAAATTTAAAAAAATGTTGGTAAAATAAAAGAAAATAATATTATTCTCAAAAGATTTTAATTAAAACAGAAATAACAAAATGCGAACATTTTAAATCCTAAACTCGTAAAAAGGAATGGGACTTACAACGATTTGCAAACAGCATATGCATGCTCTTTTTATTATTGCAAACGTCAAGGATTTAAAATTGTATGCTTGATTTAAATATTTTTGGGACGATTGCTTGCATAATTAACATTGTATTTGTGTTATTATATACTATACACATATTGAAAAGTTTTAGAGCAATTTTTAATTAAGACAAAAACCTTAATCAAACCGGACGTTAAAAAGTTGGCCAATATACATAACTCTAACTAACACTCACCACTACCGTTACAATAAGTTTTAAACATTTAACAAAAAGTGTAGCATTCACAAAAAATTATGACATGGATGAAATTTTTATTTGTCCCACCTGAAGTTCTTTTTACAAGAAAATTGGGAAACATGCACACCAGAGAAAATTTTCAAATAAGCGAAATTTCAATGGCAAAAATTATTTATCTGTGTGACAAAAAGTTGATAGCTTGCCTTAACTCTAAATAAAAAATGTCGCAGACAAGTGGAAAAAAATTATACTCATGTGTTTTACGTGCAGATCTGCATGCGGTGCTGCATGCAGGACCTACACTCAAGCAGACTATACACGTACATATACATACACACACATATATCTACCATATATCACATAAAAATTTATTCTTTAATATTTTTACTACAAACTCAGAATCCACTTAAATACAAGACCCGCCAATTCCACACACATAAAACAAACGACAACTAAGCAAACATGCTCTGGAAATCATTTCTCCATACCAACCACCCTCTAAATAACCAAGCACAAATGTGTCCGTGCAGAAACAAAAAAAAATCAAACTCACGCCTCACTGCTAGTGCAACCGGTGTGTTGGTTGCCAGTTCCCTCTAAACAAGCATCCCTCAATGAGAAGAGTTAGCAGGACCCACATCCAAGTAGACTCTGACACACTCGAAAGATATAATAAAATTATAAAACACATGCCAGAAATGTTCTGGAAATTTTTATAACTACTTAAAACAAACAAAAAAAAACACAAAACAAAAAAAAATATTTGGGAATACAATTCATACAGTAACACAATTTTAAAGATAAAGCTTAGATTGCTTGTAATGATTATTATGATGAACATGCCAGGAAAATTTACGTTATTATAGTTTCTTTCGAAATAAACAGGTTTCCTTGTTTCCCCCAAATAAAATCGTTGAGATGTATTTTGTGTACAATTGGATTCACTAATTTCCTGCTTAAAATAAACCGAAGTTGTAACTCTCGACCAAATATAATATTGCCGATCTCATATACATTTTTTCGCCAAATTTTTTTTAATAGATGGAACCAATGCACAGTAACCACACCATACGGACACTTTTTTCATTAAAAAGTTTAGCTAAGACAACAATTTTTGTGAGACGTCTAACGTTACATGAACAAAATTTTACGAACTTTAAATTTTTTTATCGATCTTTATTTTCGACGATTTGCACATGCTGGATGCACATGTTGAAGTATGTGCATATACTTGTGAAGAAAAACGTAAACAAGAAGCAAGATCAAGTTTGAATTTCTTCAATGGATTTTGCTTTGCGTAAAATATTATTTTTTTTTGTTTTGTGTCCTTTTAAAACAAAATTATGTTTTGTGTCCTATATTACCTACGAGTATGTACCTTATGAATGAACTGTGAAAATATTTTATGATACGAGAGACTCCATTTAAAAGAAGTTATTGTAAATAAGACTTATTATTATTGTTTTAAATTTAATCAAAATAATTTTTTTCGAGTTATGTATATGCAACATTGGTATTCGTATTATTAAGCGATAACTTGTTAATCCGTGGATAATTGATAGTAGGGATAATAAATATATAGATTATATTTTTTAATTTTAAATCTAAGGAAGCAAACACGTTTTAATTTTATCTTGTCCTTATGAGTGTGTATTTTAAAAACGCATATGAACAAAATCGAACTTGAACTAGTTTATGAACTAGACATTTTTGTTTTATACACTTATTCTTAGTGTGGAATACCGTCGATGACGTAAACTAGTTCAGCGTTGCACTTTTTTATTTATTTATTCTTGTATCGATTGGTTTTGATACCGAAAAAATCGGAGAATGATAAAATTTCATAAAAGGGCCCCAATTTATAAATATAGCCTAGGAAGCAAGAATATTATTAAATTATAGGAGCCTATTATAATGTAAAATATTATTTCGTTAAAAAAACAGCAGCAGATAATTTTTTTTATTAAAGCTGATGTTCGATAGGAACTAGAAGAAACTCGCGTTTATAGTTGATAAATTTGAATTTAGTTTGATTTCGGTTTGTTATTTATTTAGTAGAAATGTGGAAATGGGAAATGAAGGAAGACGAACAAATATGAATATGTATACAAAATAATTTTTTATTTTTGCTTTTTAGATGATTGAATGTTCTGAAAATAATTTCTTATTTTTTCCTATGATGTACGAGTATGTGCAATAAACTTTTATTTAAAAAAGTCGAATATTAGAAATGTATTGTTTCTCCAAAATTATTTTGCCGAGGAATTAAATTATTTTTCCTTTAAATATTATAAACAGAAAAACGAAATTTTAAATTCCTATTTAGTTTCTTCTTATTTTTTACGTTGATCGTGTACTCTCGACTGCAATTTATTCAAATGCTAATATATAAACGATAATTATATTAATATAACATACAAATTACAAGATGTAATATACATTAATAATATTAAAAAGCAGGTAGCTATTTTTTTAACGATTAAGTATGAGATATGGACAAATTAAATAAACGTTAAATTTTTTAATATTTCTTAGCGGTTAAACAGATGATTGACTTATGTAATGATATCTGGATATTATTTATTTTTTTATTTATTTATATTACGACTGAGTCTTGTACCCATTTAGTAATTTACATTGCATAATAAAATATTTTGATTAGTCGGCGTAATCAAGTGATTATCCCCAGTTTCGTGTTACTCCTTCTCAGATTTTTTTGCCAAAGTAAGTCTACTGACGTCCTGGTCGCGAAAAGTCCAGTGGTTTGGTAAAAATAAAAATTAAAATTATTGCTGATTACGAAAAATGTATCGAATGAATAATTTCAACTAGTTGGTTGGTGGGATTATTTCACTTATTTATGCGATTTCCTGGAACATGGAAATAGTTCACTAATATTAATTCAAAATGAAAAATCTAATTTGATTGGCAGGAAATAGAATCACATTTTAGATTTCTATATATATATATATATATATATATATATATATATATATATATATATATATATATATATATATATATATATATATATAGATTTTTTGTTTTAAAATAATAAGTTGGAACTGGCTGCATAATCAAATTTAATAAATGATTACCTACGTTTGGATTTTTTAACAATTGTTATTTAACTTTCTAAAATATCGTCACACAATTAAATGTAAATTAATTTTATGAATTTTTAAAATTGGAGCAATAAAAGAAGCATGGGGATGACAATTAAAATTTATTATTTTATTTCCAGTAAAATTCCATAGTACAAGTTACTTATAGTATCATGTTTCTAACCTTTACGAGTATAACTTTTGATGATATTTTTTGTAAACATTACGCATGAACGCCAGCGTCTCCGTGGCAAATATTATTGGCACAAAGTGCATTGATGCAGAAAAACTTGTAAACAATTGGATTGGTGAATATGTTGTGGCCAACACCACGCTTTTTTTACCACGAATGTATACATAGATCTCGAATACATCAAACTTGATTTCTAAAGCGAAAAATTAAAGTTACTTGTCTTTTGGTAAAACTGTTTTGCACAATCCAAAATCATAATTCCCGCGTAAATTTCAGAAAACCAACAAAATCAACCCTTGTTGTAAATATATCTTTAAATTTATTTAAAACTTTAATCTTTAAATCTATAACTTTTTAACATCAGTGAAAAAATTGAAAAAGCTTCCGTGGAAGCTACCACTTCTGGAACACAGATTTCCACTAAATGTCGCAAGAATCTCGCAATTAACACAAATTGATACAGATTAGTTAATCCGACTGGGCTATATAGATGTCGAACTTTTGTGAAATAAAGTTTTATTTTAGAAAAAGTCATCATTCCCGATAAAAATTAAAAATTAACCAAACTGATGTATTTGGAAAATATTTTATGAGTAAATAATAGTAAATATAAGCTGCTTATTGGTATATGGCTATAATAATTAATTTCTAAGCTTTCGATGTCAATTCGACATCATTATCAAAGCTAAACTTTAAACTAATGTGTTTGAAATTAAATTTACGAGAATGCTCGATTTTTTATTGTAAATAAAACATGTTGTGTGAGATTTATTGTTTGAAATAATATTTTATGGTATTTAAGCTTGGAATATAACGTCATTAAAATATTCGTTGGGGTTTTGCTTGGTGGGACGTATTGGGGAGGTAGAATTTTCAATGAATCTAATAAATCTCGCTGAATTTGCTGGATGGCGTTCGTTATGTTTACTTTGAGGGCATCAATTGTCTGCGATTTACTCGCATAGATCTGCAATTTAAGGTAGCCCCAAAGGAAGAAGTCGATAAAGATGATTTTTTTAGCGAAATTTGTTTTAACTTCTAACTGCTCCAGAGTTAAACCAGCTACATAGCTTACGGCGTTTTCTATGGTCGTTTACCTTAAGTTCTTAGGTCAGTTGGATTTTATACGGGTGTAGAGGGGATCTCCTAATTTATGTGAAAAGCTTAAGTATGAAATTTCACTCCAATACAACTTCAAAAACAATTAATTTTAGAATCCAATTCCCGCAGGTCATAGCAAATTTCATTTAACCTCTTTAAGCAATACTCAAGTTTCTGGTTAATTTGGAATCGTATTCCAGAACTTAAAAAATACAAGAAACTCAAACTCAAAATTTATTAAGAAATGTTAAAAATGTAGGTAAATAAATCTTAAATTTTTATTATTTTAATATTTGCCCATATTTATATTAATTATCATCTATACATACAGGGTGTCCCTAAAGTAGCTAACACGAATGGTACCGTTGGATTCCTTGATCAAAACGAAGGTAAGGTTACTTCTGTCACTTTGCACGTTAAAGCCCCCCTTTCAAGTTATACACGTTTAAAGAGCAGCCTTCCAACCTTGTATTAAAGAAACTTCAATATCTTGAGAAATAACTTTTTTTATTTCCAAGTATTAATTTCTTTAAAAAGCTGATATTATTATCTTTTAAATAAGGTATAATAATTATTAATATTTAGTTAAAAAGTATATCAAATTTAAACAAAACTTTTAGAATTCTATTTTTTAAAGAAATTATTTTCTTATTGTATCATTTAATTCTTAACATTACTTTACGTCAGTAAATATTTTTTGATGAAAACTTCAGACTCTCAGCTTTCAGAAAAGCTAAATGTTAGTCATATTTACTATTTTATGTTACCTAAAAAATTAAAAGTTCACAATAAAAATTTTGTAGTTTCTTTATTAGACATTGCTGCGCAAAACCAAAAATGTAACAGTAAAATTTAAAAAAAAAGTCAGCACCCCATTCTTTGTCGAGTATAAGGTATTCAGTGTGACATAAGCCGAAACTTTCGTAGTGACCTTTCTCGATGCCAAGCCCGATATTGCGAAGTTTGCCTTTGATCTCATAGGTTTTAATCGCTGTATACATTCCTCAGTAATGAATAACGCTTGAGATCCCAAGTCCAGCAACATTCTGCATATATTTGTAGATTCCCAGATTGGAACTCAAACTACTGCTGTTGGTAATAATGATTAGAAACTTGATATGGTTACTGCATTCGACACGACATGAGTCGTGGCCTCTTCTATGTTTTTTCTAGTAGCCGTGTTTGCTGTTGGCCTGACGGCATCCTCTGTGTGTAGCATAAGATGGTGTTTTCTGTGGCATTTACAGCATGTATAACTCGATATGCATACGATTGACTGATGGCTTTGAGTCAAATAGTTTAAGCACAGCTTTCTCTCAGGCACAAAACCTCGTCTGCCATTAACGCTTAGGGAAAGAAACTGGTCACATTTAGTGAGGTAATGGCCTTGCGAGCATTTAAGGCACAAAGGCTCTGCAGTTGATTGGAAGGATTTAACTCGATTGCTGGTCGACACTTTAATGACTTCTATAGCATCCTAATAAATCATTTCGTTCGCTTAAAAATCGGAAAAATCTTCCCATCGTAGGAAAATCCTCTACAGTTATCTCTTTTAAATATTATTAATGTATATTTCATCTTGTAGTTTGTATGTTATTCTGTGTACAAATAAATTTCCGACCTTTTTAGATAGGTGTCGTTAGTATCACTGCTTGCATATTATGCAATCGGGCAATACATGTTTTTTGGAGGTTAGATGTCAAGCTTGAATAATTACTAGTGACATTTGTTCAAAGCGTAAACAACAATTATTTTCATGTTATTGAAGATGTCGAATTTTGTGCCAAAAAAACAACATTTGCGGGAAGTTTTACTTCATTATTTTTTGTTGAGGAAAAGTACAGCGGAAACAAATCCTTTGACTGTGGAAGTTTACGATGAACATGTGCCATCGAAAACAACTTGCAAAGAGTGGTTTCAACGATTCAAAGTTGGTGATTTTGACGTTAGAGACAAAGAACGTGAAGGCAGACCAAGAAAATTTGAAGATACAGAATTAGAGGAATTGCTTGATGTGGACCCTTGTCAGACTGAAAAACAATTAACAGAAGAGTTGAATATTACCCAACAATGTGTTTCGCAACGTATACATGTAATGGCATTGGTTCAGAAGCTGAGAAATTGGGTGCCACACAAATTGAAAGAAAGAGACATGGAACGTCGGAAAATCATGTGCGAATTGTTGCTTCAACGACAACAAAGGAAGGGGTTTTTGCATCGGATCGTCACGGGATGAAAAATGGATCCATTATGACAATCCAAAGTGCAAACCAGCGTGGGTCATGCCAGATGAACCAGGCCCATCTACGCCAAAAGCAAATATCCATGGTTCGAAGGCGATGCTTTGTATTTGGTGGGATATGAAGTTTGTCGTCAATTATGAGCGGCTGAAAGAGCGTGAAATCATTACGGGCAAGTTTATCGACGACAACTGATGGCTTAAAAGCAAGCTGTAGCTGGAAAACGACCGGAATGGGACAAAAGGCACAATAAGATTATTTTGCAACATGACAACGCTAGGCCACATATTGCTTTACCTGTCAAAAATTACTTGGACAGGCAGAACTGAGAAATTCTACCCCACCCGCCGTATTCACCAAACATTGCTCCCTCTGATTACCACTTGTTTCGGTCGATGCATTCAGCCCTGGCACAGCAGCACTTCACTTCATATGAAAACGTCAAAAAATGGGTCGATGACTGGATCGCCTCAAAACCACCAGACTTCTTCTTTCGGGGAATCCGTTTATTACCTGAACGATGGGTGAAGTTTATAGCTTCCGAAGGAGCATATGTTGAATAAAACATTCTTTCATTCTCTACAAAAACTAATGTCTTTTATTTCAGTAAAAAAGGTCGGAGATTTATTTGTACACCCAATTTATTAATTATCGTTTATATACTAGTTAGCATTAGAATAAATTGCAGTCGAGAGTACACGATCAACGTAAAAATTAAGAAGAAACAAAATAGGAACTTAAAATTTCGTTTTTCTGTTTATAATATTTAAAGGGAAAATAATTTAATTCCTCAGAAAAATAATTGTGGAGAAACAATACATTTATAATATGCGACTTTTTTAAATAAAAGTTTATTGCACATACATCATAGGAAAAAATAAGAAATTATTTTCATAACATTCAATCATCTAAAAAGCAAAAATAAAAAATTATTTTGATACATATTCATATTTGTTCGTCTTCCTTCATTTTCCATTTCCACATTTCTACTAAATAAATAACAAACCGAAATCAAACTAAATTCAAATTTATCAACTATAAACGCGAGTTTCTTCTAGTTCCTATCGAACATCAGCTTTAATAAAAAAAATTATCTGCTGCTGTTTTTTTAACGAAATAATATTTTACATTATAATAGGCTCCTATAATTTAATAATATTCTTGCTTCCTAGACTATATTTATAAATTGGGGCCCTTTTATGAAATTTTATCATTCTCCGATTTTTTCGGTATCAAAACCAATCGATACAAGAATAAATAAATAAAAAAGTGCAACGCTGAACTAGTTTACGTCATCGACGGTATTCCACACTAAGAATAAGTTTATAAAACAAAAATGTCTAGTTCATAAACTAGTTCAAGTTCGATTTTGTTCATATGCGTTTTTAAAATACACACTCATAAGGACAAGATAAAATTAACACGTGTATGCTTCCGTAGATTTAATATTAAAAAAAATATGATCTACATATTTATTATCCCTACTATCAATTATCCACGGATTAACAAGTTATCGCTTAATAATACGAATACCAATGTTGCATATACATAACTCGAAAAAAAAATATTTTGATTAAATTTAAAACAATAATAATAAGTCTTATTTACAATAACTTCTTTTAAATGGAGTCTCTCGTATCATAAAATATTTTCACAGTTCATTCATAAGGTACATACTCGTAGGTAATATAGGACACAAAACATAATTTTGTTTTAAAAGGACACAAAACAAAAAAAAAAATATTTTACGAAAAGCAAAATCCATTGAAGAAATTTAAACTTGATCTTGCTTCTTGTTTACGTTTTTCTTCAACAAGTATATGCACATACTTCAACATGTGCATCCAGCATGTGCAAATAGTCGAAAATAAAGATCGATAAAAAAATTTAAAGTTCGTAAAATTTTGTTCATGTAACGTTAGATGTCCCACAAAAATTGTTGTCTTAGCTAAACTTTTTAATGAAAAAAGTGTCCGTATGGTGTGGTTACTGTGCATTGGTTCCATCTTTTAAAAAAAAATTTGGCGAAAAAATGTATATGAGATCGGCAATATTATATTTGTCTCGACTATTTTATATCAGGAAATAATTTCTCCATTCAGCTTCGTAGTAATAAACAGAGGCTGACATAATTTTCGTAATAACATATTTATTTATAAATTATATTAAACATTGCTTTTCTTGCATTTAATAACATTTTAAATCACTTTACACAACTATATAATTCGATTTGTGATTTAATTTACAATTCACATATTATTTCCATACAAAAACTATGTGAAAACTGATTGCAAATTATTTCCAAATGCATTTATATGTATAATTAAAATGAGCATAAACTGATTATTAATTTAACTGAACGAAACCCTTAATAATCTATAAAGGCGGATTCAGCGTTGCGTTCGTTCCTTCCTTCCTTCTGGTTTTTTTTTTAAATCAGTCGAAGCAGTAAAAAAAAAATTTACAAGAAAAAAACGTCATTTGTAACCAATGAAATTGGCTTAAAAAATTTTCAGAAGGAAGGAACGAAATAATGCAACATTGAATCCGCCTTAATGAACTCAATTGAACTGATGAAAAAATAAAGCAATTTCCCTTTATACAGGGTGTCTCAATAATAAGGTAAGATTTAAAAAAATAATAAAACAAAAACGGCTTAATATATTTCCAAATTTATTTTTTGTTTGAAAGTACAATCCACCTGGTTATTTGTGGAAAATGATTTCATACAAATGGGAGCCGCAGCTGTCCTTGGCGTACTCCAGTCGGTTGGTCTAATTGCTGAGCACATTTGGATCTATTTCGGCAATGGTTCCTTTAATATTGGCTTTCAAATGCTCAATTGTTTGTGGATTGTCCGTATAACACTTTTTCTTCACGGCACCCCACAAATAAAAATCCAAAAGCAGCGAATCACAGCTCCTTGCCGGCCAATTTATGTCACCATTTACCTGTTCATGCGACCATCATTATTTCGACGCAGTTTCGCTATTGTAACGCCTGATGCGTGGCATGGCACACCATCTTGCTGGAACCAAAGGTCGTCCAAACCAATATCTTCAAGATATTGCCACAAAACACATGTTAACATGAGGCGGTAGTTCATTCCGTTGACCGTAACGGTCGCGCTGACCTCTCGAAGATGAAAAAATACGGAACAATAATGCCGCCACGCCACAAGCCGCACCAAACAGTAACGCGCAATGAACGCATCGGCTTCTCCACATATCCTTCTGGATTGTCCGATCCCCAAATGTGTCAATTTTATTTGTTTACAAACCCACCGAGTTGGAAATGTGCCTCGGCCGAAAAGATGATTTTTGAGCTAAATCCCCATCAATTTCGAGTTTGTCGCAGGCCCACACAACGAATCGATATCGAAGCGGGTGGTCACGGGGTTTCAATTGCTGGACCAATTGAACTGTATAGGGCCACTAACCAAGATATTTACGCAGAATTCGTTGCATGAAAGACCGGCTGATGTTCATTTCCGAAGCACGGTCACGAATTTATGTTCCTGAACACGACGAGCATGAGTACGTGTTTGACTGTCGACTAGGTAGCCCGTATCACGTACTTTATGCACAAACTTCTTGATACCGATAGGGGTGAGTCCCGTGTTTTGACCAACATTTGTAGGACATTTTTTTGCGATTTCGAACCAATTGTGTTTATTGTGGAAGTAAATTTCCAACATTTCCCACTTTTGTTGAAGCGTTAAGCGACTCATTTCGTCAACTAGAAATAATACTAATACTAAGATTCTGTCAAAGAAAGAATGACATTAGTGTTGCCAGAGCCAAAATTACCGAAAGGTGAAATCTATACCGGTTATTGTGCCACCCTATATAAGGATACTTTTGTCAAACCCGGTTTCTCTTCTACAAACTAAAATATTAATTATTTTAACGTTGGTATTTCATAACCTTTCAATTTGCCAATGAAACGTACTAATATTTCTCAAAATTTTGACAATTAATTTTGACAACTTACAAAAAAGACTTTCATGACAACAATAAGGTAAACAAATTGAATATAAAATAAATTTGTAAATACAGTAAATACTGAAGGCTGTGATTGGCTTTCATTTGTGGTGAACTAAAAGTTCGTGGGGTGTTCATGATGTCAGCGCAATAGTTCATATACACTCAGAAAAACATATGATAAATACATGATTGCATTTACCATTTATGATAATACTAAATTATTTTTATTAATATCATCATTGTGTGTTAAATACAATTATTTAAATGATTAATTTTATCATACTATGATATTCTTGATCACTCTACTTGATTTTTTCATTACACGAAGAAGAAGAATGATCAAAAATATCATATTATGATAAAATCAATCATTAAAATAATTCTATTTAACACACAATGATGATATTAATAATAACAATAATTTAGTATTAATGAATTAGTATCATAATGTAAACTCATTTGGCCCCTAGGATAAGGCATAACTACCTAATAGTTATTAAGCAACTTTATGAGACCGAAAATGTAAAATAACGAAAAATAATGCGAAAATTTATTTTTTAATATCATTCTCTAGGTTGTCGACGTTATCTACATTGACAATATTACAAAGACATTAAATTGCGTAACGCACAATGCATATGCATAATCAGGTCCATTTCAGATGAATCAGAACTGCCCAGCATTATTCTAGATCTGTTAGTTCTTATAGTTTAATTGTTAACTTTTCGGTTTTGTAATGATTTTGATAAGCTGGATGATAGAAAAAGTAAAATATTTCATTCGTTCAATCAATTTGCTACTGGAAAATTGGTAACCTAAAATGTTAAATATATCTTCTTTTTCGTAATAATCCGTAAGTTAATCAACTAAATTCAATAGGAAACGAATCTTTATAAAACGTATACGAGTATAATAGTTACATTCAGAAATAAGCTTTTTTAATAATCGAATGTCATTCGAATGCCAGCCATCATATTTTTATGTGGAAGATTTTTTTAACGAAGATACGATTGTAGATTTCGTCTCCGGACTTCTCCGGATACTAAAGTGATTTCTATATATTATTCATCCAAAAGAGTTATTTCTTATAATGTGATGACGTTCTCTGTGTATTGTCATTTTCGGTTTAACTGTGTATCGGTAAATTGTTGTAGTCGATCAATCGATTTTTGTAAATGAGCTAAATACAATCATTTCCCCTATTTTTAATTGTCAGTTTTACACACATTATAAAAATGTAACAGTTTGTCTCTCTAGGGATTATCTATGTACAATACATTTAAACCCAACCTATACTTATTAACTGTAAACAATTTTTTAAGTAACAAATTATTCAGATTGGTACCAGAAATCAATGGATAAACATCACCATATACACCTTTGTCGACTTGAGCAAGAGTTTTATTGTAGTTGTCTCTTATACGAAATGGAAGTTTTATTCTAGACCAGGAGTAGTAGTTAAGCATTTCAAAATCCACTGCTATAATCGGCTAAAAACACATCTTTTCTAACAACAGTGCTAAGTAAACAAACAGCTTTACTTAATCCATATGCATGCAAGCATAAATAATTCTTTGAAGAATTATAAAAATTCAAACAAACCAAAAATCGGTTTTAAGTCGAATTTATAAACATACATACATACATAAATCCCAATTGTATTGACGTTTTATTAAATTATCACAATAAAATGGTTAATAAATGCTTCCAGACAAACACCCAAAGTTTCAATTTTATTTGTATTTTTTGGATTACGAAAATAGAAAATTCGTACAAAAAATCCTATAAAAACAAATACACAACGCACGATAATACAGAGAAATATGCGATATAAATTCAGAAATGTCTCGATCCACACCAAACCAGTACCAAACCAGTACCAAAGATTATTTATTATCTGTTTAGTTTTCCTCAGGCATATATACATATATTCTAAACTGGAATATCGATTATATGTTAAAAATCGGCACAAAAAATCGGAAAAATCTCTCATCATTCAAATCCTTTTTTTTGTACCAACCAAATTTCCAAAGTGAAAACCAATAAATTTCTATAACCTAAAAAAACTCAAAAATATTTTAAAAATTTTTGGGGCAAAAAAAAATCAAATATACAAATCACAGTCAATACGATGTATATATGTATGTGTACACAATTTTTTCTTCACTGTGTTTACTTTTCTGAAGACACCATTTTTTCTTGAATTGATAAATTTACAAGCTCCACGTATTTGACAGATTGAACAGTAAGAAAAAAATTACATTTTTTGTGAAGATTTTTCTCCTTTCTTTTACATCGAAACATAATTTGTCAATTTCGATTTATCGAATTTTTTTTGTTGTATTCGTATCGAACCGCACTGCTTCGGAAAAATTGGTGGTGGCATCTGTTTCAAACATTTTATACAAAATAAATACAGGCAGTTGTCGGGGTAGACCCATATGAAATCATTGAAAAGTGTGCTATTTGAAGTTTTCGATTTCAAAATAAATTTTTATTGTTGGGTTGCAGCCTTGTTATGCGGAAAAGTTTATTTTCGTTATTTAACTTTGTGTGGGTATTATTTAAATAATATTGTTTTAAAGTCAAATATTTACAGATAAATATTGGGGTTTCGAAATTTCTCATGCCATTGCGAAAATATGGATTATAAAGAAAGCATAATTTATCTCACCTGTACTTAAATAAAAAATGATTATGATTATGTAACAAGCTATCAATCCTTTTATATCTAAACTAATTTGTAAAATTCTACATAATTATTCTAATTAATCTTGTTTGGTTTATTCAAAATATTTATGCGCTATGATGGATTACATAATTAATGTCGGATATCCTTTCTTTTGAAGTAAACCATTTATTATATTATTTCTGGTTTGTTTAATCTTTTTTTATGAAATAGGTAGCTTATCAATTTCCGGTCCGACTAACGATAATTGACTAACAATTTAAATTGTGTACACTCACATAAACATTATAGGTATACAAACAATACCCTTTTTAAAATTTATTTCGAATATTGTGTCACAACTTTATAAAGTGTCCCCCAAGAATTAAATGTTTTTGTAGTTAAATTTTTATATTTTCAATAGCCTCAATACGAAGCGATTTTACTCAGTCGTTTACCCCTTTTGTGTAAAATTAAAAAAAACAAATTTGAATATCCAAAGAATATTAAATGACTGCGTTTAAACCACAGCTAAATTAACAATGTTCTAGCTGTCAAATAAATTAGATCAGACAAAACGGTATTCTTAGGAGAAGTATGGAGGAAAGTATGTAACTATTTATATGCTGTAGATTTATTTGTAACATTAAATAACTGATTCTTTAGAATTATAATACAACAATGGTTTGAAACGGTAGGGAAATTAAATGCTTCATTATCTAATCGAACCAATGAAATTTATAAACCAATCATTCCACAAATCATTGAAAACTCATCGCCCTGATGTAGCGAATGATCCATTAAACCAGTTAATTGATAAAAGAGTTTGTAAACGATTTAGTTCTAGTGAATATCAAGTTACGGGGAAGGTTTTTGGGTTTGACAAATCAACGGTTTCTTTAAATTTTTATAAAAATTTTAACGCTAACATATAGTAATATGCACAATTCAGAAGAAGTGCAGTTACCCTACTGGAATCTGCTTACAATCTATTACCTGTTTTTTCCGGAAGTGGAGATTTTCTTAAATACACTCAGAAAAAAATACGATAAATACATGATTTCATTTACCATATTATGATAATACAGACTAAATTATTGTGATATTCCCTATCATACAATGATTAGAAATACAATCAAACTTAGTTTATATGATTAATATCATCATTGTTTGTTAATTAAAATTATTTAAATGATTGATTGCATCATAATAATATGATATTCTTGTGAAATTTTTTTTTTCACAAGTGATCATCATTGTTATGATGAAGAAGATGAAGAACGATTAATTGTATTTCTAATCATTGTATGATAGGGAATATCACAATAATTTGGTATTAACATAATATGGTAAATGCAATCATATTTTTTTCCGAGTGTAGAAAAGGATGAACACCTATTTTATTGCAAGCCGTAAGGGATTACGATTAGGTAAATAAAAAAATTAAGTAGAAATGTTTATTATAATAATTAAGTTTCTTAAATAATTAACAATACTTTTTCTGTATATTTCCTGAAAATTTCCGGGAAACGTGCCTGATGTATTAAGATAATCAAATTTGTTTCAGCGGCTTGATGAGATTTTCATACGGCGGAGATATAAATATACCATATTTATTGATAGAAGATCCGGCTTATTCTCTTCTTCTATAGATCTTTAAAGGTTTTTTTTGTGACTAATTGAGACCAAAGAGGACAGTTTTTAACACTAGATTTACGGGGATTGATTTTATACCTCAATTTACTGAAACCGCCAAAATGACGGTAGGCTTTATAAATTTCTTAATTCCTTTTATTTTTAACATAAAAACTAATATTCCAATTTGCCCCAATTAAGCAGCTGTCCTTATTAACCGGTATCTCGATTAAGCGGAATCGACTGCATTAATATTTATTCACAACAGTTTTTACATATCCATGTCATTTTTAACGTGTTTCATAAATCGTTACGTATCCAAATTTTCTGCCTATAAATTGCTTTGTATATTATTTTCTTTTACGTAGTAAAATCTGTGGCAATTCAACATAATCACTTAACTGAAATTCAGTAAATATTCAGAGTGTTTTTTTTCCAAAATAATAAAGTAACATATAGCAATTCAGTGCATTTAAGTGTTTTTTTTTTATAGCCACAACATGATCAAAAATCATACAAAATCGTCCAAAGTTGGCTTGGGTCATAAATGATGCAAAAAGGAACAGAAAGAGATCAAATTTGACAAAATCACTTAACTGATATTAAGTGGTTATGTTGAATTGCCACAGAAATAATGTACAGTCAAACCGGGTTTCATGCGGTCTTTTTTTGTGCGATTTTTTTATGGGGTATGAAAAAAATTTATTCAGGGCAATCTAAAAATAAAAAAATTTAATTTTAAGTCCGAGTTTTTTGCAGATTTACCATTCGCTATATCGCCGAAGTACAAAAAAATTGGTTTTTAAAAAACTTATACGTGTGTGTGGCGTGTTTGCCTGTAGTAGTGAAACTTTTTACTTAAGCGTTTAACACAAATTGGGAGATTCGAGTATTTTTTGGCCGAAATCGGTCCACCGGAAGTGGCAGCTTCCACAGAAGCTTTTTCGTTTTACAAATATATCGTTTTATAAGTATATCGTTTACGAGAAAAACAACTAACTAAAACATTCTTATTAAATTTTCAACAATACAGGCTCCCAAAAATTTAAGGGGAAATGACAATAAAACGGATTTCAACAAAAGTTCGACCCACGTGCAAACTAGGAGGATTGATTGATCGAGATGAAACTTCATACTTAAGTTTTTTCCATAAATTGTAAGATACCAGTTATTTTTGGCCAACGACGGGCCATCGTAAGTGACAGATTCAAAGAAGCTTTTTCAAAAAAAATGTTAATTAAATTTTAAGATAATTTTGAAAAAAAAATAAATTTCACTAGAATTCGGCATGCCAGTCCAGGCGGATTGACTATTTTTGATGAAACTTCATCATTAAACTTTTTCATTAATTTTGCAATTCTTGCTATATTTGGTTCTGGAAATTTGTATCCCGGAAGTGGCAGCTTCAATTGGAGGTTTTTCAATTTTTTCAATGATATTGAAAAGTTTGCATTTACAAAAAACGAGAAAGAATTAAAAGATTTATATAAATTTAAGATTAAATTAAATAAGTCAACCAACAAGTCAAACCTTTGTTTTTCTGATTCTTAAGCAGGGTATCTCCACTATAAAAGACAGTTTTACCAAAAGTCCGAAAAGTTTAATTTTTCGTTTTAGAAATCAAGTGTGATGTATTCGAAATCTGGTGTATTCAACATAATTCCTCCATTTTTTAATGGATACAAAAATGGTTCATTGGTTGAAACTCGAATTTCGAAAATAATTTATCCCTTGCTCAGCTTAGCCAGTAACTACGATTACAAATGGCAGCCTTTTGGCGTAATATTCATAGAATTTATTGATCTGAGTTTTAGCGTATGGAATTTGACCGCACATTAGTGAAATTTTCGTTATTTATTATCGATTATAAATCGAACTGGGTTTTGTGGTATTGGGATTTAAAAACAGATTTTTGGTGTAGTTCTGGAATAAACAGATTATTTGGTATTAAACGCAACTACCTAATAACCGACTTTGTTAAATTAGTTAAGGAATTTGGATCAATTGTTAAACAATTTTTTAATAAAAAACAAATAAAAGATCGCCAAAATTGACAATTAAGCTGTCTAAGAGAGATACATTTCATCTTTAAGAATTTTGGTTAAATTGTTGAAGACTTATTTAAAAAAATAAAATTAATTTAAAGGAAAAACCATATTAGGGATTATCATGTTCATGGTATATACTTTATGCTGAAAGTGCCAAGTATTTCACCCGTAGAGTTGGTTTTATAAATATCAGACTCTAATTGGCACGATTTTTGTAGAAAGCTTCATTACAATTTATTTTACAAAAACTAAAATCCCTTTTATAAAAAGTGGTTTTTGGAATAGCCGTAAAGTGTACATTTTGCTTAAAGATCTAAACATATACCGCAAGGTGGCCGATCTCAAGGGACGGCCTAAATTTTTTTAGGTTAATCTAACTGCTACTCAACCAGCTAAGACTCCTTTGATAGGTCATTTATTTACTCTAGGTAATGTTCTGTAGGTTTTAACGGAGGGAGTTTAGGTTTTGATAGGGTAAGCCTGTTATTTTTATCAGTGATTGCTGGCGTTGTCTGTCTAATTCTGTTATTCTATTATTACAGACCTGGCGTTGATGATTCCGCCTCTTTATTGTGTTTATTCGATGGGATCCTGGCTCTTCTCCCAGTTTCACTTCCATCCATCGGATGTATACTGACTTGAAAGTCCAATTTATTTTTTTCTTTGAACTCACCTATTTTGGATGCTAGTAGGGTGTTTTGAGTTACAGATTATAAGTTTGTTGACCATAAGTTATCGTTAAATTTTATGTCTCATCTGTGGTGGTTAGCAATGTCGCATAGTATCTTTAACCTTTATGTGACTGAATGGGTACAATTGTACCCAAATGCATATTTGACTCTAAATTTTTTTATGATACAGTTTACGTAGGTTGCTAAAATCCTCTGACATCTTTAAACAGTTGAAACTCTCAATTAAAATAAAAAATTGGCCAAAAAATTTCCACATTTTCCTCGTTTAAATATGCCCTAAAATTTTTATACCCTTAGCATGCTGGACTTGGTATATTTGTACCCATATTGTTTTGCATGAAAAATTAAAACAATAGATATAAGAAATAATAGCTGTATTTTGTTGAGAATTAAAATATCAGAGGCCAGTTTTGGAATTAGCTATGTTGGTTTCTAAATTTGTCATAACGGAAATTAAAAATTCATCATAGTTAGCTTCTTTTTCAGTAGTAATTATGATTCTTATCTAAACCTTCAATTTTTTTGATTTGTATAATTCAAACCCGAATTTTATTACTTCTGATAAATTCGCCAACTATGATGAACAATTTCCTTTTACTATGATAATTTAGAATACAAATAATGCTTATTCCAAAACTGGACTCTAATATTTTATTTCTCAACAAAATACAGCTAATATATTTATTCAATTGCAATTACTACATGTTGGTTTATTCACAGAATGCTCAGCGCAAACAGGTTTTCCACAGTTAAAACAGCTTTTTCGAGTCTTTCGATCTTTTCGATTTGCCTCAGAGCAAATGAAACATCGTCCTATACGACAGCAGAAGGTCCAGAACTCGATAGAGTACCAATGTTTTCTCTTGGTGCTACTGGTTGGGGAGAAACAGTGCGTCCCAGGACTAATTCTATTGCATTCCGTGTGAAACGATTTTAAATTACATGAAATGAGATAGACCGTGTTTCTACTGAAGGCATGCACATTTGTCGCGAAATATCCTTCAAAAATTGTCTACAACGATCTGTTTTCTTGAAATGTTAATTATGTTCCATGTAAACAACATACGATTCTAAGGCCGCAACGTCGATCATGTTATAAAACATTGCAAGCGGCCAGCGATAAGTTCTCCGCTTTACTGTGTATGCCATCAACATTTTATCAGCTGCGTCTACTCCACCTTTCGTTTTATTGTAGTAGTTGATAATTTCTGGCTTCGCAGTTACAGTATCCGACATATCATTAGCCATGCGCATTGTCGATAAAAGTATAACTGATTTATTTCTCTTCGGGACATAAGAACACATAGTTGCATCACTTTTGAATCCGAAGTTAATAGAAAATATTTTTCTGTCTTCGGATGGTTTCATGTTCGGAGGCAAATATGCTTTGTTTTTTCGAACAGTCCCAACTAAGGTTATGTTCCATGACTTTAGTGCACGAGCCAATTCTAATGAGGTAAAGAAATTATCAGTAGTTATATTTCTACCTGATCCTTTGTACCCAGCTACGAGATGTAGAACAATACGTTCGCGGGCGTTTGTTTGGCGTACACCATCTGGAGGCTTTCCAGTATAAATTTCCCCTTTCAGAGGATATTCATTTGAAGCATCACAAGCCTAGAATACTTTGATGCCATACTTGGCTGGCTTTGATGGTATATATTGGGTGCATTTTGTGTGCCCTCTATATGGAAACAATTGCTCGTCCACAGTAATGCATTCATAAGGTTTGTAAACTTTCTGTAAATTATTATTGAGCATAATCCATAGGTCACGTATTGGAGCAGCCTTATCACATTTTACACAATCAGCACGAGTATTTTCATTGTCGAAACGGATGAATCGTTGCAACATCTTAAAGCGATCACGAGGCACTGATGCTCGAATAAGAGGCGAAAAATCTAATCTCAATAATTCTGATATATGCTCATTATTCGATTTGTGGACCCCTGCTTCAATTAAGATTCCCAAAAATGAATCAAATTTTTCTGGCGTGAACGTATTGATTTTTTTTTATTTGGCCTTTTGGTTGGATCAGGAAACTTTACCAATAACTCCTTGTTCAAACTGTCAGTAATTCTGTGACCTTTCCGATCAGTTTCTCGTAGAATTATGTCAATCATTTCAATTGATATTAATGACCGAAATGTTTCTTTTGCTGTGAAATTTCTGCTGAAGTTCGCTGCTCCTCCTCTTTCGCGCATGATATTGTGACACAACGTTTGTGCTTGTGGAAGTGGAGTGTTAACCCATTGTGTGGCATCCTTATCCGTTAAACCATCTGACAACTGTCCTTCTTCATCATCGCTCTCACTAGAGACAATTTCTTCTTCCTCAATAATAAGATCGTCCTCAGCATCCGATTCTTCGGAAACAACAACCACTGGATCCAGAATATATTATTCATCATCGGAAGCATCATATGGCTCTTCTTCAGGTTCTTCTCCTAATGTATCTTGTATTTGAGCCGGTGTCAACCTATAAAAACGTTAATTTCAAAAAACTATCAATCTATAAATGTATTGAATAATAATAACTTACCCGGTTACTCGACGTTTTTTTTAACAAAAACAACACTTGGCCCATCTTCAAAAAAAATGCGATACTAGACATGATAATCAATATTTAATCGTACCCAATTAGAAATTTGAAAAAATGTTGTTGTTAAATTTTTACAGTATAAAACTTATAAATCAAACAAAAACTACAAAAATTATAGTGTGTCTATGTTTTATAACTGTTTTTCCCGTTATTTTAAATTTTTTGAATTCCTTTTTTCTTGTCGATTTGCTTGTGGAGAAATTTAATTGTTTTTCTCTATGTTCAACATTTTTAAAAATAATGATTTAGTCAAATTCTCTGTTAATTTATATTTGGGTACAATTGTACCCATTCAAGTCTGCTAAAGGTGTTTTTTTATTCAGTCACATAAAGGTTAAACGCAAAATTAACGATAACCTACACATTCCTCATTCCATAGCCCAGCAAGTAACATCGTCCGTGGGGAGTTACCCTACCGCTTCTATGACGTAGTTTTGAACCGCTACCATTTGAGTACTTTATTGAGAGATCACAGGAAATTTTTCCTCATCTTTAATGTATAGGCTAGTCGTTGTGTATATGTTATCTTTGCACTTTGGCACCCTGTGCTGCTGTATTCACGACAATTTTACTAGATGATTCAGACTTGTCATAGTCCGTAGTGTGTTGAAAGCTCTAGGAAATGATGCTTAAGCAGTCCTTGACCTCCAGGATTTTCTTGCGTGGTTCGAGAGCGACGCACTCTTAGGTTTTATTGTTAGTATTGTTTACACTGTGTTTTTGGTGGCTTAATTAGGTTCACCACAGAACCACAATGTTTCCTCTAAGTCACAAATTGCGTATCTCACCTTGAATTGAAGACTGTTTTATTGAGGTTTGCTCCCCTCGATTCGCTAAGTTCTTCTGACTCCCGGCTCGTATGCTAGGTTATTCCCTCGTTGTTTCCTGAATAACAATAACAATTATATTATTAAGAGGATAGTTTCTGGAAAGGAAATGACGCGTTCTTTATGCTGAAAGTACCATGTGGTGATCCCAGATTTCAACAATATAAATAATATGATATTTGGAATAATTGTTGCATAGAGATTCAATATAAATTTATTTTCGATTCCAGGAGTAGACAATTTTACACTTTAAGGATAAAGTACAGATCAATATCGTTCCCGAAACCATTATAATGATACGAATTCTCCTTACACACGTATTACATCAGTGCTCGAATCGTTCGAATCTTATCAGAGACCATACATTTATTGAGGCGATTATTAATCTTAATATCATCGGTGTTGTCAAATCAAGTATTACTCCAATACTTTTTACACTGTTTGCCGTAGGCACTTGGCGAAACACACTTACACTTAATAAACACATTTTATTAAACACTTGTTTTTTTATTTCGCAAAAATTAGATTTTTGAATATTTTAATTAAAAAATTTGTTCAAAAAGTTTAAAAAATCACTCGATCGATTTCGACTTGTAAGGTCATCATCAGGAGTAACTACTGATTTGTAAAAGTACAGATTTTGTTATATATAGTAGAAAAAAGCAAAAAATAAATAAAATAAGGAGGGGAAAAAGTAGGCAATAAAAATCTATTGATCGTTTAACTTAACCAACTGTTAGTCATACGGAAAAATTAATAAGAAAGTTAATAAGGCTTAGTAATAAAATTCAAGGTATATTGAAGTACATTTAATTACCCGACGTGTTAGTCAAATTATTAAGAACGAGAGAACAGAAAAGAGTGGGGTCTGTAATTGGTGAGAAACGGATTTTTCTCTGTTCGTTAAGCATATTTTAGTCTGCCTTTGGGTTGTATATGTAATAATGTCTAAATTGTTCAAGCTAGTTGTATGATTTTCTAAACTTAAATGGTTATGGAAAGTTGATTAATTGCAACCAGATAAATGTTATTTAGCTCTAACTCCAAAATAACGCCCAATCTGTCCAATATATGAGAAACTACAATCATTGCAATTGATCCTATAAACACCAGACTTGGAAAGGCGATCAACTCTAGGTTTATTGTTAAAAACCATTTTCTTTATTGTGTTATTATTATAAAAAGCAAAACTAATATTGGTATAATCGGACACGATGTTGCTAATCCGTTGGCTTGTTTTTCGTATATATTCTAAGCTTTTCCCGTTTTTACAAAGTAATAAAATATATAAATAGTAATAAATTAATAATAAAGTTTTAAGCTCATCAGAAAAACTGGTTTACAAACAGTTCTCTTTGTGTTTTCCTTTTCAAACCATTTTGAATTGTGGTAAGGAAATAAAACATTTGATGTTTACAGATTTCCGCAGTTTTTCTGCTATTACAGAGTCTTTATAGAAAATTTTCCAAAACAAAGAGATGAAGGGCATATGCAATACGGTATTATAACAATACCGGATAACCGAAAGCTTGCTGTTTTTCTGTACAAATTAGTATATGCTTGGTTCTATGAAAAAAGGCGAAATGTACCGGTTGCATTAGAATCTCGGAATCAGAAATGATCTGGACAACATCAATATAATTGAAACAATTAACTCATCAAGGTTTAGATAGTTCGGACAAGTTCTATGTTGCCGTACCTAAACAAGACAAAAAGGAGAACCCCACGAAGAAAAAATTTTGTGGGAGGCCCTCTGTTTGTTAAATGGACAAACAGGCCCTTCAAACTCTTGGTTATCGTGTCTGTCTGACGATCTCTTATTAAAAATCGAGTTATCTGGAAGAGCATTGCTGAGGCGGCCAAATCCTATCATCGGATATAGTGCCAGAGTAGAAGAAGAATAATGCGGTATTATTGCTAATTTTAGATTATTGCTACATAATAATTCAGTGTTTCTTCAGCAAAAAATGTCCCGAAAACGAGTACAGTCGTCAAGTTGGAATCACAATGGTTGAGTTTTTATAAAAATTACTTTTCTTGTATTAAATAAAGGCAAATGAGTATTTTAAAAGTTAATCAGAATTCAGCTGCTGTTAACACAAAATCGTTTTAGTAAAGAATGATACAAATAATAAGAGTCACAAATGATATAAAACAGCCTTTTGAAAATAGCTTTAAGTACCTTTCAGAGATTATCTCAGAAAACACGGCACAACGTTTAGGATCAATATCAGTGACCAATTTCGTTAGCAAATTATGTATAAAAAATCAAAAACTGTCATTTTATCAAATTTCATACGTAAATTCCACAAATCAAATTATCTCATCATAAATTCTAAAGTCATTATTTGCATTGTCAATCAAATTTAGGAAACGCCACAAAATAACAATCATTGTTTTTATAAAAAAAATTTATACGAATAATAATAAAAGCTTCAAATTAATCATAACAATAATAATAATAAATTTATTCAAAAGAAAATTTCTATTTTTCTTCAAATAAAAAACATAAAAAACATTTACACACACACGCACATAAATTAGAAATAACAATTTCAAATTCGACAATAAACTTTGTCTAATTTAACCGCATAACGAAATAGAAAACAGATTCTCAATGGTACTACAAATTTCACAGATTTATGTACCCCTCGTCTCTCTGTAATACGCAGCATCCAAACAACTGTAGTGAAAATTCATCGATGTAGAACGGTATAATATAATCATTCTACTTTGGTAAGAGTATATTTTTTTCAATTCTCGACTTATTTACTTACATTTACTGTCAATTTTCTTCTTTGTAAGCAAAGCGCACACAAAACACCAGGAAAATAAAAAGTTTTTTCTAAGTTATTTATTTCGATTGGTGTTGTTGCTATTTCCCATATATTGGTGCTGTGTGCTACGAAAAAAGCTTTATTTTTACAATGTTGTATATGGTTTGTGCTTTTTGGTGTTATCTTTGGTTTTCTTAACTTTCTTTTAAACTGAATGTTTCGTATTTTTCAGTATTTCATTCTTTTAGAAATTGTTTCATTCGGGTGATGGTAAACTGATGGTGTAACAAGACTTTTTTTTTATTTTATTTTGACAACAGATGTTAATTTATGTTGTCAGAGCTTTTCATATTTTGTTTTGCTTCTATGAAAAATATTGATTGTGCTTAGTTCCGATCAAATTTTTGGTTTGTATTTTGAAGTTTATTGCTGTTGGTTTACACTAGTTTTGTGTTCAGCATGTTCATAATGCTAACGACAATGTTATATTGGTGAGAAATAGATAAAAAGCCAAACCGCAACAGAAAAACTATACAACAGCAATAAAGTAAATAAAATATAAGTAGGTTGTTGTTTTTGTTTAAATATGTATAACTACAAGTATATTGTATATATATCTTTTACAAAATTTAAGTTTAAACCACCAAGAAGCTACATTGTTTAGGATACGATTCAGTTGGGTCCACTAATTTAATAGAGTGAGCAAATGAGAAAACAAAACCGATTCTAAGATTTGTTGCGTTTGCAGATATAAATGCGAAGAAAACAACCAAATTAATCGGCCTACTAAAAAAAGCACAAAGCTGTATGCAATGAGTGATTCTCTCGTTCATGACTATCTAACCACTAGAAATGCCAGAGCCAAATGAAGCACTTTGACGAGAAAAGGCTAACAAATTTGGCAATTTCCCAATTGGCAATTTCCCAATTGCTAGATGTAGATGGCAATTTTCCAATTGCGTTTCTGCCGTTGACGGAAAACCCGTCGTTATTCGGAAGCCTATACATTCCTGGTCGTATTTTTACATTTTTACAACTATTTTCAGTTGTTCTCATGGCAGCAGTAAGACACATCTTATAAGTTCACTTATATTGATGTTGGTGCCCAAGCAGGTTCAGCGATACAAACATATTTGCAGATAGTACGTTTTGCAGTAGGCTTCGTAACAATTTACTGAAATTTCCTGAGACTGAAGTAAATTCTTTGCCATTCGTTCTAGTTGGAGACCAAGCTTTTCAACTCCCAAAAAACGTTCATGGGACGTTATCCTACCTGCCTTTCGCATTTTAGGTACACGGTAGAGAGTGTATAAAACACCATTCGAAACTAGTCGACGAAATGTTGATAAAATTATCAAAGCAACTTTGTGTGCTTCATAATTATTTACGGAATCAAAAAACCCTAAACCAACAGATTAGTGAGTTTGATTCAACTGATTTTGATGATTCTTACCATCAACTATTCACGTCGATTATAGAACTCGCTGGAGCGAATCGAGTGCGGATCGAAAACTGCATATAAAAAAAATAAAACAAAATTTTAAATCATAGTATCATAGAAATTCCTATGGATTTTCATACAATTAGTAAAGTAAAATTTGTTTTAGATCCGCAACTTTTTATTACGTTTGCACGGGGAATCATAAAAAACAATTTGTATGAAAATCAAAACAAATTTTCTTGGTTACTTTGATTGAAAGCAATTGTTTCCCATTTTATTTATATGCATTTTACAATCCGCATTCGGTTCGCTTCAACAGATTCTATAATCGACGTGATTAAATTTGGCCTCGTTTAATGTAAGAAGCACAAAAGGAGCGTTTTAAGTAAGAACTGGATTCACAAAATATTTTTGCTCTTCAGAAGGATCTCTTCCATGACAAAAAATGAACGCTATTAGAAAGGGAAAATATTAACTTTAGTAATAATAAATAAAATGTGTCTGCAAATTATAACAAACAAAATAACAAATAACAGCATTTTATTTATTAAATTTCAAATAATTATTTAAAAAAGTTTTAGCCATGTTCGTCACAATTCCGGGAAAATTTTGTCCCTCATATGTAATGACTATACATCCTCTCCCATTAATATAGAAAGTGTGGATTCACTAGATGTTTTAGGAGATATTGTATTTCCTTTCTGGTTGATATTTCCTTTAGCCTCTTTTTTTCGTTTTCAATTCAATCTTTTCAAGTCCCGCTTCTTTACATCATTTGATATTGAAGTTTGTGGCCAAAAAATGCATTTTTAAATGGCGTTGGAAATTCTGATGCTTTCGAACCTCCCGTTTGCATATTTTCTTCAGCTATTCTCTGAATACGGATACAACTGTGATTTTAATATCTCCGAAAGAACAAGTTGCTGCTCTTGGACTGTTTTCAACAAACATTGACTCTTTCCTGTTCGTACTGTCATCATTGTTTTCTCGAAGATCTGAGTGCAGATTTTGTTCGAAAACTGAGACTTGAGAGTTGTGAATTTTGCTGTTGTTTCACCAGTCTACTAGATGCACAAAATTAATATTGTTGTTGAATGATGTAAATAATAGTTAAAATATATTTTTACATCTTGTGTGCTGATGCAAAAACAGAAAAATTCCCAACTCTCTAGTCGCGGGTGTTGAACAAAATTCGTATACTGGTGTGTCGTTTTCGCCTAATAATTCATCTACAATTATACAGTGTTGTATTGTGGTTCCGTTATTCGATTCGAGTATGGTTTTATTAGCTTTTGGAGCTAATATGACTAGACTTCCATTCTTTTGTACTTCTAGATCGAAAACTAACATTTTCTGACGCTATTTTGTTGAACGCAAAAACCTGGACACTTCAATTCGATTACTGTATGAATCAAAATTATTCACGTTTGATTTAATAATTTCTAATATTATTTAGCATATTTTGCAGAAAATAAATCTACATAATACATATATACGTATGTGCATAAAATAATGAGCGTATGTGTATAAAATTACACAATTATGTTACACAATTTCGCAAACAATAACAAACATTTTGGTAAAAATTTACTATGCCAACTTTTAGATTAACAACGTTTCACTTATGATTTAACTACACAAATTGAAGAGTTAACAACGGAGCATCGATGAATTTGATTAATAATTTTTAGTGTATATTTATAAAAAATTCGATATCCTAATGAGTGATTAACTCGTATGTAAACACTAAATATCCACTGTTTACTTTGTAGCTTCATGGCTGTAGTAATGCAGTCTTATGTGATTACCGAATATTTTATAACATATGTTAATAAAATTTTGAAATGATAATGAAAAAACTTAACTTTCGGTGCTCGCCACAGAAAAAATATATTCCGGATTTGGTTGTTTTGAGCTATCGAGATCATCAAAAATTGTCACTTGGTGTAATAGGTATTTTCTATACCCCAAGTAACCATTTTGTACCATTTTTGTTCACCAAATTGTAGAGTTAACAATGAAGCATCGATTAATTTACTAGGCCTACTGATAGATTAACAACGTTTTATTTATTATTTAACTATTTAAATTGTTGAATTAACAACGACTGACCAATGAATTTACTATACTAACTAATAAACTAACATTGTAATTCTTATTATTTAACAACATAAATAGTTGAATTAACTACGATATATTTTACAATGCACTACTATTTCTAAACATAATTTTCATATTTGAATTTTTTTTTAATTAAAATGGTTTCTTAACAAATTTACAATTTGTTTTTTCTCAGTGTTGTTGTTTCACTTAACACCATCGTACGCATACTAAAGATTTGTAGCCAACGAACATATTATAGAATATGGATAAATGAAATCATATAAAATTTGTACTGATACTTCACATTAAGGATGCTCAAATACTAAATACATATTTTTCCTTAGAAATTAAGCAAGTTACATTTAAGAATAAGAAAATTTAAGAAAATTTCATCCATTCTTCAACCTCGTTACAAATTTTCTGAGCTGCAAATTTGGTCGTCCTGCTTACGGTACACTGATGCACTCTAATATCCTCACCAACTTAATATACTCGATCTGCCATACAAATAGTTTCGCCTTTTGTTGATTTGTTAAGGCCCCATCACGCGTTTCACATTTCTCTTCCAGAAAGTTTGTTGATATCCAACATCCCTTTTCTTCAGAAAATCTATATACGCTTTTGAATATTTTCGGATCATATTTTCATTTTATCTTTATAGATTTTTTTGGTTTATGTTCATAAACGAAGCCATAACAAATTTATTAAACAACTAAACAAAAATCGGATAGCTGTTTCGGTTGTACTGTATTGTTTAGTGTTCTGTTCCAGTAAAAACTATATTATTTTTAACATTTTTATACCTCAACAAATGTATTACTATTTCCAGTCTGGAAACTTTGTCTTCATATTTTACACTTTCATGTGAAACAATTTTTTTTTTTCAATTCTAGGTGTTAAATATAAATAAAATATTAATTTTGTTAAATAATTTATTTTATTGTCATTATTTATTAATAATGTTTTTCTTGTATTATAGCTCTTGCTTTACCGATATGTACTATATATGTTTTTGTTACTTGTAGTGTAGATATTATAATTTATTTACTGTATTTATTAGTGTGTACTATAAATAAAGTGAACGACTAACTTTACTTATTAATTTAAAGTGTGTTTGTAAACATTTAAAAGAATGCATCAGTAATTTAAATTGAGAACCTTCTAAATAAGAAAAATATTTTTAGTGTTGGTCTTTTCTGTTCAACTATTGCAAATATTTTTCGTTTTAATCCTGAACTATTTAGTTTTTCAACACTTTTCAAAGCTAAAATTTATAATTTCATAAATTTTGTTTTCCTACTTAGGATGCGGGCCAATAGTCGGGTAAAAGTTAATTTTAAGTAAATCTTACGGTAAATTCATTTATTTTTCAAAAACTCTATGGCAAACTGATCGAATAATTTGTTCTAAATCCGATTTTTACCATAGTAAATTATTTACCCGCCTATTGGCCTGCAACCTTAGATGTATTTGTTTTTTCATCGTTTAATTTTTGTTCATAGTACATCAACCCCGAATAAATATTTTCACATCCTTCTAGAATTTTTTTAATTCCAGTTATGATGATGATATGATGGGAAATAGTTCTTTAAACGGGTACATATATGACTCGAAACAAAATCCGCAAAAAGTGTTGAAAAATCCTAAAAATAATGCTCTTTAAAGATCCTAAAAATAATTACTTCTCTGCTCAACCATAACTAACAAATGAATTTTATTGCGACATGCAGATTAAGGGCGTAATTATAGTATTTCATCAAATATTCTGGTTTGGAGTTTTTAGCATGAATGGTCCATAAAGAAGTAGAAAATTTCTGAGTTCACAATTAAAGCATATAACGACCTAAGTTTTTTTGGAAATTATTTGGTAAGAATTCGCTACGACTTAACATTTTATTCTTCTTACCAAACCAAATTGTAAACAATTTTTTCATTATTCCCAGCAACACAATATGTTAAAAATGTAATGTCACTTGTGCCACCATACCTACACCCAGTTCTTCAAGAGAAGAGTTTTAAATGTCAAATTTCCCTCGAATAACGCATTTTGGAGAACTAATGACTGTATTCTCTTGTTTAACCCCGCGGACATTTGCCCTAGCTGGAGCGCCACATATTATTGTCTACAAATTTTAATTAAATTATTTTATTCATTATGAAAAAACTGTTTGAATTTTTTTTCATTTTAGAAACAAACGGCGTTAAAAACTCTTCAAAATTATTTCGTTTTCATGTACCATGATAAATTTCAATGACGAAAACATTATTTAAGTCAATGTTAATAAGTCGACCTAAAATAAGCCGGTTCAGTATTATCGCTAAACATTAGGAGGCCATCGACATTTATATCAAAATATAAATTTGGCAGCAAAGATGCCACGTCTAAAATATTGATAAATTGTCCTCTACTCAGACATGTACGCATTTAACTGAAAAAACAGTAATTTTTTCCAATCTTCGATTTATGTAACGTTCTGTAATCCGTTGGCAATTCTGGAAAAACTGTTTTAAAATTTTTTAATAATTCCGAAATTAAGTTCTTGTTGTTATTGTGCTCAATTGGCATTTTTATTTCTGGGTCGTTATACAAGTTCAATTAACTTTATAAAATTAAAATTTTAAGAAAAAATTAAAGGGTTAGAAATATGGTTCATTATTATTATTTTTCTCGAGTAACTGTCTCTATAACTGTTTGACTAAAACTAAATATTAGGCACATAATTCGACTCATTGGTAACACTTGAACCTAATAAACTATATTTAAGTTCTACACGTGTATTAAACCCACATGTATTAATAGTGCAACCAGCTACATAAGTATTAGATTTAAATATATTACATAATTCCAATAAACTGTTTTCATTTTCATTAATGGCTGCACTTGTAGAAAATTCACTTAAATGTTTATTTGATATTGACAAGTTTTTTCTTTCACATAAAATTCTATCCCATTTTCCTCTACTAACGAGTTTTTTTTAAATTTGTGCTTGTTTTGGAACTTTTAATACTATTAATTAAACAATACATTTCTCACTTTATTATTTTATGTTTTTTTATTAGGGAGTTTACTTTACTACGTATAAAAACTAAATAATTATCGTTAAAAACCAACGAATTATTTACTATTTAATGCGGCAGATAATAGACCTTCAACCTCACCATGCTCACCAAGCGTTTACACCTATCGAACAATAGTCTTCCATTTCCATGTTCAGTGTTTTGTAAATGACCACAACTTTCGTCAATTAACTTCCTTGGAAACTAAATTTCCAAAAATGACCTTCTGTTATAGTCAAATGTAGTAATTACAAGCTAAAGTTATGAAGCGCTAACCTGTCTTATGATTCACTTTAAAGTAAAATTGCGTAATAAGACTTTCGTTTTTGTCAAATATAGGTAGCATTGAAGAGTAAATCATGATTTTGTCCTTTGGGTTATGTAATAGTATAAAATATCCTGGTTTAGAAATCATATTAGTAATTTCAACATCAATGTCAATCCAATAACTAACATTTTCAGTATTTTAGATTATGTGGTTTACCACCACATGATTGGTTTATTATTTTATGTTTGGTAAAACATTTAGGGGACTAGTTTTGGGTTCATGTTACACGCTGCGTTAAATACTATGTTATGTTAAATGTCGCGTTAAATTGTTGAGTTGATTACGTGACATTTTAACGTAAAATGTTATAAAAGAAAAACCTCGATTTAACGGGCTAATTGGGGAGTCTGTTAAATCCGATTGTCTGTTAAATCCGAATATTTTTAAATTTAATCTATTCGATCGAATTTAATCTGGGACGGAACTCGGGCATTTCTTAGCCGATTATGTTGGGATCGGGTATGTTGGATGGAAATGAGATTCTTAAATGATTTTTGGTGGAAGTTCTGGAATATGGCTACCTGGAACGGAACTCGGGCAATTCTGAACCGATTATGATGGGATGGGGTATGCTGGATGGAAATGGGATTCTCAAATGATGTTGGGAAAGAATTTTGGAATATGGCCACCTGGGACGGAACTCGATTAATTCTTAACCGATTTTGATGGAATTAGGTATGTCGGACAGAAATGGGATACTTAAATGGGTTTTGGAAGAACGGATTTCTGGGACTGAACTCGATCAATTCTTAACCAATTATGATGGGATTGTGTATGCTGGATGGAAATGGGATTCTCAAATGATGTTGGGAAAGAATTTTGGAATATGGCCACCTGGGACGGAACTCGAACTTGATGGGATTGGGTATGTTGGATGGAAATTGGATTCCTAACAAAATCCCTTACGAGGAAGACCTTCTATTTTACCAAACATTTGCGGTTCAGGTGGAGCTTGAACCTCGTTCGTTTTTCTTTTTTAATTAGAGAGTCAAATTGTTTTATAAATTCTGTTAATCTGTTAAGATGCAACTTAAATTACACTCACAATCTCCTGAATTAGGGAGCCTAGCAAAAATGTTGAAAATGAATCGTATTTGTCCTTAAAATATATTCCTTAAAATATTACTGACGTGAAATAATTCCTCAAAAAATCCTAAGTAAAAATTGCGTGTGTGTATTAGTGGTTATACACAAAAAAACAAACATTTAGTCGTAAATAGTTTTTTAAAAAAATTTCAAAAATTCCACCCAAAAGTAAACATATTGTATAATTTGAATATGTATATCTCCAAAATCCACTATATCAGTACGTTTATAATACCATTAATTATCAAACATTTAATAATGTGATGTAAAAACATTATATAACTATATAAACATAAAATTAAATTGAAGTTTGTAGAATTATTTAGATTTCATAGAAACACTAGTCGAGATTAAGCGAACACAAGTCGAGATTAAGCGAAATGCTCATCAACCTCACCATGTTGTCATAGTTCTGGCATGGACAAATATACGGCCTCGAAACGTGTGAGTTATGATTTACAGTATTTTTGCCATTCAAACGATTACTAATCGAGATTTTGCCCGGATCTCATCGATCCAGTTATGTTTTTCAGAAAGATATATCAAATGCCAATGTTCATGCTAATTTTCAAAATTTTGTCATAGTTCTGACATGGGCAAATGGGGCCCCGAAACGTGTGAGTTATGATTTACAGTATTTTTGCAATTCAAACGAATATTAATCGAGATTTTGCCCAGTTCTCATCGATCCCGTTATGTTTTTCAGAAATATAAATCATACTCAGACGTTTCGGGGCCATATTTGCGCATGTCAGAACTATGACAAAATTCTGAAAATTAACATGGACATTGGCATTTTATATATCTTTCTACAATATTCAATCTGTTGTTAGTTCTTATTTGGAAAAGGAGTGTCAATTCTATCTAAATTACTATCGAATATCATATCTGAGTGAACTTTTACTTCAGTTCTTCTCTTTCACCATCACCATATTTTATTTCCCCATTGGTAATTAGATGGTGGTTGATGATTCAATAAAATTATAATGGTAAAAAGTAAAGTTGATGGTGGATGGTCCAAAAATTAAATTGATATTTTATACGGCTAACCGAGAAACATAATGGAATTGATGAGTACTTGGCAACATTTTTTTTTGTGTTTAATTTTAAATTTTTTAATTCGTTTGTATCTGCTAATTTCCATATTTTTTAAAATAGAAGTTTCCCTAAAATATCTTTCGCATAAATGTTCGCTTTTAAGACTATATTCACTAATAGTAGCATACATAGGATTTCGTTAGGAAATATTTCACGGCTGTGTGTAGGGGTGTGAAATTTTTCCTAAACCTTTCCTAAAAAATTTTTACCCTTAGGATAGATTTAGTAAATATTTCAGGCGCATAAAATATTACCATGATTTCGCATTAATTTAAATTCTTTCACCATCTAATAAGATAATGATTATAACTGCATTAGTTCAAGTGGCATTATTAACACGATAAAAATAGCAAAAAGTGGCGAAAAGGTTATTAAATTTTATAAAATCACATTTTCAATTCAGTCTAAAAAACTAGCCTTGCTTTATAATAGCTTGACAATAGGTCAAAAAACTCATACTCAGTACTGACATAATCTTAATTAGTCTAATGTTTAGTCTCTTTTCTACACAACTGATTCGTAAATAGTGTCTGTAAATTTTCTTAAAAGCTCAACAACAACAACAATAAGCAATCACCAAACACGATTTCATTTTCTTAAATGGACAAATATTTCTTATTTTATTACTGCTGCTTTTATTTTCGTCTGTTAACCATACAACTAATTAAAATTACTCAACCCATAATTATCATCATTATAATACTCGTACAAGACATGTGTAATAACCTTAAAACGTTTTTGTTTCGTTTCAGAGTTACCAACAAATTCTAGCAAAGTAAAATGTGATGAAAAATTACAAATAGATTCAGGTTGTGAAATAGTTAATCGTAAATGTCAGTGTTGGGGTAGAACAACCATTTGTAAAAATTCATTAAGGTTAAGATATGATTTTAAGAATATGAAGGTATGTATTTTATTATCATCATGCGGTACATAATTTATTGTTATTAACATACTTGTACATTATATATTATACGAAAGGATGTAATTAATTATATAATAAAATCCTATTTTCTTTCTTTAACCATTTCAGGAATGTCAACTAAACCTTCAAAATTTAGTTAAATCCGAATTGGAATTTGATGAAGATTATACAATACCACCAGCCAGTTTAGGTAAATATTTCAAAATTCTATTACATTATTCTGTAGCACAGCATGACTAATTCCATTTTTCATACGAATTTTATTATAACGCCACTTAAAACCGACGGCGAAAAACAAAACCGCTTTTTGTATTGTTGCGTTCTTCTTGGTATTGTTTCAAGACATATTCTAATATCACAAACATACTCATACATATTTCGCACATGACAATACAACACCGAGTCGAATAAAAAGGGATCAAAAAAGGAAAAATTCTAATCATAATATTTTTTATACATCCTGGAACCTTACTTACATACATAGAAATCTAAATAGGATTTCGAGATTTGTTTTGGGTGACAAATTATCTTGAGCATTTTTTTTATGTCCCATGATTATGTTTTGTTTGTTAATACATATTATAAATATTTGAAATGGAAAATTAATAGATAAAATTTAACTTAGAATTTTCACGTATCGCTGTATGTGGGGGACGAACCCATAATGAAGAATAATGTTGGTATGTTATTGGGATGAGATATATATATATATACATACATAGGTACGATTTACTTAAAAGGTATTAATTATTATTTAGAAAAGGCTTACATGTTTTTTGCCTATTAAATGGAGATAAATATGTATTGTGGATGTGATGGGATTTCAAAATTAATGGACGTTTTTGTGTGTATTCCATTTATTGCAAATACGGCAGGACAGTGTACTAAATTGACCATAGGATATTTATCACAAAAAATAACCTTTTCGATTTGAGTTTGGTTTTATCTTGATCAGTTTGAAAACACTAAAATTAAGAACCATGAAGGTAGTTTTATTTTTATTTTGGTTCAAACCTGGCTACCGGCTCAATTTAAAAAATAAAATAATATTTATTTATTTATTACGCATGAGATTATACGAACACTTTAATTTCGTATAATCCCATGCGTCTAATAGTAATATCGTTAGACTTACATTATGAATTGAAACTAAATTTAACAAACTAAATAGAAAAGTGACTCGTAGTGATCGTTATCACGCTGAGCGCAACTCGAAGCAGGACCACTCATTTTCATGAAAACCTGAAATTGAACAAAGACGTTCATTGCAACGGCGAACTATTATTCCCATTGAACGATTAGACGATGTTTATATTTTCGATTTACGTACTACTAACTAGACTATCTAGATAAGCAAACGAAGAGCGTTAAAATTTTTGAATTCCTAAATCCAAATCGAAACGAATAAAAAAAAATTGCAGGTTTAAATTTTGGGTAACTTTTCTTATTTTTTAATTAATAATTTTACATCGGGTTGAGAAGTTGGAAGTTTGGTGAACTTAAACAATTCGGTCCTCTCACGAGGAGACTGCAGTGACCAAACGTCAAAAATACTGAAAATATCATGAACTTATACAAAGTATAATCACAATGCCTAAGCGAATTATTATGACTCACTGCGCATTTGTCTATCCCCATTTAAATCATACATGGGGTTTCTATATGAAATTTCGTACAGAAATCGCATGTATGCATAGTACTAGGAATCGATTTCGATGGGAGCTAGTTTCGGAAGTCTTTTGGTAGGGCTCGGGTCGTTTTTTTACATTTTTTCAACTCGAACGATGTAGATAGAAATTGCGGTGATAAGGATTTTCTATCGCATTGAATTGATTACGATAAGTCCTAGTTTTGGTATATTCATTATGTGTTTTTCAGATCTTTATCAAAATGGTTGAGTGCTATGAATCGATTGCGATGAGTTCTGTATTCATGAAAATTTGTTTGAAGGGTTCAAAATGAGATACAGGACACGTTTGAAAAACGGTACAAACGATTTTGAAAAAAAATTTGAGAGAGGATATTTTCGAGTGTCAGGAAACGACTGGAGTGGATCATGATTTTGGAAAATTTGTTTAGAGGTGCTCCGATTATCGAACCAAATAGGAATTCGATAAATCGAAGACATTTCTCAAACGAATATTATGGAACTCAACTCGTACTATGAAAATAATAGAATAGAACTTAGCCGTTGTGGTTTTTGGTAATAATGCAAATTTTCGGCCTCAATATTTCTGCAGATTTACTATTCACCATACTACCGAAGTTCGAATATTTTGTGTTCGAGGCAAAGCTTGTCTGTCTGTATCCTCTATATAGCACACAAAACAACTGATTGAAATCAGCCCGCCGGAAATAGCAAGTAACATAGGAAATCTCGTTTTTTGACGTTTTTAACAAATATTTTAAAATGTATAGCATCTGTGAAAAATTCGTTTAAGAACAAAACGATAAATTTAATTTGTAACAAATAACGGAAATATGATTTTTGATAATAAACTTTTATTTTTGTACACCCTTAAAAAGCAAGTTAAGTGATCGGGCACAAATCTTCATACTTCAGTTCTGATTAATTGGCAGGTTCCCAAGAAATTTGGCGAAAATCGGTGTACCATTTGGTGGATGGTACCAATATTAATTTGGTGGGATCTGGGTCCAATTTAAAGCAAATCTGGTTCTCATGAATTTGATAAATATTGGTGAAAGGGCTTTCGAGTGCCAGTAATCTATTACAAGGAGATCTGATTTCTAGATAATTCATTTAGAAGTACTTCCGATAGTTTGTTATGTTGCACGATGTAGCGTGATGTTGCATCATTTGTTGAGATCGTGCATAAGGTTGCGTCATATAGCACCATGTTAGTACTTTTGCTTGATATTGCGCATGATGCTGCACTATGTTATGGGATGCTGCATCATATTGCACCATGTTGTTGATGTTCACGATGATGATTGTTGTTGTGTCTTGTTAAGAGTTGTTTTGTGATGTTCCACTATGTTGCGTCATGTTGCAGAACGTTATGGGCTGTTGCGCCATGTTCCGTCATGTGTACCATGTTGCACCACATCGCTCGATTTTGTACCAAGTTACTTCCAGATAGATAATGTTTTCTGACAAAACCGTTTGGGAGTCCTACGATGGAACCCGTTCCCTTTTTTTGATTTGCACCGGCGTGAACGAGGAAGGGTTTTCCAATGCCACGAGTTGATTGCGATAGTGTTTTTGGCGGAATTGACTGTTTGCTTAGAAGCTTTTTTGTCTCTTGCAACTTTTCACAGCATTTCTGAGCCACAATATGAGCAATTCTAATTACAATTATGTATAATAAAGATTCATATTTAATTTTGCACCAATAATTATTCAAAATGTTTCAAAATTTATGAATTAAACTAGATGAAAAACAAAATTTTAGACCAGAATTTGGATTCTCTACAGTCTAGAGGATTTGACTGATCGGGTTGAAAGTTTATTTATTTTGTTTTGCTGGAGCTACATCCGAGGTCTATTGCATTCTTTCCAGATCCGTATTGCATACTACTGCTGGATGAGGCACACAGACATGCTGTGTATTGGGGGTATGATCTCCATATTTCTTTCCATTTATATATTATTCACATACGGTCACCCAAAATTGTATTTAGCCAAATAAATATGTGGTGGTGGTGTTGAGTTGTGTTAATACCACTTCTAGCTATATTGTGTCTTGTTTATCTAACCTGTTATACTTAGAGCTCCAAGGCATTTCTATTGACCGAATTTTACATGCTCCTTGGTATAATTTTTAGCACAGTTGTATGTTGGGCAGGTATTTTTTATTTGTTCAATGAAATCTTTTGGAACAAATGCTTTTTACATTCTGATTTAATGTTTATGCCCCAGTTCCTTAACTGAGTATAAGTAATATTTCGTCGTTAGAAAGACCTACATATATTATAATTAACTTCACTGCTAAACATAATTTTACTCAAACTTTAAACTAACAGGTAAATGAGACACATGCGAATAAATTACAACCCCAATCATTACTTAAACTCATTTGCTCAATCACGGCAAACAATAAAAAATAATCTCGGCAAACATGAAACATTGTTCGAAATATTACAAATCCCCAACATAACATAAAATTATCATACATTTTAAAACCGCGTATTGTGCGTTAAATGACAATTTTTGTTTATATTTATATTTACAGCATACCAAAAACCACGAGGGCGAAGGAGAAATCAAACGCTACCACCAGCAGCAGTCGTGGAACAGGTGAGCATAAATCAAAAATCCACATATACATACACATATAATAAAAAGTGATTCAAATTCATTTATGTGTGCATAACACTCACGTTTCGTTCTAATATAGATGTGCTATATTCCGAAAGTATTAAACTTTGGCGTATCGTAAATTTTAAGAATTTTTTTTTTTCAGTTGGTTGTGGAAAACTGAAAATAAAATTATATGATTAAATTCCAATTTTTCTTTTTTTATTAATAAATTTTATTTCTCGCAATTTTATGGTTTAACGTGCATAAAATTTTGAAAAACGTTAAATTTTCCAAAAAACCGAAATGAACGAATTGTAAGATAAAAGTAAAAAAAAAAAAAATTCAAACGATATTTCGTGCGGTTTTGTATTTCATGTTGTATAATAATTCTGTAAGCACCGGGTGTACCTTAAATTATCGATTCACAGCATTTCTTTGAATGCCACTCGGTGGTGGGTCCTATTTTTTGTCAACTACACCCTTTATGGTTGTTACATACAAAACGTAAACGAAAATTTATATTTTGGTGGTGATTCCTGTGGAGAATTTTTCTTCATTTTCTTTCGGATCTCAAATTTATTTGTTAAAAGCGAGCTTTAAATTTCGAAACTTTACTACAAACATACACACATACCCAAAGTGATGATGTTTTTATTGCTATTATACACTTTTATGTTACGATTATTATTAATATTACTACTACTATTACCGTTATTATTACTTCGAGCATCAATTGGAATATATTCCAATTTTTATTGGTACGATTATTTTTCAATATGGATTTTCGTTCGGTAGGATTTATTATTTATATGGGAGTAAACTAGTATTGTGACGATGATGCGATGATTCTTTTATTTTGTTTCTAGTATTTCCTTTTTTTTCGTACAACGCTCAGTTATATCCCTGTTTCTTAGGTTGAAAAAGATAAATTTTTTATTTGAAAAATTTTGTTCTATTATTTAGGATTTTCATACATATATATATGGAATACATACATGTATCCAATAATCGAAAGGGGGTGTATATCAGAGATAGATATTTTTAGGTATATGTAATTCAAGTTTATTTAGATTTTCGTTGGAATAAAAAGTTTTATTCTGTAAAATATTTAAGGGGTGTCAATGAGTAATGAGATGTAATTTAATAGTAGATTGATTTCAAGAGATTGTTTTTTATATTTTTCGGGAGTGTTTCGATAATTGGGGTACTGACTACAATTTTCATTTTTGCAAATTGGTGGGGCTGAAATTTTCCAAATCATAACTGATCGTAGATTTGTAAGTTTTCCTTCAAGTAAATATACCAAACTGTGCTATACCGTCAACTTAAAGGCACGTGAACATTTGTGTGCTTGTCAGAAGTCTCTAGACTTGTTAATCGTAAATGACGGTTTCGCTAACCATTTCTAAAAAATAACAATAAACAATTAAAACACAGTACATTATATAATTAGTAGTAATTGATGATCATTTTATATATAACAAATTCTGGCGTTCTGAAGTGATTTTTCTATTGAACACCCTTTCAGACTAATAAGAAGTTGGTCATCAATGTTTTATGAGCGTACTAATCAAATTATAACTGACATTACGATGGTAAATCATTGGATGCGTTGAAAGTTGAAACCCCTTAACCTAATTATTTGAATTTTTGTATTATATGGAATTTCACCAGTTTAGTTAGTTCGAATAGGGTAACACAATATTTTTGGACTAATTTGTTTACATGATAATCATAATTCGCCTGAATGATGTATTATTTTGCAATGCTAATGTATTTTTATTATTGTTGTTGTTTAAAGCAAAGCTTAACACAAACTTTATTCGTATTGACAAACGTCATAACTAAAACAGCACTTGCCCCTTGAAACTTGAAGTTCCCGCTGATTCAAGCAAAAACATTAAAATAGCAATTAAAAGGCAAACCAGTTTTTTACGGTACAAAAAAAAAGAGTGAGTCCATTAGTACTCTCAAGGAGATGTGTAAACATGGCGAGTGTAGTGCGTGTGTTCAGTTTACTTTGAAGGAAGAAGGAATGCAATTTTACTAACCATAGTTTTTTATTTGTTTATTATCGTTAAATTGGTCTATTACTCTATAAGTTTTCTAATTTTCATTGAAAAACTGCACAATGGTCGTTCCTTGTATCGTACTAGATATATTTCGTTCTGAGTTTATGTGCAAATCGAATTCGTCTCACAGGAATTTTATAAGTGGTTCAGCTTGAGGAACAGCAAAATTAATATTGAAATCCTCGCTCATAATCATCGGCAAAAGATTTGAAGTTCTTTTAGAATATGGAGCAAGGCCGAAATGTATGAACTTCATTATGTCTTCAACAGATTTAGTCGGCGAGATGAATACACCTACAGACAGTATCTTATTACCATTGAGAAACGAAGTTCAGCCGTGTATATATCATCAATGGGTTGTGTTGTTACGCTCATACCAGTTGTTTGTCCAATGATAATTTCCTTATGCGAGGTGACTGTATAAGTTCAACTTGTATTTTTATATATTGCTACTCCGGCAGCTCATTGACCATCTCTCTTGAACTGAACGCAGCATTCAAAATTAGTAATATTAACATGCTCGTCATTGCGTAGCCAGATCTTGGAAAGCAAGAAAATTGAGCATCCCTGCGTGGCTGTATCAGTTAGGTTGAGGTGATGTGACCTCAGACACTGGCAGCTTAATATTAACAACCAGATGTCATTATTATCTCGTACAAAATTCGCTATTACAACCTGAGCTATAGCTCCACAAAAATCTATCATAAAATAGAAACAGGTACCAATCAATTTATTACAACAGCCCACACCCACAAAAATTGATCAAAAAGTATAGAACTTCCTTCCTATGTAAGAAACAGGTACCAATAAATTTATTAAAATAGACCACACCCACAAATATCAATGATAAAGTATATAACTTCCTTCCTATGCAAGAAACAGATACCAATGAATTTATTACAACAGTCCACACCCACAAAAGTCGATCATAAAGTATAGAGCTTCCTTCCTATGAAAGAAACAGATACCCATGAATTTATTACAACAGCCCACACCCACAAAAATCGATCAAAATGTATCGAATTACCTTCCTATGTAAGAAATAGGTACCAATTAATTTATTACAACAGACTACACCCACAAAAATCAATGATAAAGTATAGAACTTTCTTCCTATGCAAGAAACAGGTGCCAATGAATTTATTACAACAGCTCATACCGACAAAAGTCGATCTTAAACTATAGAACTTCCTTCCTAAGCAAGAAACAGGTACCAATGAATTTATATGTGGGTGTGGGCTGTTGTAATAAATTCTTGGGTACCTGTTTCTTTCATAAGAAGGAAGTTCTGTACTTTATGATCAATTTTTATTGGTGTGGGCTGTTGTAATAAATTCATTGGTACCTATTTCGTACATAGGAAGGTAATTCGATACATTTTGATCGATTTTCGTGGGTGTGGGCTGTTGTCATAAATTCATTGGCACTTGTTTCTTTCATAGGAAGGAAGTCATATACTTTATCATTGATTTTTGTGGGTGTGGGCTTTTGTAATAAATTCATTGGATACTACTCTTTGGGGTATTGTAAAAAAATTCCAGTACTACCCCAGCATTATATACAACAAAAAATCATAGAAAGCATAAGGCGTGGGGACGAGAAATAAGGTTTTTAAAAATTACACGCCGTAGGGGAAAATTTTGGGGGTTGAGCTATGCCAATATGTTGTAGTTAATTTGTAAAAAATTACAATACCGCCCCCAGTACGATATAAGAAATATTAACTGAAATACCAAAAGCATGGTTTAACCAAAAATATGGGTTTTGAAGAATTGCACCCCTTAGGGGATGTTTTTTGGGGGTTGAACTATGTCGATATTGCAGGATAACGGGATCTGTAAAATATTGTATAGATGTGTAACAAATTTGTAATTAATTTGTAAAAAATTCCAGTACCATTTTCATTGGTTTGTGCTACAAGTGCTGGTGCAGCATTAGAGTCATCTCAAAACTGACATCAAGGCGCATTTGCCAAACATACGAAACTTACTTTTTCAGCAAATGTGTACCGAAGAAAATTTTGTAACGAAAAGTGTAGTTATACAAATTAATGAAAATAGTAACTTCTAAAAAGTGTTGCAATAAAAAGATAGCAAACATTTACTAAAAAATATCATCGAATTTTATCATAATAATTCTAGTCTAAAGTTTGGGTTTATTAAAAAAAATATTTCTTTAAATGTTTGAAATAAACTCTTGAACTGGAAGGATCAGTTGCAAGATATATCGTGTGTATAATTACTGGTAGTTATATTAAATTTCACTGGACACAACACGATTTGCTGCAATTAATTACTCTAAAGTCTAATTTGTATTTGGATTTTGGAAATCGTTCTATATTTTTCTACAAAACTGTCAAATTGTCAATTAAAAAAACGCAAAATTTGTTTTGTGATCGAAATATTAAATTAAATAATATAAAAATATTAATTAAAACAAATATATCGCGATTAATTCAAGTATTTAAGTATTAGTTATTATGCCATATTATAAATCAGCAGAAAGTAATCCGAACTATCCCGAAAATCTAGAATGTGCTGTTTTTGCAAATTCTATTGATAAGAAGCAGCCTGTTTTTTCAAAGTGATTATTATCTATGTCTGTCGGATAAAATATGTACATGATGCCTTTACTCGTTTCATGAATTTATAAAACAAAGTACTTCATTTGTTTAAATATGTTTATTTTAATAGAATACATTCCATTTGAGTGTAGCATTCCGAAATAATGTTCAATGTCATAAACATAACAATACACATGAAGTCAAAAATACGTGAAAAAGAAAATATGTGCAAGTCGCAAATCGGCTCTGAAGTTGGTTGCATTAAAATATACTTGAACGCATCCAAACCACCCCGCACCCAAATAATTTTAAATATTTGTAGCTTAAGGCAACAAATCAAAAATAAAAACTTATTTAAAAAAATTTAACGATATCAAATTACTTCCTTTTTTGACATTCCAGACATGCACCACTTATAATTCTTAAGTAATAACAAAATCAGTGCGATGTTAATTTACAACTTTTATGAATAAAACATGATTAGATTTTTATGTAATTTGATTAATTTATTACACCAAAAATTTAATAATAGAAAAGCCACACTAATATTAAATTTTTAAACAACGTGCACAATTCAATCAAATTTTTATGTTAGGATTCATAAATTCAATAATTTAATCAAATATAAGTGAAAGATGCATATAAAATTATTCAAATAACTTTATATATTAATTTAATAATTAATTATACAAATAAAATAATTTCCGCCTTTTTATTTCATAAAAATCAAGTTTTTGGTATAATTTTTTAAGTTTTAATTTTTGGGCGAGAAATCGAGCACACTATTTTTTTTTAAGACACAACTAAAATTTAACGAAGTTTCGTTGGGTTGCTTAAGTAAAAAATGTATTTTGCTGGGTGATATACTGACATGCCATTTATCGTTTCTTTATTTTTTTTATTATGTTAAGTTTTTAGTCTTGACTAGTTCACACTTTAGTTATTGTGTGCATACATTTTAAGAGATGGATGTCGATAAGCAACATTTATGTCATTACATTCTATTCTGTTTTCAAATGAAAAAAAAAATCTGCTCAAGCTGTGGAATTGAATAATTTGACTTTAAGTGAACATTCTGTGAGTCATTCAACAGTAAAAAAGTGGTTTGCAAGATTTCATGATGGCAATTTTAGTCTTGAGGCCGATCCACGTTCAGGTGCAGGAAAGTTTTACTGGATGAAAACCCGTGTCAAATACAAAACCAGCTTGCAGACAGTTAGGAGTTCATCAATCAATATCCCTTCGATTACATGCAATGGAAAAAATACAGAAAGAAGGAAAATTGGTTCCTCATAAACTGACCGAAGAAAACAAAAACTGAAGAATTGACATCTGCATGAATTTGTTTCCTCGGTATAAAAGAAAGAATTTTTTGCACAAAATCATTACGGGTGATGTAAAGTGGGTACGTTTTGTACGATAATCCTAAACGCAGAAAACCATGGTTTGATCCAGGCCAGTCATCAACCTCAGTTGCAAAAATGAATATTCATGCCAAGAAAGTCCTACTGGTGGGATTGGAAAGGAGGCATTTGCCACTAACCTAAATTACCAAAAACAATTGATAAGTAACATAAAATGACAACCTTGCCATTTTAAACAGCTTTATATGGATGATTTATTGATTTTAAATAGATGGAGCACTTTACTAGGCCCTTTCGAAATTCAAACAAAAAAAAAATATATTCAAACTCGATAAGATTTCGGCGAGTTTTTTAAAGTTAATTCTTAATTCGTGGAAAACTCTTAGAGTATACTTGAATTGTATATTGTATGTCAATTTAGGTTTCCTTTCCGAATAGTTGAACTACATTGAAATATACTCTTTGCTGCTACGTATTTTTCGATAAATCAATAAAAAGTTGATGTACACTGTACACATAATGGGCATTACTCTATCTTCTTCGTATAAAATAAAATATAACTATGCTAATGATATGATATTAAAACAAAAATATTGGATAGTAGTAAATCTCTATTAAATCAGCATCTGAACAGTGTACCGTATGCTGAAAATTATATCCGTTACATTATTTCCAACAACAAAGTGTGTAAACCATATCTGTGGGTATTTCCTTTCTAACTAAAAGTTTGATATAAAAATCAGAAAATTAATTTAAATATGTTGTATTATTCTTCCATATAACAAAAAATAATACGATATTCGAAAAAAAATGGTGAGGAGGATCTTAGTAAAACTTTCGTATTACGAAAAACACAAAATATATTAAGTATATTTTTTATAAAACATGAAAATCGTGGAACATTTGTAATGAAAAAAGTTTTCCAGATTTTTTTAATTTCATGTTTTTCTGCTCTAAATAAGATTTATCTGTTTAACGTTATTTATTTTGCCGAAATTACGTATGTGTCTGTATTTGTATGTTTTAGGAAAGGATTTCTCAATTTACCATTACATATTTTAAAATCTTTCTTTTATTTTAAGAATTTATTTACTTGTACTCGTACCATTATCTGTGTACGTATAAATATTCCTATATACTCGTACATATGTAAATTTTTCGTACATCAACACGCATACAAAATACTTAAATTTATTTCAATTAAATTCAATTTATTAGAATTTAGAATAATGGAGAGAAAAATCTAAATTAAAATAAATTTTCCATGATATGCCATACATACATTTTATATGTACTATATACTTGATATTTTTAAAATTATAAAGAAATTGATTTATGTACGAATAACCTGAAAGATATACTATTCATATAGAAAAGATATTTTGAACAAGGGAATGAAGCCATTGTGCCTTTTCCCAAGAAAATCAATTAGAAAATATTTCAGAAAATTCAATTTACGGTAAATTTAATTAAATTTTTCTCATTTACTTAAAAACAAATTGGTCTGCATAATTACCAAATAAAATCATTTCTGAAGAATTTATTTATTTGAAATAACACGAATACCAACAAGCATGAGCGATATTTGAAATCGATTTTGGATTTTGGTCAATTCAAGGAAAAACCTTACATTTATGCATCACAAAGTATTACTTTTTAATAAATATTCATTATTTTAATTAATTTAAAATGGATTGGAATTTGAGGCATAAACCTTAAACTAAATCTGTAGTTTATCATATCAGCATCATATGTCAGCAACATATATACATGTTTGCGTTATTAATTTGGATAAAACTGATTAACTTTACACATTTTGAATCAACTACAATTTATTTCATTGAGTAGAATGCGCCGCACCAGATTCCAAAAATGCAATAAGTGTATGTGTATTATCACAAAGTGGTGTATCAAAGTATTATAAAGAGCAATTTGACGTCCAAATATACAATCGCCACTTTCACTGATAGACATAGCCCAGTCATACAATATATTTTTTTTCAAGTTTGTTAATTTTGTTTCCTTTACTAAGGAAATAGTTCCGGAGCGATTTAATACGTAAACAAATAAAAAAAATGGTGTCGTAAAACAGTACATAGTACAGTAGAGTACCTGATTTTTCACATAAGGTATAAAAATAAATTGTCGTAGCTGAATTCGGTGAATTGTGGACGAACAATACAACGTCGTAAAATGTTACGAATAATAAAAACCGAAATATCTATCGTCCTTTTGCAACAAATAACATGATACTTAAAATGGCTCATTACAGGCGCAACTAATTAGTATTCTTTATAGGCTCCTTGAATTAAAAAAGGCTGACTTAAAAAAGGTGTTTTTTCTGATTTAAAACCAGCGTTTTTATTTCATTTTAAAATTGACTTAAAATCTGTAATGAAAATGAAATAAAAATAAAACTGATTTTATTAATGCATATCATAAGTCATTTTGAAAATGATTTAAGAAGTGTATTTATAAATGGCATAAAATGTGTGTTTATAAATGGCACAAAAAGCCCACTTATTTATGTTTTATATTTTCATTAATAAACACATGCATTTCTATGTGTATTAAAAACTAATGTACATTTTATGTTTATAATGTGAAATAAAATATGCCTTTTTTAAGTCATTTTGAAAATGAATTAAAAAATATATTTGTAAAATGACATAAAATATGCCTTTCTTGTGTCATTTTGAAATTAAATTTGTTTTTGTAAAACACCTTTGTTCAGTCAGAAAATTTGTTACAAATATGACTTAAAAAAGATTTTTTTTTTCATATAAATAGATCTGTTTTAAGTCCACCGTTTTAACTTCTGCCATTCAGGGAGCCTTCCTTATAATATATTCTACCATGTAAGTGATGGGACTATGATGATATCGAAAAATTCGTGAAATCAAAAATTCAACATATGGGACCGGAAGTTATGTTTCAAATTTGTGGTTTTTATGTTTTGACTGTGTAGTACTGGGTAAAAAGAAGCATGAAGAATTGTAGAACTCGATTTTTGTTGTTGTTGTTGTTGTATTAGAAATAGTCGGTCAAAAATTTAAGAATTTGTTGAAAATGGTGATGCATTTATACAAATATAAAAAAAGTATTTATCCGAAAAATATAAAATAAGGCTCATTTTGAAGGTAAAAGAATAAGGATTAATAAAATATTATAAAAATAGTATCATCTTTAAGTTTTTCATTTTCAAAATGGCCACTAAACTGGTTTTTCGCAATTTTCTGAAAAACTATTTTTTTTTTAATTTATTTTGTTCGCCATTTAATTCTATAAAACATACCAAAAAAATTGAGTGATACTTTTGTTTTCTTGGAAAACACGTTTTAATATCATGATCTACTCTAATTATCCATATAAAATTATCGGTATACCTATTCAGTTCTTAATTTATACCTAAAATAATCTTTTGTTTTTAACTGTTGCTTCAATTTTTCAAAATAAAGGTATAAATTACTTCTAATGAATAATAAAACTAATTTTTTTAATGCCCAGCCCCGTATATTTACTACACAAAATGTTTTAGTCCTCCTTTTAAAAAGAGTTTTCCAGGTACATTTTTCAGGTATATATTTCTAGTTTTAAATTTTTGGTATAAATAAGAGTCAAAATCAATATTTAGGTAGTTCAAATTTTAAAGTGTAAAAGTAAGTAACATTGACCCAAACAAAATTCAAATTTTAGTTTATCATATACGGAATTTGTATTACTTGAATTAAATATTTTTTTTTAAGATACCTTTATTTCTTTATAATATTACAACTAATCATATGGATTATCTAGTAATTGTTTTATTAGTTTAGTACTCCATTCTTGTGGGATGAGACCTGTCGATTCATCCCAGCTCTGCTAGTCCTTTGATTTAAGCAGCTCAAGGAACCACTAATTCTAAAGTCTTGTTCTTTTTAGGCGCTTTGGTCCATTGGTGCGATCCAGTAGGTTCAGCAGCTTCTCGTTGTCATGCTACTGCAGTCGCAGTACATCACTCCTTGCAAATTTTTGTATTTCATCGCTGACATTCACAATGCTACGTAGTACTTTGTTTTTTTTGAAATGTTTCAATGACCTTCACTGTAGTTTTCTTTGCGCAGCCCCAAAGCTTGATGCCATACGTCCAGATAGGTTTAAGGATTTGTTTATATAACAGCAGTTTGTTGTGCGTTGGGGGTAAAATTTGGATTTCAAACGGAGTAGACGTGTTTTGTGTCACTCCTTAATTTAAAATTTAATATTATTAGTGTTGTGTATAAATAAACTAGTTTTGTATTAATATTAATACATAATAAATAATAAATAAAAATTATAATAAATAGTGAAAGTGATAATAGTGAATTTAAGTGTCTCATTTATAGTAAATAATTAAAATCAATGTGAAAAATGTGTTATAATAAATAAAAGTGAATTATAATTCAAATTTGTTTATTTATTTTTTAATATTAGTGCAATTAACGTGTATTAAATAGTGGTGCCCAGTGGATAAAATGTTTTTATATACATAAAACTGTGTTGAAATATTTATAACGGGATATATTTCTACGCGAAGTATATGTCGTTTTAAATTTTCGATATCTGTATATGTATATGTATGCATATGGACGCACAACTCAGAGAAGTGTGAACTCCTTTTAATATATTTTTTTTATTTACATAAAATGTTGTATATTATATTTAGTTATGCGTATATGTGTGGGTATGTGTGTAAATACAGTGAGGCTTCTGTAAGTCAAAGTATTTCTTGAATCGAATTTCGATTTGTGATCTTAGCATTTTTCGATAAATTTCCTATTTATATAATATATATATAATATCTACTCGTATGTGTACATATATGCGTATATATGCTCGGGTAATCGAGTGAAATTGGTTTTTCATTTATTTTACTCAAATTTACTCGCATATTATTTTGGCAACAAATAGCTCGACTTGTAGAAGTTTTACTGTAAGTTAACTTGGAAGAATTATAGGTGTTAGTGTGTGTATGGATGTTGTTTATATTATGTAAATTATAAATTTCTTTTTCAAGCTATCTTCGCTCTCTCTCTCTATGCGTTTTGTATTTACACACAACGATAATTGTCTTTTCGGCCCGTTCCATACGCGGCTTCAGCATCTGGCTTCAAACTGAGTCGTAAAAGATTTTTTATTGCTATAATGTAAACCCTTATTTTATATTAAAACACCAAATTTTTGTGTGTTGTTTTATTCTGCTCTCGAAAATAAAATTTAAACAAAAATATACATCTCAAAAATGGCCTTAAATTTTTTATTTTCATTTCTATTTGTGTGAATTCGGCTTCACCGAAAAATTTTATAGTTAACATCGATTTTATACGTAAAAGGGGAAAGAGATGAAGAGTAGCCGGTTTTCGAGGTCCCCTATTGAACGGGCTGGGATATCTACTTTTGTTTGCAAAGCATATGAATGGTATACATGGTAGAGGTGAAATATTCTCATGTTTCATTATCGTGGTTTTGTGCGCATTACGTCAAATGTGGACAACAAAACGGAAATTTACATTGATTTTGTCGATTTTTCGATAAATTTAAAAAAAAAACGACTTTTTTTTGGTTTTGGTTATTACAGTTTAATAGTGAGTTCATTCGAAACGTCAGGCAAAAAAAACTTACCCGGGTTCAGCTGTCAGGGTAAAAAAACTTACACGGGTTGAGCTGTCAGGGTAACATTTTGACATAACACGTTCATTTACAAAAAAAAACTTACCCGGATTAGTTACCCTGGTTAACTTTAAAAAATCGCGATTTTTTGTCAGATTTTTACGCATACATATACGTATTTTGTATACGTATATACAAAAGTAAACGTCAAAATATAAACATCAAAACAAGACTCCGCGCCATTTGTAACAATTTAATTTCGAATTAATTTTAATATTTAATAGATGTATTAAAATTGTGAGAACAATTTGTAATTTTGTGCGACGTATTTTCAAAATATCTTATGTATTAAAAGGTTGTGTAATTGCGGATTTATTACATTGAATAAAATTCGAAAATGGGACAACCGATGCGATCACTTACCATTTCAAGCGATTCTGTGTCACATCGCTAATATTACAGTAAAACAAGATAATCATAAACGTAAATTAGATGTGCTTGAAAACTAATTTTAAATAAGCGTTTGACGGCTGTAGTCATGTGAGTAGATCGTTTGTTTAAATCACTAAATTATCTCCATTTAATTTTTGAATGAATATTACAGCAATAATTTAAGCGATTTGGACGCACTACTAATGGATTCGAAAGGTGCAAATATAGGCGACCAGCTGGTACAAATGAATTTAGCTAGCCACCGTAAAATGATCACGCCGATGCACGGTGCCAATTGTAATCCCTTACCACAATAAACTGAAGAGTGAAGGGTAGAGTAATAAATAATTGAATTGGCTAGATTGGACAAGACTGAATTAAATCAAATTTTTTTTTCCACTTTTGTCTTTATTTTATGAAAAATAAAATACATATTTTATTTTATATTTATACTATATTACTATCGCAAATTGTTCGTATAATAATTTTACGCCCATTCAAATCGTTTTCTATTAAATCGCGAGCAAAAGTCCCAGGCGAGGACGATTCGTTAGAATAATGCTGTTGTTAGAATTTGAAGCTCATTGTACAAACAAATCACGTGTGTATCCACCTTCAATATCGGAGCTAACACGACCTTTGGGCTCGGAACTTTACTTAAATCCGCCAAATTGTGACATAACTGCAAATGCCGAAATTGAAACGGATTGTTACGGGCACCTTCAAAACTTTTCATCAATTTATCACTCATTCATTCGATTTGTGATTTAGCAAACTCAAAATTTCATTCATGTGCGAAATTATATAATTTCTTATATTATTAATTAAAAATTATTGGTATTGAGTTATAAATAAATTATTAAAATTGAAATATGGAAGACACTATTGAAAATTTTAATAGTATGTATTTTGCTTTATAATAATTATACCGATGGTAACAAGTTGAAATGTCTGACATTTTTAACAATAAACAATTTTTTGTCTTGCTTTTCACCAATACTACTACAAAAGTCGGGTAAACTTTTTTCGTGTTCATTTACAAAAAACCCGGGTAACTTTTTGTTGTAATTCCGAATGAACTTGCTATAACTAAACACTATTTATGTTGCTTATTGCATTTTATGCTTACCCTTTATGTTTCTTTTTATTGTCGAAATATTTGAGAAAAATAATCCGTTTAGATATATTTTTTTCGGGCCGACGAAAAAAAGGGATAGAATAATTATGAGTATATAACATAAAACTATAAAATTGTTAATACATGTGTTTACTAACAAAATATTATGTATCTATCTGTAGCTACCCAAGTATTTTTATTTATGAAAATTTCGCCATTTTTCTGACATTTTGATGAAATCGTCGCCGACTTTTGTCATCGAGGGTGTCCGAGGTATTTTGGTCTTTCCTGTGAATGTTGTCGCGGGGGGTCGGACGGATGATGAGTTTGAGTAGGCGGGGGCTTGTGCGTGTGTGGGTGCGCGCGTGGTTTCGGGGGGGGGGGGGGGGGCTTGTGTGGATTGGTGTTGTGAAGCGGTTGTATTTTTGGAGAAGTGAAGCAGAGCGATGTTTTGGATTAATGTTCAGGATTTTTTGTTCGAAGTGTGTGTATTTGTTTTGTTGATTCGCAGTACAGCGCGGATTTGTCAACAAAGAATGGTTAATAATATTTTTTGTTGATAAATTTGTGTTGTATTGTGGGTTAGTGGAGCAGGTGTACGTGTTTCGAATAAACAGTCTTGAATGTTGATCTAGAGTGTCGTTTTGTTTTGTTTCTTTAGGGGTGTAGTCGTTTCATAGTATTGGTCCACATGGGCCCCACCCTTTGAAGGCACGTGCGCACTCACACATGCACAGGTTTTGGTTTGCTCGGGTTCATCATTTGTCCGACTTTACGCGGCGGCATTCGTGGGAAGGATTAGAATGTTTCGGATACTTTTGATGGCGGGGGTCGGTGGTGGTTTCGTTGGAATGTCGGAAAAATGGCGAATCAGGACCATTTTTTTACACTATTTAAATATTTTAATTATTCACTATATTTTAAAGTAACAATAAAATTTTCACTTTACACAGATAATGGCGCCGCAAACAAGAATGATTTTTATATCGTGTACTTTATTTTATTCTCACCAACACAGGAAATCCAAAATGTCTGACTTTTTCCGACAACTACGTCATATTTGCGGAAAAGATCTAGTACATTAATATTTGTTTCCGTTTTGTTTTACTTGGGTATTATGAAATAATTGATACGTCTAAATATCTGTACATAGGTATTTAAAAAAAATCATATCCATTCAGTTTTTTTTTTGTTTTTTTTTTTTTTTTGGGTGGTTAATTTATTAATTAAAATGTAATTTCCAAAGTCAAGTTTTTTGAGTTAGAATTATTTTGAATGGATAGTGAGATTTTATTTTATCTATTTTATTTTATTTTTATTATTTTTATACAACTGTATTATATTTTAATTGTATTATATTTTAATTTTAATTTTATTATATGTATTTTCAACTTTAACTTCGATATTGAAAAGCACCTACAATGTACATGTGTAACTGGTTACGTTCTTTAGTAGGTTTGAGTACCAAATTTTGCAAAATTTCTTTTTTTACTGGACCTTACTTATATTATGTGTAAGTTAATTAGTAATTCTTTTAATTTTCATTACTATAATGAATTAATTATCACTTATCTGGCACACATTAACTATAAAGTATTTGCTAGGATCAGTTAAAATTGCCGAATTTAATTGTCATTGCGGCGTAAAACAAACTCTTTTCCGTATTTCTTTCTTTATCGATTAAAATTAAAATTTTAATGATTTTAACTAAATTTTTATTTTCTGTCATTTTGCGCGTGAAAATCATGTTTTAGTATCTTGTTTTTATGTTTTTTAATAATATATTGAATAATATAATAATTGAATAATTTTAAGTAACTTGTCAATAATAAGCATACAGTTTGTTTTCAGGTTTAATAATTAATATATATTTACTGAGTTATTTTAACGGCCAATTTGCAGTGGATTTATTAAATTCTAAGAGTTTTAGAGAAATTATTATTAATTTAATATTGATTATTAATATAATTCAAATAACTATGGTTTCAGGAAATTATATTGTAAGTTGTGAAGTTGTAGAGGATTAAATTAACTAATATTTATATTATTTAGGAAACCGGTAGATTAATTAGGAATTAATTTCAGGAATCTTTAGATGTTATGAAGAAATATTTCTTTGAAATATTAATTGCTGGTTGTGTAGATTAGAATTGATCTGTCATTATGTTACTAACTATTGGCTTTACCTAGGTATTTGTAACCGGGCAGATCTAATTAATCAATTTTGTTTAGGTAGCTGAAAAGTATTAATGTAGAATTATATTACAGAAAATTTCCAGATGCACGTGAAATAATATTATTTTTTCTCAGGTTGTTGATTTAGTGAGGCAATTGTTGAAGATCAGAGCAATACCATCGTTATCCATTAAACCTATTAAGCCTTTATCCTTCCTAGTAGACTAGAAGTAGATTAGAATTGTGTTGTGCCGTACGATCGCTAGGTGTCTGCAACCGGATCGTTCCGTCCCAAAAAAAAAAAAAAAAAAAAAAAAAAAAACCTTTCCTATCCTTCCTATTGTTATGTGTAAACAGGCTGTAGGAATAGGCCCGGCGTTATCCGGGACTCTTGGCTAGCACTTGGTTCTACAGTCCAATCAATCAATCAATCAATAACAGCAGTTTGTTGTGCGTTGTCAGTTCGTAGTTTCTTCCAATAAGCCAATGTATTTTTCTATATTTTAAATTCAGCTCTTGCCTTTTCTTTTTAACTTGCGCCACCTAAGTTTAGAGTCTAGCGTCATGCCGAGGTACTTAGCATTATCAGAATATGGAATTTGTTGTGAATTCAGTCTAATCGGAATATATTCCAATGTCCTATTTGTATAGTTGATATGTGTTGATTTCGATTCGTTAAGTGTTATTCTCCATTTTTTGTCCAGTTATTTACTATATCAATAGTATTTTGTAGTTTTCTTGTAGACTCAACGGTACTAGCATCGGTAGTCATAACAGCTGTGTCATCAGCAAACGTTCCTATTCTAGCTTCTTCTATGTTTGGTAGATTATTTGTATACAAGAAGTATAATATGGGGCCTAAAACACTGCCTTGTGGAACCCCTGCCAATATTTTCTTCAGTTTAGAGTATTCCCCTTCCTGACTCACGCGGAAGTGACGGTCGTTGATGTAAGACTTTAGCAGTTCAGAATGTTGTTTTGGCAAATCTTGTTGGAGCTTAAATTCTAGACAACGGTGCCAAACTTTATCAAATGCCTGGGCTACGTCTAAGAATATTGCTGAACATACTTCCTTTTTTTTCCAGCGCCTCCTCAATTGTCAGTAATCATATGTACCTATTCTATCGTTGAGTGCCTTTCTCGAAACCCAAATTGATGTTCTTCCATAAGATATCTGCTCTCTATAATTAGCTTTAATCTCTTGAGAAACTGTCGCTCGAAAATGTTTGATGTTGTTGTTAACAAAGAAATAGGCTATTTCTTTCTTCCACAAAACATCGTATAGTTTTGTCATTTAGTGATTTATTAGGCTTTGGAATCATTATGATTTCCGCTACTTTCCAATGTCTCGGAACATAACATAGTCTAAAGATAGCATTGATTATGTGCTGTAGTTTCCTTAATGCTTTTTCTGGTAGAGCTTTGATTATTTGCCTCGTTATCAAGTCGTATCCAGGCCATCCAGGGGTTTTTTATCTTTGAGATTTTTTACTTCTTGTTTGATTTCTTTCAGAGTACCTGGTAGCACAGATGCCTCGTCTATTTTGCTTATAGGTGTTAGATATTTATTATCCGCTTATTCAGTTGGTGGTTTGAAGGTATTTTCTAGGTGTTCGGCAAACAGATCAGCTTTTTGTTTTTCGCTGCGAGCCCAGGTTTCATCAACCATTCTAATGGGTAACACTTGCATTTTAGGCTTTTTTAAACATTTGGTGGCTTTCCACAGGGAACAGTCTGTGTCAGGTTTACCTGTCAGATTACTTAGGAAGCTTGGCAACTGACTTATTCTTAATCTCCTTTAGTTAGAGTTTGTAGTTTAAGTTTGTTGTACAAATTGTTTAGGATTGTTTTGTCTTCAAGAGCTCTGGTTCTCTATCAAGTCTTACGTGTTCTTCTTTTTTCGTTAACCATCTCTCTCACTTCAACTGGATAGATACTGGGTACTTTTTTGTAATATTTCTTGCTTGTTCTTGCTTGCTGTTCTATTTTGTAATATTTCTTGCTGAATTCTAGCATTCTTCAAAAAATCAATGAGATTTTACCAGATATTGCAATGTCGCCCATGTGTGCCAGTCAACTAGGAGCTAGGCAACACAAAAATTAACCAATTTAGCTGCAATAGTGCCATCAACATCATCATCTTTGATTCCTGGAATCGAGCCTCTTGTGAATCAATCAATTGACAACGCACTGAAGGCTAATATATATGAGGAATTCATGGATCAACTGAAAAGTAAATTCAAACAATTTGAGAAAAATTGTGATAAGATATAGCTGTTAGCTACACTGCCGAGGTCACTAACCAAACAACAAATTCAACAGGAGTTCAACACAACGCAATACTTGGTACATAAAGCTAAACATATTCAGAAAACGAACGGCCCACTTGGTCTTCCTGTACCTAAAACTATGAAACGAATAAGCGATGAACTAAAGCAATCAGTGATGAATTATTATAACGACGATGAAGCCAGTCGGATAATGCCTGGAAAAAACGATTGCTTAACTATTGAAAACGTTAAAGTTCAGCAACGTCTAATGATGAGTACATCAAAAGAATGCTACGAGGGCTACAAGATTCTCCATCAGAACGACGAGTAAAAAAAATGGATTTTCCAAATTTTGCTTGCTTCGTCCTAAAAACTTTGTGCAACCAGGAATCAGTGGAACGCATACAGTGTGGGTTTGTACAATACATCAAAATGTAAAATTGATTATTTTTGGAACCAAAATAGAAACTACTACAAATGAAAAGATATACTAAGATTACATTTCAACTATTTTATGTCCAGATTCTAAGCCGACATGTTATATTCTAAAATGCAATAATTGTCCGGATTAAGTTTATTTCGAGAATATTTGAAAAACGCTTTTCTGAAAAAGGACTATAAAAATTTATCATTTAGTCAGTGGATTTCAACTGACAGATGCAATTTGGACAAGTACTCAAAACCGTTAGAAGAATTTTTGGATTACTTCATGAAGAATCTGATTCCTCATTACTTCATTTCAGTTCAACAATCTAGCTTCGTAAAAAATAAAAAACTTACTCTGTGGAGCCTATAGAAGCACTTGTTTCATGTGACTGCAGAAAATTATTTATCTATAATACAGAATGCTGCACAGGATTTTCATTGGAATAATAAGCAAGCGACTATTCATCCATTTGTAATTTACATAAATGTAGATGGAAAATTGCAGCACTACAGCTTCATTGTTATATCGGATTGTCTTAGTCATGTCAGTTTAACCAAAATTTATTATTAAAATTAATTTTTAAAATTAATAAAATTAATTAATATTTTAAAATTTATTTTTAAAATTAATTACTGATGGTGCTGTAACACATTATAAAAATAAAAATAATTTTATGAATATAATGAAACAGAAAGAGGATTTCGGAGTCGATTGTGAATGGCACTTTCATGAAACAGCACATGGAAAGAGACCATGCGATGGAGTAGGAGGCTGTCAAGAGAATCGCGTCCAGAGCCAGTTTTGTTCTGACATTGAATATAACTCGAAAAAAATTCAACTTGCCAGCAGTTATTCCTTCAGGTGAAGGTTACATTAGCTGTGTTGCTTTCAAAAAATTACAACAACAATTGCATTGTATTAAAGCCGATTGTTTTAGAATGTTAAGAAAAAAAATTTTAGGATTAGGGGAAATAAAATCATTTTATGGTTATGGTGTTTACCGCAAGGCGTTATTTTTTCTATTTTTCCCGAAAAATTTATCTTGTAGAATAATTTAGCATTTGTTATTTGATAGCAAAATACTGAATTTAATTTGTTCTATTTCATAAAATAAAAAAAAAATAAAATGAATATTAAGAAAATGAACCAACACAGATAAATTAAAACGCATTAAAAAATTAAAGCCAAAAGTTGTTGCTTTCACATTTCTTAGCTAAGCTAAGCGGATTAGCGAAAGCAACACATTAATTTTAAGAAAAATTCAAATAGTGAATCTATCTATCTATATTAATAAAAATCAATTGGCGCATGTATGACTGATCATCACTTGAGATAAATTGGACCGATTTGGCTGATTTTTTTTGTTTTGTTCGCAATTGCCAGGCGATGGATTTTACGAAAGGAAACTTTAGGAAAATCCACCGGAAAAGTCAGAAAATTTGGAAAATCGAAAAATGATGTTTTTGTACGGGATTTTGCACGTATCCGATCCAGATGGTCGTTTAGAAGAGAAAAATTGAAAAATCTGAGTGGAAAACTCGGAAACTTCAACATAAACCCGAAGAAAATTGATGTTTTTTCTAGCGCATCAGTTGAGAACCGCTCAACCGATTTGGCTCAATCTTTTTTTGTTGTGTTCGCAATTGCCAGGCGATGGTTCTTACGAATGAAAATTTTGGGAAAATCCACCATAAAAGTCGGAAAATCGAAAAATGATGTTTTCACGGGATTTCGCACGTATCCGATCCAGATGGTCTTTTAGACGAGAAAAATTGAAAAATCTGGGTGGAAAACTCAGTAGCTACTGGAAAAAAGCGAATAAAACCTATATTAATAAAAAAAATTGTCGCATGTATGACTGATCATCACATCACTTGAGAACGGCTCGACCGATTCTGCTGATTTTTTTTGTTGTGTTCGTAGGACCAGGTTTGTATGAAATTTTTTTTGGGAAAATCCACCAGAAAAGTCGGGAATTTGGATAGTATTTTTATATGAAAAAACGGCAAAGATGGCATCGACGTTCAGTAATAGCACAGACAATCAAAACGAGATTTTTTGTTTGACCTGAAAAATTAATACAAAATTTTTTTCTACACAAATTTTTCGTAAAATTTCAATTTTATCGTTATTTTTTTCCTGGGAATGAGTTTTGGAAAGGGATTATATGAAATTAGTGACATGTTCGAATCCAAGGGATGTGGCCTCTGAATCAAGGGGCCCATTCTTTTGCGTTGATGATGAGTTGTATGCATGCTTGCGTAGGTTTCTGAGTTGGTAAATTTAGGGCTGGGACCCTGGGTCTAGGGGCATCGGTAAAATGTTATTCTAAAATTACAATTTTTGATGTTTGCGGTGCTGCTTTTGATACTGAATTCAGTACCTTATGAATTCCTGTCATATATGATTGCAATTACAGTGACGTCGAGAAATTTCTTGCAAAATATCCGTAGTTAAAGTAATTTTATGTTGGAGTGAAAATAGAATAAGATTTAAAAAAGTTAAAAATTTTATATCCAGAAATAGAGTAGGTTATGATATTAAAACGTGTTTTGCAAGAAAACAAAATATATCAAGCAATTTGTTTTTGGTATATTTTATAGAATTAAATGGCAAACAAAATAAACTTCAAAAAAATTAGTTTTTCAGAAAACTGCGAAAAACCAGTTTGGTGACCATTTTTAAAATGAAAAACTTAAAGATGATACTATTTTTGTAATATTTTATTAATCCTTATTCTGTTACCTTTAAAATGAGCCTTATTTTATGTTTTTTGAATAAATAATTTTTTATATTTGTATAAATGCATCACCATTTTCAACAAATTCTTAAATTTTTGACTGACTGTATTAAGATACTAGATAGATTCTTCAATATTTGCAGCAACAACAACAACAACAAAAAATCGAATTCTTCAATATTTTTTTTATCCAGTATTACACATTCAAAACATAAAAATCACAAAATTAAAACATGACTTCCAAAAATCTTGATTTCACGAATTTTTCACCATTTATCTATGTATTTTAATAAATTTCCGAATTTTTTCTGTACATAAAAAGAGAAGTAAGTATCCCAAGATCCGACTTTCTTATTTGATAAATATACATACATCTCGAATACAACACATTTAATCGCTAAATTGAAAAATTAAACCTATCAGATTTTTGATAAAAAGTGACTTGTACCATAAAAAATCATAATTCCTGCTTAATTATGAAAACCCTTGTTGCAAAATTTAATCTTCACAGCAAAAATTTAAATAATTCCTACGGAAGCAGCCACTTCCGGTACATAGCTAAAGCATTAGTATGAAATTGGATTTGCCAATTCGTCTGGATTGTAGGAGTGCTGCATTTTTGTGAAATGATACCAAAAACGACGACGTTTCTTTGAACTATTATTCACCCATTTCGCCCGTTTTTAATCGTATCAATCTAACGAGTCTTCCAGCCATTATTTTCACATAAATAAAAAATCGTGTGGAATTTATCTACAAACAGCATGGACTATTAATATCATTTAACGCCAAAATTAATGTCCAAATTTATAAATACATAATTTTTTTGTTCTTTTCAATAAATAATTTAAACTTTTTATTTAACAACGGATATTGTATTATTATAATAATCCATGTAATATTTTGTTGTTAAATTAATATTTATTTTTTATTGCTTTACATTTTTTATGTATTATAATAAAAATTAAAATATGTATTGAAAAAAAAAATTATTAAACAACAACAACATAAAAAATGTTATGGTTTTTATTTCAACAAACAAAAAAGGGATAATGAATTTAAAAAATTAATGAAATTTTTGAATTATTATAAATTGTTTTTTTGTTTATGTAATTTATTCCAGCTAAATAAATAATGCAAAATAAATGTATATTCATAAATGCACAAAAAAAAATTAAATATAAAATTTTTCGTCAGATGATGTGAAAAAATTTAAACTTCAAAAAAAAAATGTTTTTAATTTTTTATTTGAAAAGTTTGATACTCAAGCAAAATTGGATATTAAGCTCAATTTAGCTTTTCAATTTATTGCAATTTATATAAACAAGAATACCAAATTGAAAAATTGTAACGCAAATTTATATTTTCGGTAGTAATTGAAATAATTTCGGATGTATCCTGTATACAAAAGTACTTAGTACTCTCGAATTAAATTGAACACTTTAAATTTGTTTATGTAAAATAAAAATTTTATGCAAATACGAGGTTCACAGTGATAAAAAGGGTAAATCAAGCAAAACTTTGCAAATATAATATCAAGATAACAGATGGTGCCACAAGCGTAATTTGTTTGGCAATGTGGAAAAGGGGTAACCTTTGCTGCTCTTTGCTTTTAGTGAAAAAGTCATAACAGTAATGCAAAACGGAAAATTTAGGAAAGATTATAATGTTCTTAACTGAAGAAAACGAACGGAGGATGAGTACTATATTCCATCATAGAGAACTTATTTCTTAAACAATGTTTACAGGACTATTGTCTACTACTAAAGTATTTCATAGAACTTCAGTCTATATTTAATTCATGTTTAAGATACAGTAGGTGGCCCCCATTGAATTAGCAACTTTTATAAAATTTAGTTTTTCGGTGAATTCAATATCAATAAAATTCATTTAACAAATCAATATCATTTCATTTATTAAATTAAGATTTAATGAATATAAAAAAATTAAATGAAAGTTTAATAGAGGTAATATTTAATATTTAGTCCACATTCCTTTATTATTGAGCAACATTTCAACTCTTTGTGGCATAGTATGGAACGAGTTTACTATAGTTCTTTTAATTAGTGGATCGTTGAACCATATGATTTTAATTTTCTTAATCAATGTTTGTTTGTCTGTGATATATTTTTCTGAGAAACATTTTCTATTGCGTTCATATCCGGAGAGTTCCTAGGCCAATCCAATAGCGGTATGTTTTTGGAACTGAAATAGTTTTTAACCGATTTGGCGGTGTGACAAGGAGCTCCATCCTGCTGAAAAATATGCCTTCGCCTATGGCGAAACAATTGAGGGAGTTTTGGTCAAAAAAAAAAAACTTTATCCAATATCTAAATATACTTATCAGCATTCATAATTCCATCTACTACATGAAAAGGTCCACGACATTTTGCGGTGAAACACCCCCAGACCATGACAGATGTTGGATGTTAAACCTTTTGTGCAACACAGTCTTTGTTGAAACGATCATATGAGCAGCGTTTAACAAAAATATTCATCCGAGTAACAAACATGAAAATTTGTTCGTTTAAGAAAATTTGTAAAAATGAAATAGCACACCGGAATTTTTACTTACATTAGACCAATCTGACACTGAGAAGTGCTTATATTTCCGTCCACATGCAATTCGTTTAAGTATCATTTTGTGCGTTAATTTTTATTTAATAGTCGGACGGCATTGTTTTAGTCCAAATTGCTTAGAGCGTCGCAATATTCTCTTCGAAATGTTGATGTCGTATTTCTTTAAAATGTCATTTATTGAAGTCGTTGATCGTTTACGATTCTGCAAAGTTAATTTTAAGATGATTCTGTCTTCCCTTTCGGAAGCTTTCCTTTGTTTTCTGCAATTTTTCTTGTGCGGTGGAGCCATGACCTAGCCATTTTGGAGTGATTTCTTAATTCTGGACACAACATGTTTGCTGGTTCCAACTATTCTGGCAATTTCATATTGTTTTAATGATGAATGTTCCAATTAATCAGGAATACGCTGTTTTTTTGTGAATGTAATATATGTTTTTCGCCCCAAAATGACAGTACCGCGAAACTCTCAAAAATCACTTACTAAACACAATTGAATATTATAAACTATAGCACCAATACAGAACCACTAACACAATACTTAATAAAAATATATTTACTCCTCATTTATTACACTATTTGAATAGTAATGTTACATATTTTTCACCAATCGCTCATATTGCGAAGTACAAAAAATAAAAAAAAATTCAAAACCAAATTCAAGATTCAAGATAACAATTTTGTGCGTCATAAACAACGATAGATATGTGCTATAGAATAAAGATAAAATTTTCCAGAAATGGCTTGTATTAATAGTGAAATTTTAGAAAATTTAAAGTTGCTAATTCAATGGCCATGTACTGTATATATATATGGCTAGATAGATAAGGATTAAGGAAATATGATAACATTTCGCATCTTATTAATTCATTACTGGGCTGTTCTTTTTAAATTTTTATGTTTACAAAGGATGAAATATCTACTTTAGGTTGTCTTTGATACTAATTAAATTAAAATTAAAAGTATTTTTCTTATTAATCAGAAAGTTCTATGTGCACACTTTGTATCTAATACGTATTAAAATAATTATATAAAAATTACCCATACAGTATGCACGTGCATCCTACGCAAATTAATATTTAAAAGACTATGTTCACTTTATCACTTCACTAATTCACTTCATGATATGTAGTGTATTATTTTAGTTTACATGTCTGAAATCTGGGTTTGGATGTTCTAACATCACCATGTTTCGATAATTTATCGAAGTTTATTTCTCGTTTCTGTAGAATAAAATTTATCTCTGTTTCAATTTTTATATCATTTACCAGCCTGCTAGATTGCAACATTGTGATATTCAACTGTGTTTCTATCACCAACTAATGTTTTTTCGATTGTAGAACGAAAATAAGTGAAATAGATATTGTTCATATATATTCTAGTAGGTTAAAAAAAAATTTGGATAATATTTTTATATGAAAAAACGGCAAAGATGGCATCGACGTTCAGTAATAATAACACAGACAATCAAAACCAGATTTTTTGTTTGAACTAAGTGAAAATAGCAATAAAGAAGAAATAATTGAAAATTGAAACAGAAGTCAAATTAATTCTATCTGAAGGAGACGTAGACTTCGATAAAATATCGCAAAATGTGATGTTAGAACATCCCACCACTGAACTCAAACTCTTTTTTTCTTTTCTTATCTGAGAAGGCGCCGAAAATTTAATTTCAACATGAGTATTATTTATACAGATCCCGGTAAACTTTGCTTAACACTAAACCTACCGACATTTCATGTATACCTATTCCTACCATGAGCGGTCAAACGACCGCTTTAAAAAAACATATATATTTTAGTAAAGTAGATAGTAAAGAAAATATTTTGTTTGATGCTACAATAAAAACTCGTTCCTCGCTTTTCGATATTGTATGTTTTATTTACTTTTATGCATTTTCATCACATTTTTTACAAATAACAGCATTTTGTATTGAACATTTTCCACATACGTATTTTTTACATTTTATACAAATTTTGTTTGTTTTATTGACTTTACAATATCTTATTTGACAAGATCTCCGTTCAGAAGAAACAGTATTTGTATTTATTATTGTTGTTGATGAGCATTCTTTGTTTATCTGTTTCTCTTTCTGATATTCGGTCCCAAGTTCTTCTGCCAATTGAAATAAAAACTCTTGCCTCGATATTTCCTCACCCGTTGTTTCTTTATATAAAATCCAAGCATTTATCCCGGCTAAATCTAAGATATTGAAAAATACCTGTAAAGGCCATGTTTGACATTTAGATTTTACACTATATTTTCTGGTCATTACATCGGTTACATCTACACCGAATTTTGTGCTATTGTAAAAGCTAATTGTCTCTGGTATACGGGAGTCATTTTTTTCAATTTTAACGGATGAATGCATTGAACTAAGTATCAATACTTTTTTATTGGGTTTAGCTTTATAAATTGTCAGAATAAAATCTTTCGATTTGTATAGTATTGTTGAGAAACGTGTCATACTATCCTTTGCCTGTCTCGCTAATTTTGGTAGCTCTCTTTTATTTTTCCTGATAGTTCCGACAAGCGTAGTTCTTTTTGCTAGAAGTTTACTCGCTAGTGACGCGCTTGTAAAAATATTGTCAACTGTTATATTTCTCCCATGGCCCGTATATGGTTCTGCTAATTTCAAAGTTACAAACTCTCCAAGTGGGATTGATGATTCTCTCCCTTCATCTTGTCCCAGATATGGAAAGCCGTTTACTATATATTTACTACTTACATCGGAAGCTAACCAGAATTTTATGCCAAATTTGTCAGGTTTATTGGGCATGTATTGAGTAAATCTACAACGTGCTTTTGTAGGAAACAATTGTTCATCTATAGCAAGATATGCTCCTGGTTTATAACAGTTTTGACTGTTTTCGATAAATTTATACCAAACTTCAGAAATCATTGCGAACTTATCGTTTTGTAAGCTTTGGCTTCGTTGATTTTTGTTGTTAAATCGAATAAATCTCATGATTTCTGCGAAGTCATTTCGACTCATAGTTGTCGAGAAAAATGACGGCCCCCATTTCGTGTTCCATAGATATGATAAATTAATATTTTTAGCTCCGTATGCGCCGCGTGCATATAGAAGTCCAATAAATGCATATAATTTTGTAATAGATAAATTCCATTTCGTTTTCAACACTTGAAATCTCTCTGATTCCGTATATTCTCTTACATGTTTCATCATTTTATGATCAATAATCAAAGAAAATGCTGATTTAACTCTGCCCTTCATAATATTTCGTTTAGCGTATCCTGTCGGTCCTGATATTTCCTTGAAAATATTATAAATCAGTGTTCTTCCACTGCTAGACCCTTCTTTTATTTTTTTCCAAACAGTTCCGTCCATAGCAGTTTCAATCTCTTCCTCATTTTCACTTTCGGAACTAACTATAAATCTCTTTCTTTTTTGTCCTCTTCGTATATTCAAAATATTCTCTTCGTCCGTATCGCTGTCAAATAAGTCACAATAATTTTCTGCAGTATCATCATCAATATCGTAAACTTCTTGATCATCTTCCGAACAATCCTCGTCGATATTATTTATATTGTGTAATAAATTGATATTCCTTGAATGTCTTGACATTTTGGGGGATGAATATACAAATGATAAAGTAAAAACTAGAGTATAAAAATATAAATCAAACGGGGCAATAAATCAATGTTTTGAGACCAGAAATAAAAAAACAATTGTAAATCATACCACAAAATATTGTTGTCTCTGTTGACTTTGTCGAACCTATCACTTATACCACGTAATAATTTTTATTATAATATAATTATAATTTCTATTATACACTGAAATTTTGATGCTCTCTGTTCGTATCGCAAGATCTTACTGTCGTAGAATAAACGCTATGTTCTTTGTTCCAATAACAACGAAAACGCAATGCATTAGTTCTAATCGCACATTTGTTTACAATGTGTTAGACACATTGATTAGATTGTAGATTGTCTGCTATTACATTGTAGACTCGTAAAACAATTTCAAGAATGCGATTATCGAAGAATAAAGTCGTAAATAACATAAATTTTTCAAACGGTCAAATGACCTTTCGTGGTAGACTAGATATAATATAATTTGTTTTCGGAAATTAAACAATAAAAAAAGTTGTAAACATCGTAAAATAGGTTGTTTGTATATTTTAGGAAAATACAATAACCCACATGATGATAAAATAACGTTGTATGCGAGAAATTTTAAACGAAATTTTTAAAACGGTCATTTGACCGCGCATGGTAGGTTTAGTGTTAAAAATGTTATTTCGTTTTTCCATGAACAAAAATACGAACGCTAAAATGACCCGAAAAAGCACTTTGGTAGGTCATTACTAGCCTATTTATGTTTTATCTTATAACTTTAAAACAGATAAAGTTATCAAGATAAAACAGAGTGCAGATTGCTCTCGTGACTGACACCTTAAATCTATTTAAGCTACACTAAAATTCGTACGAAGGTTTTGGTGTGAAAGCCGGACAACGAAACTGGTGCGGAAGTATAAACAGACAGACAAGATTTTGCAGTTAGTACTCACAAATTTACTTATCTTATAATAGATATACTAAACACTTAAAAACAGTAATTTATTTCACAATTACAGACAGACACATACACTTTTTTTATGTATAGATTGACACCCTGTGCTAAAACAAACCTTTGTTTCAACAATATTTGTGTTGATCGTTGAACAGAAAATGAAAATCCTACTACAATTATTATCGTGCTTTAATCCGGTAGTGTGCTTTTTAGTTAGAAAATGGCACACAAATTACGCTTATAGTAAAACGGCAATACTGATTGTGATTGAAACAGCAGAATGGTCATATATACATTCAGTATCTAAAGTGATGGGTATCGGCTGTCAGCGGCTTGACTGTTAGTGATCCCAAACCTTAGCAGCAGACTCATTCTCTCGGAATACCGGAATAGATCGTTTTCTACGGATAATGTTACTCTTTGTGATAAAACGAAGCAATTGGATTAATTTAAATTTTCATTTCAAGAATGCACCATGCGAAAACACATTTATATGATACTTGCTTAGCATGAGTTGAAGCTATTACTACCGTTACGTACAAGGTTTAGAAAGGCAAGAAGGGAGTTACTGTAGTCTTATAGTTGGAAATTTAGTTATAGGTACAATATTAAAATTCAAACTAAAAATAAAATGACGAATCTCACCACAAACCCGCTATTTCTTTCATCCAATTTGTAATAACATACCAATCTCCATATATTCAAAATACAAACAACTTCAAATATATAAAACATATTTGTTTCAGCACTAACAAAAATTCAAATTGAATTTAAAAAGTTTTTCTATTTCTTACAAATTACAATTTTTTCGAAACTATTCTAAAAAACAATTTGCTACAAGATATGTTACACTATAGGTTAGATTGTTTCAGTTATTTCAACTTCCAATGTTAAGTCAAGTTATTCAAATAAAACTTTGTTTTCATTTTGATGATCGATCGGTATACTACTTTGAAACGATAAATGGAAATATTAAAAGTTAAAGTTGCCTGTCTTATGAGTAACTTTATACCGTCTAAACTTTGACCTAATAAAAAGAAATCATTTTTTCAACTATATGTGGTAAAATTTGTTTGGGAAGTGTAACGTCTCGGAATTTGATTGATTATTTAATTACTTTATCAAAGTTGAGTTCGTTATGACTAAAGTATTGGATAAAAAAAGAAATAGTTTTTGCAATAACTAAGAAACTAAAATGCTTACAACGATATAGTGTAACCCATTGCAAACTTTCAAGTCGAGAACTTGTTATAACTGAAAGAAGCGTACGAAGCAACGGTTGTTTATTGCTGAACATTACAATATTTAGTGTTGCAATGAGTTGTTCCTTTTTCTAAGTACATATATGAACAGTAGGCGACGTTCGTGGACACTTACCATATATTTTTGGAACCAAAAAACAATGCGTGGAAGTGCGCGAAGATTGGCAGTTGTGTTTAACCAGAGGCTTCCAACTGAAACAGTTTTGCACGGGTACGTTTTACACCTCATCAAAATTTAAACCAATTGGAACAGTAGCAAACATAAGAATATGATAAAGCCAAATAGTTCGATCTGAAAAGTATATGATGGCTTCGGCTTGTCGTTTCGTTCGAAATCGTATATAAGAAACATTACATCTATATGATATGCTTAAGTTTTTCTATTAAGTAAAGATGATTCAGAAAAGCGTCTTGTGACTAAAATGAAAGAATTATGTGTGCGAGCGAATCGGAATTATTACGACGTACATTTCTAAAATTAAGGTATTTTTTTAGAACGGATTTGTTAATAAACCAAACTGTCGCTATTGGTATGATGAGCATCTCCGTATCTTTACTGAAGGAAACATTCAATGGTTGGAGAAGCTTCATGTATGGACTAGTATATTGGCAACACTGTTATTGGCATCAGGGAGCTACATATGTGATACCTCAACGACGACGCAATGGTAGATGGTTGAATAGTAAATTTGTTTGACAATGTACTCTATTTTTCTATTATTTTAGGGTTATTCGATTCCAATCAAAAGCAATATTCCATCTCTACAGGAATTCTAAATTGAATTGTCAGCAGCATTGATGGAAATAAATTTAAATTGATCTGACATCCGATATTTTTAAGTCTAGTTTCGTGCGATAGGTTTCATTTTATTGCTTGGAAAAAGGTGTAAAAATGTAGATCAAAATTTTAATAAACAGAGGTTGTCTTGTAAATTATTTGCATGAAGACTAGAAAAAACATCCTGTGCTATTTGTCGTAAATTTTGATTGGATAGTACATATTTTGAATAAATGTCAGATGGTCGTTATATTATTATTTTAGATGGATGGTATTTTAAACAATAAAGGGTAGTATGCAATTTAGCTAGTAGCTAGCAGTTAACGTGAAATGAAATTTTTGCTTGTCTCCAAAATTAAGCAGATAAATAGCAGATAAATATTCCACGAAAAATTAGGTTGTAGAATTTCATAGAATTTTAACGCACATAACTTCCTTCAATTACACAACATTCACAAAATTTTCCGCCACCGCATTTAAAAACTCTTGAATATAATTTTTAAAACACAGCGCAACAACAAATTAAAATAATTGATGAAATGTCAATAACTAGCTTACTGTTATCGTACCTGCAGATAAAAATGCAGTGAAAAATGTGTAGAGTTAAACAGAGACATCTATTTTTTAATATGAAACATACCAATTTCACTAGCCAAACTGCGTACTGTAAAATAAATTTTCATTTTTGCTTCACTTGTGTCATTTTTGTATGAAAAATTTCATTTCACGTCAGCTGCGTACTAGGCTTGAAACCGAAATAGAAATATTGTTATTGTTTTATATACTCGTATACACTCGTATACTTCTCCCAGCGATGATCCTATCTCTTCAACCCGTTCAAATAGTACTGGGCGCCTGACTCTGCAAAATAGTTGGTTACGACGGCGATGGCCTCCTCTTTCGACGAAAATCTTTGTCCTCCGAGCGTAACTTTTTGCTTAAGAACAAAAAGAAGTTGCTTTAGACATAGAGTGGTGAGTTGACCACCCTCGGTCAATCAGTTCAAACCGTAGTTCGTGGTTTTTTTCAATGGCAGCCGCTGACCGCGCATTGTCTTGGTGGAAAAAGATATTTTTTTTCTGAAAATGTGACCGTTTTTCCGTAATTTCCGCCTTCAGCTTGTCAAGTAATGATGCTAAGGATGTAAATGATGCGGCATGGTCCCCGTACACAGCGTCCAACTCGTCCTTGTTTTGCGTATTGCCTTTCAAATATAAATATTTAATGGCGGCCCATTACTCGATGTTTTCCATTTTCACAAATACACTCGACTCACTTAAACTATTGTTAAACAACACTACTAGTTCTTGTGTTTCACTCCATCTAAATACTTTGTTTTATCTAATAAGGTCTGTTAAAGGCTTAGCAAACAACCAACAGCCCTAACACACCTTGGTATCGTAAACCTTTCTACTGCTTCCGTCTTCGGACGTCCCGGCGCAATAGCACCTTTACTTATATGTGGAGGCATATATACTCTACACTCGTACTTTGAAAAAAATTTCTAATTGTTCCATTCCCTCCATTATTGTTTTACTCGGAATGGCGATGTCTTTTATTTAATTTATTTTTAAGTCGGTTTCATCTGTGAAGAACCCTATGTTACTTAAATCGGTAAGGATTCGATCCCTATACTTATATTCAACAAAATACTTACCAACTGATTTGGTGGTTACTTTCCCAAGCATTTCTCTTCAGATCTTGTGTGTCTTGTCATCTTCAAAAATTACATCCTCACTAATTCGTGTATCAGCTTTTCTTAAAATTTGTATATACTCAATTAGCTAAACGTAAATTCATTAGCAACGCACTGCTCCTGCTCGTCTCCGCACTCGAAATCTTAACACTGTCGCTAGTTTTTATAATAGTACTGTTGTATTTCCATATGTGTTTTGAGTTGATAGGAAATTTGCGGTTAATAGAACTTTCCACGGTTTTCAACTTCTATTTACACTTTTAACACTGCCACGCCACTCTTTAGCTACGTCCACCATTTTTGCAGCCCATAGTGAGAGTATATTTACATAATTACAATCAAACATAAAACCAAACCATCTCAACTCGGTCTAGCCTAGCCACTCATCTATACTTTGCATTGCACCGATGTCACTGGATGAGGGTGGTCCACGATTTGTACCGTTTGCAATATTCCCGTGGTCGAACTTGCTGATCTTCATCATTTACACTAACCTCTCTTTCTGTTTCCCTTGTATCGTCATCTTCATTCCATTTCTCATTTATTTTTGTTATCCTCACCATTTAAACTGTGATTTGCGTTCTAATCGTTTGCATTTTTTATACTGCTCACAATTTTGTTATCTCCGTTGTTTCCTGACATTACGAAAACCTAAACCAAGGCTAATATCACGAGATTCTCAATATCCTTCAAAATCTACGAACTTTTACAAATTATTCACCCAAACTAGAAGCACGCGGTTATTTTTAAAACACCAAAATTCGTCCGCTTCCATTTCACGATTATCAGCACAATTTTTCTTTTTTCATTCTTACTTTATTTCATTTTTAAAATGTTTCATGTTTTAACATGCCACCAAGAATAAATCCCATCTATGTTGAAACCGATAAGTTATTTTAGCCATAAAACAACCCCGGAGGAGCCAAAATATGCAGCTGTGGAGTTGGAAGTTTTGGATATAGTGGTATATCTTTAAAAGGCCGAGTTTATATATTGGGAGTAGATTACTTTGAGACCTGATTGCAACAGTATTAAGTTGTTAGCCCAAAAGAAAGAAAGAAATTCAATGATACGCAGAAGGTTTGCTAGATTTACAGAATTCAAATTCACTTATTAGAGTAAGGCAAAAAAACTCGCGATAAATGTATTATGTACAACTCGCGAATCTATCGAACGACTAAGAGTAAGTGCCACAGGATTTTGACGTTGTCCGAGATGAAGCAGTTGGTTATCTAGGGAACGATAAAACAGTTGAAAATTTTAAATTATTATTTTATTCCCCTTAAAATGAAATATTTTGTTACAAGGTGCGTGAATAGGTGCATAAAATGCCTATACTTAAAAAAAGGTACTGGGCTTTTTGTGTTGATTTACGACCCTTTAAAAAGTAAAAAATAAAAATGTTGGAGTAAATACCGGTGGATTTGGCAAGCACGTAATGCTAAGAGCAATGCCTGACTTAGGAGTAGATATCACTTTAGAGTTTCTCAGATTAGCTTTGAGTATTTATGATAGACCAGATAAACGTATTGATTACCGATCGAGAACCAACGTTTACTCCATCGGCATTTCAATTGTTTTGCGAAATAATGGACCTTAGGCACATACAAGTTGCAATAGTACACGTTCGAATGATCAGGTGGAAATATTGAACAAGCAAGTGACGAAGTGGCTTAGCAATTAGTTCTGGTATTGGATGTCGTGGCTGGGATGAAAAATTGCTTGATGTGCAAATAGCCTTGAACAATATAGTACACAGAATCCGGTACAAAGAAAACTCGCTCAGATATCGTATTTCGAAATGCATTCCGAGATTTTCAATTGAAAAGATTAGTACAAAAACTGAAAAGCTTAGACAGATTTATGCTAGAAAACAGACCCAAATGTGAGGAGAATAGTTTGACACACCATTTAGAAAAAAATTAAGGAAAACTGCGATAATAACCGAAATTCGGGAGTTAAATTGATTGTGCACGCATCTAACGTTGCAGCTGGCGACAATAGAAGCTATTACCGACCAATAAAAACCCAAAAGCCACAGATGGCAAATAAAATAAAAATGAAGAAAGAAAAATTGTGCTGATTGTGGTGAAACGAAGCGGTCGTGTGTGGTGAAACGAAGCGGAGTTTTCGTGTTCTTAAAATAGAAAAACTGAGGGGTGCAAATATTGTAGCCAACACTCTTTGTTTTACCAAGAATAAATACGTATATCTCAAATACACCAGACTTGATTTCTAAAGCCCGAAAGTTCAACTGTGTAAAACAAAGTAAAAAGCTGTTTTTTGTCGAAAATATCATTTTCGCTTTAATTATTGGTACTGTTGCAAATTTAATTTAGAATCTTTGCAAAACACGAAAAATCTCCTATGGAAGCTGTCACTTTCAGTGGATCGATTTAAGCCAAAATTCATTGGAATCTCCCAATTTGTATAAAAAGCTTAAGTATGAAGTTTTATCTCAATCAATCAAGTAGTATGGGCTGTACAGGGTAATCGAGATAATACTTTATTTTACTACGTGAAAGAAAGTAAAAAGCATTTCAATAAAAAGAAAAACTGGAGTTGTTTGGTTTATTTGGCAAAGGTGTAGATATATTCTCTTTCCATAGGTTTTGTATTTTCCGTTTTAATATTTCGGGTAGAAAGTTTACAATGGATGACACTTATCGAAAACAGTGCGTATCTCCATTGAATCAAATGATGAACAACTTTCTTATCAATATCCTTGAAACAATTAATATATGACTTTTCAAATAAAATGTATCGAACAAATTTACGTAGACTTATATATTCGTTTAAATATACACAACTGGTATGAAATTGTGCCACTTTTCGCCTAATATAATTGATAGCAATTTAATAAATTTATTTATAATCCACATAATAAAAAATAAAATAAAAATCTAATACTCAATCGAATTTTCCAGTATACTAAATATAAAATTCAATTTAATAAATTTTTTATTTTAATATTTCAAATATAGACTAACATTTTTGCAGAAAGAAAAATTGAAATTGGGGAAAACTGGAAAATAGAAAATAAAAAAAAATTCCAATTCAATTAAATAAATTTAAAATGATGATCTTCCTATTATCGTTAATTCTACCAGAATAAAATCCGTTCATTTCTTTTTGTATAATTCAGCAATTTTGCCAACCAGAGAAAATAAAATAAAATAATATAGGAATATAAAAATAGGATTTTTACATTCGAAGGATAATTACTGAATAAATAAATTTTCAATTTTATTTTTTCTACTGTATATCCTAAATGACTCAAAGTGATTTAACATGATTTTAGCGAGTTATTTATAGACGATTTTTCATCTTTTCTAGTGATTCAGCAAATTAGATTAGTGGGTTACATAAAAAATTTGAATAAAAATTTTCTTTTTTCGTTCTTCGCGAATTTAGAGGCAATTTTTAAGTGATTGATATTTCAATATCTAAGAGGGATTACGCTACTCCATTTTGATTTAAAATAATTTTAGCAAAATCGCCTTATATTAGCTAAATATTTAGCAAATTGGTACTTAGATTTGCCTATTATAGCACATTGATTTAATCTATATAAATTTTAATAAGCTCAAAGATCTTGAAGTTTGTATGAACAGTTTTTCAGTTTCACATTTTCTTAGTTGTCCGCGATATGTTTTAACTTCTCTAGACTGTTTTAGTAAAGGAATAAATCACTTTGGTAAAATATGCCCAAAGACCAATTTTGCTATTCGATGAAAAATTAAAACGGAATATAGAATCCATTCTATTGTCGCGATTTTTTCTCGCCACATGACCTTTCAGCGCTATTAGTATTAAAACATTGCCTTACATTTTACTCCGTATCCAACAAAAAAAATATCATAATGCGCTTCTAGGAAATTTAAAAGTTGAAATTGAACATCTAGTTTGCGTTAGGTTTTCTGATGGGTTTGAATAAAAATTGAATCAAGGTATATAAAGCAAAACAATCGGTTAATCTATTACCAATGTCGCTCAAATTATTATTTAGATTATAAAATGTTTGACGAAAAGTTGTAATAAATTGTTTCACGAAAAAACAAATGGTGACGAAACTGAAGGGTTGGTGGTGCGAAGGACCTAATAATATTTATCAAAGTTAATATGATGATCGAGCCTAAGAGTCGATCATATAAATAAAAGACATTATTAGGAACGATTGTTGCACAAAGGTTCAACGAAAAATTGTGTGGTTTCTGGATAGGACTTGATGTGTAATTTATGCCCACAGGCTAAGTGATTATCCTAAGGGTCAGCCATATAAATAACATACATTACTGGGAGGCGGGTGTTATTGGGAACGATTTCTGCACAAGGCTTCAACGATAAAGAAAGAAAAGTTTCTAGAAGCCACTGTCTATATAAGGGGTCTTTTGATTTTTTTAAAATAAAATTCTTCAAAATAAGGCCAGTTATTTATATTGCCAACCCCTAGGATCGATCACTTGGCACTTTTAAGGGATTTTTTTTAATATTTTAGAAGAAAGTTTATGAAGTTTTGTGCAACAATAGTTTCAAATAATGGTGTTATTTAGATAGGATCGATTACATGTCACTTTCAGCGTAAAATACCCATACAGATCTCGTTTTTGTCTATTTTGGGGGTTTCTTTTTATTTTTCTAAAACAACATTTTTCGTTAGAGATTTGTGCATCATTCGTTGCAAATACCATCTGATATTTAATTGGCACACTTCTAAGATCTGTCACTTATCAAATTTAGCATAAAGCACACATCTAGTCTTTTCTAGAAATCACTGTCTATATAAGGGCCTTTTGATTTCAGAGAACAAAATTTTTCGACGAAGCTTTGTGCAACAAGTGTTCCAAATAATGCGTTTTATTTATATGGCTGACCCTTAGGATCGATGATTTGGTATTTCCAACATGATGTACATCAAGTTCATTCCAGAAAGCAGTTTATATATACTTAGGGGCCTTTCAGTAAAAAAAAAAATCGTTTAAAATTTGCACAACAATCGTTACAAATAACACCATTTATTTGGCCATAGGTGTACAAGTATATAAAAGGCGGATTTTTTTTACTAAAAAACATGTTGAATTCGGAAGAATGTTAACAAATGGTTTATTCAATGTATGCTCCATCGCTTGTTATACATTTTCCCTATCTTTCAGGTAATTTTTGAATACCACGCCAGTAGAAACCTTCTCGTTTGGCTGCGAACTATTCATCTAGCCATTTTTTTTACATCGTCGTTCGAACCAAAGCGCTGCTCAGCAAGTGCGTGAACCAACGATACAAACAAGTAGTAATCTTCCATGCCGGTATAGGCTGGCATGGAGCTTGCAATGTGCAGATGGTCTTAAATCGGTCCTATAGCCGTACGTCCTCGAGTTGGCCGGTAGGCGTAAAGTAAGGACGTAAAAAGCATAACCGCGGAAGAGCAGGGTGAGCCTTGAGCCCCAAAACAGATCGCATAGTTACTAATAAAAAAAAAAAAAAAAATGTAGTAATCGAACGATTCTTGGGGTCGGTGAAATAAATAACGGGAATTTTAAGAAACGCTAAGAGAACATAATGCACACTGAGAAAAATTTTGCATTACAAAATTAAATCAGCGCCTAATTGGTTTTAATAATTTCGTTTTTGATCCTAATTCAAAGAAAAACTATTGATTGAATGTAACATTAATTTCAAAACAATGATTTTCTCTTTAAAGTTCTAAATTAAATCGAAATCTCATTGACTTTAAAACGGTTTTCTTTCTAAAAAAATAGTTATACTCTCAATTGGAAGAAAGTCGCATCGTTCTAAAATAATTATAAACGGAATAAAAATGAAAGAACGATAAAATTGGAAACGAACTTAATTTTTATTTTCAACTTTTCGATTACTACTCGCAGCCACACGAATGCAAATATCGACCAACGTTGGTGTATTTTATGTTTGGCAAATATTGGTAAAATATGACAAATGACCAACTCTACTGTCTAAACGATTTGTAGTATTTGTTTTTTCCTTTGATATTTTTGAAATACCGCCTATTGAGCGAATGTGCGCCAATGTTGGACAAATGTAACCTTGATTTGAATTTGTCATTTGTTTTGTGGCTACACGATTGTATGTGTATTTGCATTCGTGTGGCTGTGGCATTACTGTATTCGAATACACTGCGTATTAATTATTATATTTTTGTATATCATTTATTCGTTTTTGATGGCACATGTTGCATTTGATTTCTCTCTCTTTGGCACTATATCCCATCAAGGGATTTGGCCGCCTCACATGAGGTTTCATAATCATATTTTCATTTCGAATAATGAGTGAGTAATTCATTGATCCTAAACCAGCCGTGAATTGTTTCCTTGCCACCACCGGGAATCAAATCCGGAACCTACGGTCGCTGGAGCAAGCATGCTGACCATTTTGCCACCAGGGCATTTGATTTGCATGGTATATATTTTTAGATCGTAGTGTGGTGGTTAAGAGAGGTGCTTATTGTGCTGGAACCCAAGATCGATTCTAGCCGTGGCCAAAAATATTAAAATGCAAATTTTTCAGGGGAAAATAGAATTAACAATTAAAATATATGTGTAATAAATAAATAAAAAATATAATAATACCGTACAAGTGGCGCAGTGGTTAAAGCTTCGGCACTTGGACCGGGAGGAACTGGATTCGAATCCCACCAGAGACAGGATGTAAAGCGAGTTTTCTTCATCGATTACGATCGGTGATGTTAATAAACACTCTTAGATCCTCTGTTGGAGTGCAGAATTCAGCGCCGAACCACCGTCTATGTCAGTGTGCAGGTTGACATGGAGCTTGCAACATGCAGATGGTATACTGTAAATGTGTAAGTATATAAAATGGGTGGGTGAGTGCGTGAATGAAAAAAGGGAGTATTAATTGACCTTAAAAGGACCAGAAATCCATTGGATGATTAACACTTTCTTTATTTTTCAAAAATAGAAAAAAAAAATATAATCATAACACTTAAATAAAAAATTATATAACAAAAATAAAATCAAATATTTAAAAAATTTTAATTTTAAATTCAAATGAGTAACGTTTTGAAATAATTTTGTAGATCTATAAATGCAAATCAAAAAAATCCTCATTTGTACTAACAAAAATCATTATTGCGCGTTTTTCATATCTGTTTTGATTTGATTCAAGGTAGTTTTCATTGATAATAGTTACTGCTTCCAGCACGATAGTGCTCTTATACCGCGTGCACATTCTGTTTTTGAAGATTACGTAAGGTCACGAGTATCAAGTGTAATGGAGAAAGTTTTTAATTAATAAAACTTGTATTTTATTGAGAAATGAAATATTAGAAGTCAGTTTTGGTATCAGCTGTATTGATGCTGTAACTGTAAAATTTCCGATATGTACTAAAATGGAATAATTCTCAAAATGTATCTCGAACCAATAAACCTAAGCTTTATTCTATAACTTGACAACAAATTTGATGACGTAAACTTACACAACGAAGATTTCCACGAATTACATGACGAAGTTTAAATATGTCTTACGGAAAAGCGTCTCATTCGATGAATAGGTCACTATATTGCGGGATATTTAGATTATGTTTACACTCAGTCAAAAAAGTATTCGATCACTTTTATATATGAAAAGTTTCAATGTATTTTAAAAAGTCCTATAAATTTAGCTAAATTCAAACCAATGGAAAATATTCTTCAATGTATTTTCTTTCAATTCATTTTATTACATTAAAGAAAATAAATTTGCTTTTCATATATTATATTAAAAATATTGAAGAGACTTTAAATTTTATGTCAAAAATATTTGTTCACCAATTCTATTAGTATCGAGTATTCTTTCCCTTAGGATTAATTACCTCCTACAGACACCTTTTAATCGATTTTACGAGCTTACTGGTGGTAAAACTCCTAATAATGTTCCATCCCATCCTAAGTACTCTCTTTTAGTGCTCCTTCGATTATAATTTCGTCAGTTTTGATACGCCGCTCAAATTCATCTCATATGTGCTTAATGGGATTGAATTCTGGTGACTGAGGTGGACGTGGCAACACTGTCTTGACATTGTACGATACATATTCCTTCATTATAATTGAGTGAAAGTCAAGATTGAGTTGAATTATTTGGAATCATTATTGTGTTTCAACACAAAATAGTTTCCTAATCGCAATTTATCTGCGCTTTTCTTCATGTTTTATTTCAGCATATCCAGATATACAAACTTACTGCACAATAATTAAAACAAAATAGTAAAAAGTAACATGACCGCATCAATAAATTACCTATTCAATGTTCATTCTATGAAAACAAGCTCACCGATCCCTGTCGTATCCATACAATCCCACACCAATATGTTACCACCACCAAACTTAACAGTTGTTTGATTGTTGTTGTCTTTTAATTATTTATTTGACTTCCTCCATACCTTGATACTACCGTATGATCCGTGAAAACGGAATATTAAATTTGCTCTCATCAGAGAACAAAAGTTGGCTTCAAAGAACAAAACTTCAAGAACTCGTCCAACTTCCCAACCTAGGTTTTAGCAAAAGGCAACCGTTTTATCCTATTAATCTTAGAAATCATCAGTTTGTGGCGCGCCATGCGTCCATTGTATCGAGGTTTTATTAAAACCGAGTATAGGGGTGGGTATCGAGGTTTTATTTTGTTTATTTGTTATATTTGAACTGTTGAATAATTTTTTATTATAATTTTTGGGGATGTATCTAATGAAATTCCCTTCTTGGAAATATTTAATTCTAATTGTCCTCGACTTATGATGGTTCGACTTACGACAATTCGAAGTTACTACGGCGAAAAAACACGTTTTTTTCTATTTCCTTTCCTTTCAAATTTTTTTCTTTCGAAAATTGCTGTACTGTTTTTTAAAATTTACTGTATATACATACCTACTTATTTTTTATTTCATTTTTGTTTCCTCTTGAAGCATTAATTTTTTATTACTTAAATGTGTATTTCCCCTTTTTTATTAGTTAAAATAAAATTTTATTTTATTATACATACAAAACTATTGATCATTTGGATTGATGATCTTATTCAGAAACGTATGCCACTTCACTTAGCTTAGCTATAATTGCTTAGCCTTGTTGACGACATAGAGAAAGGTAACAGGAAATATGTAGAGAATTCATTTTTGGCTAGCAATGGTTGGTTCCAGAATTGTATGCGGAGAATGATGAAACCAGTCTTTATTGGAAACGGATGCAACAACGTAGCTACGTCAATACTGAAGTGTGAGCTATGCCAGGTTGCAAGGTGTCTAAGGAACGCCTCACTTTTTTATTAGTAATGTGGCTGGATAAAAGTTGAAACCATTTTAAATTATTTAAACATGTTTGTTTTTTAAACAAGTTATTTTAAACATAAATTGTCGATGAAGTTTTTGTAACAGAAGTAACATCCACTATCCAGTTTCGATCTGATAAGATCATTAAAAAATTCAATCACCTCATCAGGCCATGGCAACTGAATATTACTACATAATGATTACATGTTGTGTTCTATATGTGTAGATTGTAGAGCAACCGTATAATCGTAACTCTAGTGAATTATATGACAACTCACTAAATTTATTCTTACAAACTTTTCATCTCATTCACAATGGTTTCAATTCCAGTGCAAGTATTTTTTTAATAATTTTACTGAATTAATTAATTAATTCATAGCGGTATCGAACATATCGGCCCCAACTAAGGCAATTTTAATGTGTTTCTTCAAGTAACACGAAATATATTAGAAACGCCGAACAATTATTATATAATGCCTATTTCAAAGCCAAAGAGATGAAAAGTTTGTAAGGATAAATTAAGTGAGTTGTCATATAATTCACTAGAGTTATGATTACACGATTGCTCTACTCTACATATATAGAACACAAAATGTAATCATTACACATGTACACCCTAGTAAAGGGTGGATAACAAGAATAATTGTTGACGAAAATAAGAATAATTGTTCAGAAAACATTTCATACCAGAAGTAAAAGCATATTGTGATCACAAAAAGTTCGTTCAAGATACTCTTTTTTTTACTCATCTAGTAATACTAGTTGGATGATAACGTAAAAGACGTTTATTTGCCTCCTAACACTACCTCAATTATTCAGCCAATGGATAAAAGTGCTATTTCCACTTTGAAGGCATACTATCAGAGCCTCCTTAATATAAGAGCCGTAACATTCCGCCATTTTTTTCCATGAGCTTTCCATAGAGGGGAAGCTTTTTGTTCTTTTTCATACCAATCAGTGTATTTTAATATTTTTTTAGAAGCTTTTTTGTATATAAAAACATTAATGCTTCATTTCAATTTTTAATTTGAATGGTTAGTTCAATATTCAGGAAAAGCATATTTTAAAATTGAGTCATATTATGTCGAATTAACGCAAAAATATTCAAATTAGTCTACCACATATTTTTGTTATTGTAGAAATAAGAATTTGTTTATATGTGTATGTAAGAAATTAATATAGAGTGTTCCTTCAAAAATTTCAGCATTTCTTTCCCAAAACAAACGTTCGTTAAAAAATGCTTTTTGAGTAGCTGTGTAATATGGGGGTTATTGTGTTCTGAATTCTATTACAACATTATTGATGAACAAACTTCGAAAACTGTTTTTTCGTTATTTGTTAAAAATTTCATCGCATCAAATTCGCAGGCTATACTGTTTCATCCTGTAGTATAAACAAACCGGAGCTTCATAAAATAAAAACATTATATTATAGAGCTTTTCGTAATTAATAAACCAATCAATAGATGTCGCTAAGTATAAATTAAAGCGAAATATTAAAACCTAAAGTTTGTTAACTAAAATTTAACAATTTATTATGTATACTGCCTGGCTCAATAGATTATTGAAATCTCCTGGAACTGAAAATAACCGAATACGGGCGAATTGAAATAAGAAAAGAAAAAATTTGGAAAAAATGTGACATTTTTCTATTATTGTTTTTCAGCGCGCAGCAACTACGATGATAAATATTTTGCGATGAAAAGCTTTATTTATGCCAACCGTTTTATAAATAAAAATTATAATTGTTTTGAGTTTTATTAATTATGTTAAATTATTATATTAAAGATTTTGCGCTTAACTTACAATAATAATGGTTTATTTTCGTAAATAGTTATTTAATTATTTTACACTTTTCTGTAATTTCAAGTAAATTTATTACAGAGACATCTGTAAACGGATTTTCAAATTACAGAAAGCTCGATTTTGCAATCGAATAAAATTGAAGTTTTTTACGTTTTGTTCTGTTTTGTAATAATATTTAATTAAGAAAACCATGACAACGTTGATTTTTTGAATACAAAAATAATTTTCGTAAGTAGATTTTGATGTAAAAAATTTATTATATGAATAATATTGTTGTTTCTACATGGTGATTCATAAAAGTTCGTTCCAGCTCACGTTTTCTCGTTAATTTTGTAATAAATGGAGAATGTTTAGATTGCTATTAAGTGCATCGTTCATCTCAAAATTTCTGAGGTGCATGTGACCAGAATTTACCAAATAAGTTACATTTTTATAAAACTAAATTTTAAATTGGATGTAAGAGGAATCCGCGGCACCACCCTTTATTCTCTTACTTTATAAACCTACACAACTAAACGGAAAGCTCATTGTTATAGAAAATTAATAAATTTATGCTCCGCTTTAGTTTAAATTTACCAAATAAATACTACATTATGATGGCTGATTTTCAAATATGTATTCTTTGAATAGTTTATTAAAAATATAAAATTAAAATTTAGATGATTTGTTTAATTTTTTATTCATAAATTCATGTTCAAAAATTTTCCAATTACCACGGTTTCTTATAGTAATTCAATAAAAGCTTCCCCTCTACTGAAAGCTCTCTTTTTAATATTACGGCTCTTCAAAATCATAGATGGCCCTGATACTATCTACGAAAAACTTTATCAAATGCTATTACAGCGACAAAGATGTTTGACTTTACTACAATTCTGGAAAAATTGCAATGATCATAGCGCAATAAAGATCATAGGAGCAGCGTAGAGTGAAGTGTCAGCAAAGTGTATGAACGGCGTTTGGTGGAATTTGCTAAATCGTTATTCAGGAGATTCATCATCGACAGATGAGACATTGGGCGAAGTCAATAATGGAACATTGAAATAGTTATCTTAATCTAGAAATAGGAAATGAAGCTATTTTGGAAGTTATTGATGCTGTTACGGAAGACTTAACTAATGACGAGCAGTTGGAAATTTAAGTAGGAATTGTTGAAAATTGGAGATGATGATTGTGATGTATAGACATAGTAAGCAATCCGAAAGAATTTAACAGAAAAGAAATGACGGCATTTACAAATATTGATGATGCATTAAACATGCTTGAAAATATGGATCCTAATGCAGTACGTTTTGCAAAAATAAAACGGTCAGTTAATGATTCTTTTGTGCCTTACCAAGAAATTTTGAAAGAAAAGCAATCACATAAAATGCAAACCCAAATTGACAATTATTTTAATACTGCCAATTAAAATTATTTTATTTAAAATTGGATTGAACGGAAATCTAAAAAACAATAATATAATATGTGTATATATTTTTTCTATATTATGAAATTACAGTGAGTAATGGGCTAGTTATATAGCCGAAAATGAAACGGACCGAAACGAAACGAACGAATTGAATACATGAAAACATATTAAACCAATTATATAGAAGAAACGAACGGAGAAATTGATTCAATTCAAATTGCTTTCGTTTCGTCTTTGCGGTTAAACACTATCGGTTATGTTTTTTCATTGTTATCCTTAGTAGCACTTATGTCAAATTGTCAAAATATTTTATATTTTGTATAAATTTACATATTTTGTAGATTTCTATTTAGTTTGCCAATTATAAAATGGATTTTCCACGTTAGTTTTCATACACACGAGAAGTAAACTTCAAATAATATAAAATTAAAAACAAATATGAAAATGTCAAAACCATTTCAACAATTCGTCTATATACCATATCTCTTTCGTCTTTCGTTTCATTTCAATCCGTTTTGTTTTCGTTTATATAACTAGCCCATAACTTTAATATTATGTTTTTCTATAATCTTCAGGTTTCAAAGAATTTTTGGTATTAAAATAGCAAAAATGTTAATTTTTTTTTTCAATATAATAATTTTATTAATTTACAATAACATTTAAATATTTTTATATTAAATAAAATTACCATAACGTTATTAATAACATTAGAACAAAAGATACTACTATTTCATCGTTACTTTAATATTCGGTCAAAATCAAAAAATCTGTTTTAAAAATAAAAATTTTTAAATTAATATTTTGTGGGATATCACTTCTGCCTCAAAACGTGATGTAAGCGTTTTCGCATATTCTCAACAATTTTTTTGTAATAATCTTGGCTGATTTCAGTCCACTCCTGTTCTCCATTATAACTGCGCCACACCATATTCCGTCCATCTGATCCAAATACGTTATATTTGCTCTCGTCAACAAATATTACGTCGTCCCAGAAACTGGAATCTTTCCCAATATATTCCTTGGCGAAATTAATTCTGTTTTTTCTGTTTCGCTTTATAAATGTTTTTTTTCTGGCTACGTGGCCGGTATAAGTTAGCTGTTTTAATGTTCTACGGATGGTTTGTGGCTGTACTACTGTTCCCAGTTCTTCCAGCAACTCTGATGCAATTTCCAACCCACTTAAACGCGGATTTTTTTAATTTTTCTTAATATCCAATGTTTATCACTTTCTGTTAATTTTTTAGGTTGTCCCTTTTGCTGCTTCAAATTAATTCTCCCTTCGTTTTTATATCGCCGAACGATATCGCCAACTGTACTTTTTGGCATATTCAGCCATTGTGCAATTTCCGCATACGTACGACCTTGGGCGAAGACATTGGGCGAAGTCAATAATGGAACATTGAAATAGTTATCTTAATCTAGAAATAGGAAATGAAGCTATTTTGGAAGTTATTGATGCTGTTACGGAAGACTTAACTAATGACGAGCAGTTGGAAATTTAAGTAGGAATTGTTGAAAATTGGAGATGATGATTGTGATGTATAGACATAGTAAGCAATCCGAAAGAATTTAACAGAAAAGAAATGACGGCATTTACAAATATTGATGATGCATTAAACATGCTTGAAAATATGGATCCTAATGCAGTACGTTTTGCAAAAATAAAACGGTCAGTTAATGATTCTTTTGTGCCTTACCAAGAAATTTTGAAAGAAAAGCAATCACATAAAATGCAAACCCAAATTGACAATTATTTTAATACTGCCAATTAAAATTATTTTATTTAAAATTGGATTGAACGGAAATCTAAAAAACAATAATATAATATGTGTATATATTTTTTCTATATTATGAAATTACAGTGAGTAATGGGCTAGTTATATAGCCGAAAATGAAACGGACCGAAACGAAACGAACGAATTGAATACATGAAAACATATTAAACCAATTATATAGAAGAAACGAACGGAGAAATTGATTCAATTCAAATTGCTTTCGTTTCGTCTTTGCGGTTAAACACTATCGGTTATGTTTTTTCATTGTTATCCTTAGTAGCACTTATGTCAAATTGTCAAAATATTTTATATTTTGTATAAATTTACATATTTTGTAGATTTCTATTTAGTTTGCCAATTATAAAATGGATTTTCCACGTTAGTTTTCATACACACGAGAAGTAAACTTCAAATAATATAAAATTAAAAACAAATATGAAAATGTCAAAACCATTTCAACAATTCGTCTATATACCATATCTCTTTCGTCTTTCGTTTCATTTCAATCCGTTTTGTTTTCGTTTATATAACTAGCCCATAACTTTAATATTATGTTTTTCTATAATCTTCAGGTTTCAAAGAATTTTTGGTATTAAAATAGCAAAAATGTTAATTTTTTTTTTCAATATAATAATTTTATTAATTTACAATAACATTTAAATATTTTTATATTAAATAAAATTACCATAACGTTATTAATAACATTAGAACAAAAGATACTACTATTTCATCGTTACTTTAATATTCGGTCAAAATCAAAAAATCTGTTTTAAAAATAAAAATTTTTAAATTAATATTTTGTGGGATATCACTTCTGCCTCAAAACGTGATGTAAGCGTTTTCGCATATTCTCAACAATTTTTTTGTAATAATCTTGGCTGATTTCAGTCCACTCCTGTTCTCCATTATAACTGCGCCACACCATATTCCGTCCATCTGATCCAAATACGTTATATTTGCTCTCGTCAACAAATATTACGTCGTCCCAGAAACTGGAATCTTTCCCAATATATTCCTTGGCGAAATTAATTCTGTTTTTTCTGTTTCGCTTTATAAATGTTTTTTTTCTGGCTACGTGGCCGGTATAAGTTAGCTGTTTTAATGTTCTACGGATGGTTTGTGGCTGTACTACTGTTCCCAGTTCTTCCAGCAACTCTGATGCAATTTCCAACCCACTTAAACGCGGATTTTTTTAATTTTTCTTAATATCCAATGTTTATCACTTTCTGTTAATTTTTTAGGTTGTCCCTTTTGCTGCTTCAAATTAATTCTCCCTTCGTTTTTATATCGCCGAACGATATCGCCAACTGTACTTTTTGGCATATTCAGCCATTGTGCAATTTCCGCATACGTACGACCTTGGGCGAAGACATTGGGCGAAGTCAATAATGGAACATTGAAATAGTTATCTTAATCTAGAAATAGGAAATGAAGCTATTTTGGAAGTTATTGATGCTGTTACGGAAGACTTAACTAATGACGAGCAGTTGGAAATTTAAGTAGGAATTGTTGAAAATTGGAGATGATGATTGTGATGTATAGACATAGTAAGCAATCCGAAAGAATTTAACAGAAAAGAAATGACGGCATTTACAAATATTGATGATGCATTAAACATGCTTGAAAATATGGATCCTAATGCAGTACGTTTTGCAAAAATAAAACGGTCAGTTAATGATTCTTTTGTGCCTTACCAAGAAATTTTGAAAGAAAAGCAATCACATAAAATGCAAACCCAAATTGACAATTATTTTAATACTGCCAATTAAAATTATTTTATTTAAAATTGGATTGAACGGAAATCTAAAAAACAATAATATAATATGTGTATATATTTTTTCTATATTATGAAATTACAGTGAGTAATGGGCTAGTTATATAGCCGAAAATGAAACGGACCGAAACGAAACGAACGAATTGAATACATGAAAACATATTAAACCAATTATATAGAAGAAACGAACGGAGAAATTGATTCAATTCAAATTGCTTTCGTTTCGTCTTTGCGGTTAAACACTATCGGTTATGTTTTTTCATTGTTATCCTTAGTAGCACTTATGTCAAATTGTCAAAATATTTTATATTTTGTATAAATTTACATATTTTGTAGATTTCTATTTAGTTTGCCAATTATAAAATGGATTTTCCACGTTAGTTTTCATACACACGAAAAGTAAACTTCAAATAATATAAAATTAAAAACAAATATGAAAATGTCAAAACCATTTCAACAATTCGTCTATATACCATATCTCTTTCGTCTTTCGTTTCATTTCAATCCGTTTTGTTTTCGTTTATATAACTAGCCCATAACTTTAATATTATGTTTTTCTATAATCTTCAGGTTTCAAAGAATTTTTGGTATTAAAATAGCAAAAATGTTATTTTTTTTTTTCAATATAATAATTTTATTAATTTACAATAACATTTAAATATTTTTATATTAAATAAAATTACCATAACGTTATTAATAACATTAGAACAAAAGATACTACTATTTCATCGTTACTTTAATATTCGGTCAAAATCAAAAAATCTGTTTTAAAAATAAAAATTTTTAAATTAATATTTTGTGGGATATCACTTCTGCCTCAAAACGTGATGTAAGCGTTTTCGCATATTCTCAACAATTTTTTTGTAATAATCTTGGCTGATTTCAGTCCACTCCTGTTCTCCATTATAACTGCGCCACACCATATTCCGTCCATCTGATCCAAATACGTTATATTTGCTCTCGTCAACAAATATTACGTCGTCCCAGAAACTGGAATCTTTCCCAATATATTCCTTGGCGAAATTAATTCTGTTTTTTCTGTTTCGCTTTATAAATGTTTTTTTTCTGGCTACGTGGCCGGTATAAGTTAGCTGTTTTAATGTTCTACGGATGGTTTGTGGCTGTACTACTGTTCCCAGTTCTTCCAGCAACTCTGATGCAATTTCCAACCCACTTAAACGCGGATTTTTTTAATTTTTCTTAATATCCAATGTTTATCACTTTCTGTTAATTTTTTAGGTTGTCCCTTTTGCTGCTTCAAATTAATTCTCCCTTCATTTTTATATCGCCGAACGATATCGCCAACTGTACTTTTTGGCATATTCAGCCATTGTGCAATTTCCGCATACGTACGACCTTTAGCATAATGGCAAACTATTAACGTTCGTTGCTCCAATGTTGAATTTTTTCCTTTACGGCCCATTTTAAATGTTAAAAATAAAAAAATTTACTTTACAATATCACGGCCAACTGAAAACTATATAATAATTATCAAACTCCTTTAAAATATCGAAATATCGTTATTTCACAAATAAATGAATATACAGTGAAACCTGTTTTTGGCGGTAATAGGGACCGCAGTAAAAAAGACCGCACGAAAACAGGTTTCACTGTATATAACGGAAAAAACCGAATATTATAGTAACGTTAAAATAGTAGTCTATTTTGTTTTACTTTTTTTTATTACAATCCTTATTTATTTATTTCATACGAAACTATTTGAATTTTATTGAAAAATAACAAAATTTAAATTTTTGAAAAGAAAAATTAACATTTTTGCTATTTTAATACCAAAAAACCTGAATATTATAGCAAATCCGAATATTAAAGTTACTCACTGTATATGTTATGTTATACTTATTACTAAAATCAATTCTAATTTTTAATTTTCTGGATAATTATTTAATACTTAAGTAATTGAATTACTGAAATGGTTAACGTTATTTGCTTATCTGAGCTGATTTTATCACAAGTAAGTACTTATTCCATAAAATAAACATATTCCTCGACTTAAGACTGTTTCGACTTATGACGGACGTGGCTAATCGTACGGTGGCTAATCGTAAGTTGAGGACAATTAGTCTTATTTTGTTTTTTGATAACGCCGGCCCACGAACTATTTTTTACTGATAATCTAGTTATGTTAATGCGGAAGCTATAGAACAAATTCTTTAAACAATAAATTGTACTACACTCGAACCCAAACTGATCGAACAGTTATTTGGTGTATATTTAGTGATTTTCAAAATAAAAATCGATTTTCTTTCAGTTGTGGTGTAAACAATTTTATTCTTTTTTGGTCATTTGATAGTGCATACCTATCACTAAAAATGAGAATTGCACTTAATTTGTTTATAAACATATAAAATTATAATTAATAAAACATTATAAATTTTTGATGATCGAAAAGTTAATTCATCGTCATAGATTTATTAATTATGAGTATCTCATAATTCTCTCTCTAATAGTCTCAATTTCTGCAAACTATACGAGTTTAGCTAAACGTATTGATAGCACTACAATTAAACGAGCCCAAACTATATTCAGCTCGAATTAAACTCATTTTAAAATGTGCTGCGCACATGCCAAGAAGAACAAATTTTTCCAAGAAGCGTATTTTCTTAACTCTAATTTAATTTTGTATTGAATCCCATAATACCTTACATTAACTTTTTATCCTATTACCAGGAAAAGAGGATACACATATACTAATTGTAGTTGAGGTATAATTACGTAACCATAATCACGGAAATTGTACCGTAATTTTAATTCTGTATAGAAAACACTACATACGCTGTAAATTTCCACACATACTAATTTTAATTATCTCAATTACATGTGAACTAAATAATAAAATTGTAATTTAGAAAGAACTACGGTAAAAAAATAGATTTAATCCGTTGTAGATACGAGTAGGTATTATGTAGGTCTAGGTAGTTTTTCACTCTTTTATTTCATTTTAATTTAATTTCCTTAAAAATGCATTACAATAATTGTTCCTGAATTTTCTTTTTCTTGTAGCTAAATCCTTTTGTTGTTATACGCTAACAATATGGTGCGGTATATAACAGTATTGTACAGCTAATAGTAGATGCATTGTGGTGTGTTATTGTTCACTTTACATGGTACGTAAAGGAAATAAATTTTCCTTGAAATATTCCATGAACATTTCAAAATGTTATTTTAATTTTACACAATTTTAAGTTTTCTGTTGTATTTAATGCATTATGAATGTAAAAATAAAACGAAAAAGGATAATTTATAATATTGAAATAACATACAAAACATAGATCCTTGGAAAAAAGGAAAACAATTAGAATCTAGATTGTTAAAAACAAATTTATGGATTCCTTATGGTTATTTTTAGCTTTATTATAATTGATCACGTGATAGTTTACTTTTTCACTGGCATAACTAAAAATATTGAATTATTAGTTCTAAATTATACATACATACAAATATAAAAATTTATGGAAAATCAGGGGTACATCGCCCAAACAGGTGAATCATAAATAATTAACTTCAAACTGTTTTAAATTTGAAAATTTTGTCGCACAACACAACATCCAATTCAACATACAATTATCCACTTCAATCAAACACAAACAGAACGAAAATATTAGGCGCCAAATGAATTAAACACGTACGATGATTTTCTGTGTTATGTTTTCATATTTTAATTGATCCCTCTGGTTTCTTTGTGTTTCAAAACGTTTTTCTTCAATCGATTGGTTTTCTTTTAAGTCTCGTTTTTCTTTTGGTATGTACACAAAAACCAACTCGTTTAATTAAACACAGAACAAAGCAAGAAAATATATAATTTACTTTAATTAACTTTAATGTTTCATAATATATTTACGTGTACAAGTTTGGAAAAATTGATTTAACGGAAAACATTTAAAAACCAGGTAGATATTTAATAGTAATAAGTATATTACATATACGTTATATTAGCGCGAGGTTTTTGTTATACGACTGCTATTTGTACACGGGAGCGAGTACATATGTTTACTTAAAAAATTAACACTTTCACATCAAATGACAATTTGGAATTTTTAATTAAATTTTCAAATTTTAATATGAGTATAACGTTTCAAAATGTTGTCCCCCAAATCTTCTATCGTTTCCGCTTATTTTGCAAATATTACCGTTTAACATACCATATAAACAAAGATATGATTTACTGACGGGGTAAGTGATATTTAGATTCTACGATCTGCACATTTGGTCATACGCGTACTACATGCGCAGATGTCGACAAATAAAAATTGTTTGCGTAATTCGATAGTTCTGCTACGTAAAACGATGCATGCGATGTGTTTGTCGTATTATAATGACGAAATTTTAAAAACATATAAAACGGACGTAATACTTGATTATATTTAAAATATGGATTTTACATACGAAGCACATTATCAGCCCAACAGATAATTTTCATTTCTTATTGGTTCGTTTTGTGGAAAAAATTCATTTATTACAGGGTGATGAAAACTCAATAGTTCACTATTTCGAAAAGTGTGTGTATTATAATCTTTTTAGTATTAATATTTCTAAAATAATATAATATAAATAAAATATTGTCTTTTGTTTTGAAATAAAATTGAAGTTTGCCTCAAATTGCAGCTAACCGTATTTTTTTAAAGTTCATTTGCAATTTTTTTGACAGCATTAAAAAATAGTGTTTAATCAGCACACGAAATTCTGTTTTTCAATGTTTTGAAATTAACAAAAGTAGCGTCACTTAAACAACTGTGACTTGTACCCTAAGAGTCGAAATGTCATGAAATTTTAACAGGTTGGTAGAATTAAAAAATCATATGGGTTTTAAATTTGTGGCACCATCTATGTGTCAGATCAGGAACTTTTCAGGCGATGTAATATTTGTATTAAGTATCTTTGAATGATTCATTGTGAGAAGTTGGTTACGCTCAAAGTCGCTCGATTACCCGGAATTTGTGCGTTTTTTATACATTGTTACAAAAGTGTTAACAATAATAGTTCTAAAGCGTTCTTAAATATATTTTATTTATAATAAATGAGAGTTTGTTCTTTTCTTTTTGTGACAATTTTAATTTTAGTAATTTTACGTCAAGTTTCGAGCATTTGCTTTGTCAACTTTAACTATTCTAACTTTGGATTCACAAATCGTCCTTTATATTGGTAAATTTCGTTATGCAGCATCCTGTTGTTCGAATAATAATGTCTGTTCTTGTACCATATTTGTATACTCCTATATTCAATCCATTGTGTCTCCTTTTTCATTCTGTGTATTATGTTTCAATTACTGTCGTATCCTGTATATGTGTGTTGTTGTTGATTCAAATGCTCCGCGTAATTTGATTGTGTTGTGGTTTTTTCAACACCTTCGTGTGTTCCTTAAACCATGTAATAAAACTTCTACCGAATATATGTTTTATGGTATTCATTTCATCTATATAATCACTTTATGCATTGGTATGTTATTAATGCGATTGATCATATTTTCGTATGCTGTTTTATATGCCTCGGTAGATGGTTTGACGTGGAGTGTACTACGTAATTGGTTTGGGTTGGTTTTCTATATATGTATCTTGAAAATATGTTTACTGTTAACATTTTTATTGCGATATCCAAGAAGTTTTTTTGGTGTGCTTTTTCTGTCTTCAATGTGAATTTTATATTAGGGTGTATGTTATTGATGTAGTGTGGGGATTTTTGAGCTGCCTGTTGGATCCTTTGAAAAGAATTATGGTATCATCCACGTATCGGTACAAATAAATGATGTTGGTTTTTTTCGTTGAGTATTATGTTTCCATTGGATCGAAGTTGTGTATGAATATTTCTGCTAGTGTTTCAGATAGAAGAATCTCCATCGGTAGGTCTTATTTTTTGTTGTAAAATTGGTTATTGTGTTAAAAATAGTTTCGATTCGTAATAGTTTGTATTACAATGGAAAAATTGCATCGTTCGTAAAATTCTATTTTTCAAATGAAAATTAAGTCTCGATATAACTAAAGATTCAAATCACGGATAGAATCAAAAGCTCTCTATAACAAGAATTGCCACTTCTACTGTCTGATTTAAATATCAGTACAAGAAATGACAATATCCAAACCTCGGGAAAAGAAGCAGTGAAAAGACTTCAGTCAAAAAAGTGAAGCAATGACGGACGACAAAAATCAATGAAGTAATGCCGTTGGGACCTGCACCGTTGTCAGTTTTTAAACCTTCTCAACCGTTAAGTACTTCAAGATCATGCTGACCAATTACTCAAACCAACGCCGATGATTTATGACCAAATAAACCTAATTTTTTAGTTTATGAAGAGCTAACTGCTTAGCACATAATAGAAAATGTGGCGTTTGTCAATACTATCATTCGTTCTCCGGCTTAAAATCTCCATGAAACATAAAATTAAATTTTAATTAAAACCAACTGCCACAATTGAAAATCATTACTCATATTCCTTAATATGGTACACAAACAAAATGATATATTAATTAACATTTGGATACTGAACTTTTATCTTTGAAACAAATTTCTCATGCGGTATTCAGTAGTCGACTAGCGCTCAGCGTGGGTCGTGGTTATTTTTGAGGTTCAATTATTTGTATAAACCGTAACATATTTGTATAAACTGCATGTCGTTCATTAAGGACCAATAACTCCAATCATCTAAAATTATAATTTTACAGGAGGCACTAAAAACTTAATGTCTGTTATTTGTTTTGCTTAACTGGAAAAAAAAATCTTGAAAACTTGTGATTATAGTGGAAATTTAACTGATAGAATGTAGTTATCAGTCGAAATATGGATAATAGGATTTTTTTACATAATTGTTGATAAGAAAATGCGAATGTGTATGACTTATTAAGTAATTTATTCGATAACTGAACGTTGATTTAGTTACAGTTCATTTCAGCAATTTCCGTACCTGCATTAAAATCGAGTAATATTTTATATAAAATAAAAAATTAAAATAATAGATTTTAAAATTCATTAACATCAAGTCTTGTAGTCTCATCACAAATAGCTACAAGCCTTCATAGCGTCACAGTGACCTTAGAACAAAACTCTATTTCACTGTAATAATTGTAAGTTATTGTTCCAAGATCACATCTTATTAACTAGTTATAATATCTAATGAGGTAATTAAATTAGTCATGGATAATGTTGTCATAAAAAGAATGGCATTCTTTTGGAATCATAGTTTGCAGGTCCTGTAAATGTCTCCACTTTGCAAGTGTTACTGGAATTGGCATATTATTTAATGGTTGTGGTTCAATGTACGTTATAGTTCTCGGACGTGCTTCAAGCATTTACCAGGCTTCATCATAATCTAATTTCTACTGGATAATGCCATCATCATAGTGCAAAAATCGAATATCAGCTACAACATGATCTCCAGCTTTCCGACCTGTGGCACTATTCTGGTTCCAAGTGCCACTATTCTGTGCAAGGAACCGAGGAAAGATTTTACATAGCTTTTTTTATAAATTAGTTTTTTCTGGCCTACTGAGAAAAAAGTTTGATGTAAATATTTGTAAATTGTGCATAATTTTTCCATAGCGAAATTATCAGGAAAAGTTATTCCCAATTTTATTTTGTTTTCTAAAAAAAATTGCCACTAACTGTTTAACTTAGTATGTCAGAAAAAAATTATTTAAATAGAATTTATATGTAAGTTCTTTCCCCAGTTCCCTATTCCCGAGGAATTACAAGAATATTGCTACAGGAAGAGAAAATTCGGGAAAGAATTTAGATGTAATTTCGGTTCAAATATTTTTTTCCGGCCTATTGAGGAGAAATTGATGCAAATATTTATAAATTGGGAATAATTTTTCCATACCTAAATTGGCAGGGAAAATTAATGCCGAATTAATTTTGTTTTCAAAAAAATTAACACTAACTTTTTACAGGTATGCCAGAAAATTTCCTATTCCCGGGGAATTACCAGAATAGTGCCACTGCAGGTCGATTCTGGCTTTCCTATAGGAAAAAGGAATTAGGAAAAATATTTTCTTAGTAATTTTGTCAACAAACAATTATTCTGGCATACTATGTTAAACAGTTAGTGTAATTTTTTCAAAAACAAAATTAAACTGGGAATATTTTTCTTAACCAATTTCGATACGAAAAAATTATTTCCTAAATTATAAAAATTTAGATCAAACATGATTTCTCAGTAGGCCAGAAAATAATATTTTTGACAAATAACGCTATGTAAATATTTTTCCTGATTCATTTTCCTATTGACGATGGGTAATATGACGTCTCTACCGGATTCTGCATAAAGCTTTATTAGGATACAAAAGCTTTGATAGCTCATATTAAAATTTTAATAAGTATTTTTAAAACAAGTATTTCACATAATGTGTTGGGCTCATATTACAATAATTGGTGACAATATTTTAATTTAGAATAAAATGTTATTTTACACTTTCATTAGTATTAAAATTGTTTGAATATTCAACCGTTTTGAATAGTTTTTATGGTGGGTTGACAACTACTATTCACATTTATAGTATGAGATCTCGGGGCAATATTTCGGTGTTTCACATTGACAAACATACAGAAAACCACCTCTTTCGTTGCAGAAAATCCCTTCTAATGTTCTAAACAACCGAAAGGAGCAGCTAAAGTGGAAATTTGTTCTAAAAATGGACAAACCTTTCCCGAAATATGTTTCAATTTGCAGTTGTCACTTTAAAACGATTCAAATAATTGTACCTGTTTTGCAAAGAAAACGTGCCAAGTCTAGACTATTAAGCTTTGCTTTTTCAACAAGGAATCTTTCGCGGCCAACATAGACAAAGTAGCAAAAAAGTGGACCAAAACAATTTGAGCTAGATATAATCGACTAAGATAAAGAAATATTGCCCAACTGTAGTATGTATAGATTTATTATAATATTATGTCATATTTGTTCCTATACTTAGATTTTAGTGGTCAATGGATTCTAGAAAAGGAAGACTGAAATAAACATAGATGATGAACATATTGACTTAGGTTCCACCGTTTATACAGAGCCTCAGACAACAGAGATTTATTGGAGTGCAGCATGTCCGTAAGACATTTCATAGAGGCATACAAGTAACTGCGAGGATATTCAATGTAACTACTTACCATTTCAAATTAAAACAAACCAAGAATTGAATTCAATGACGGAATACCAACCTTGAACAATTAAACAATATAGTCGAATGTTGTACTATGATACGGCCTTGAAAGTGCTAACATCGGTTTTTCCTTAAGGCACAGAATTGTTCTTACAAACTTTAGAATTAAAACCAATTTATCTAACGTGCAAACTGCTAATTTATTCAAGCTGAGTCCTAAAACACGTAAAAAATATTTTAATGATTGTGTTCAACTGTTATCGAATGCCCTATACAATGCCGCATTTATTGGCAAACTAAAGAGGAAAATTTAAAAAGTTTGCCAGTTTGCTATGAAAAATGTACAAATACAATAATCGTTTTAGATTTTATGGAAATAAAGACCATTCAATTCCGATGCCTTACCTGGAGAATCTGCACGTATTCCCACTATAAAAGCACACTTACCATTAAACTATTGATAGGAATTTCTCCCTCCGGTCTTATTAATTTTACAAGCACAGTGCTAAATATAACAGTGCTACATAAGGTAACACCCGGAGATGCCATGATGGTAGACATGGGGTTTATGATCGTTAATGAGCTAGCAGAAGCTGGCATTGAGATGATTCGACCGCAATTTCTGCATAAAGAGAGAACTAAATCTGACGTTGAAGAACAATTGTGTGTGCTATTTCTAACCTAAGTGCATCAATTTTAAAAGACGATAATTTCTGTCAAAATATGATTTAAATAAAAATAAACAAACATTTTAATAAAATTAAATTTCACATGTTTAATTCATTACACATATGTTATCACATATTTTGTATCAAAATGAGGCTTCGAAAATTTAATGAAAGATGGCATCTGAAATCACTTTACCACTCGACAATTGATACTTGTACCCCTGTGCTCTCGCGGAAAAATTTATTACTACGAAAAAGAGTTTAGTCGGCTTTTTCTTTGAATTATGTATGAAAAGTGATCCTGGAAAGTTTAATACTATTTGTATATTATAATAAAATATAAAATTTTTAAATGTATCTACAATTAATATTAAAATTATCAATTTAAAAATGGAAAAAGTGTCTCGGGTGTATCTGAAGCAAGCTTCATTTGTTTCCGCTGGTAGCGTTTTCTATACTATCCTTGGGACATACTTTTACAGACTGTAAGCCCAAAGTGCGCACTATGGATAATTCTTTTTTTGCCAATTCTGTATCATCGGACTTTTGTTCCTGAGTCCTGTTCTTTTTTCGAAGATGGTCTTGATAATTTTCCAATGGAATTTGTCTGATTTCGAATTGCCAACAGATATCACATCGATCTCTTCTTAAAGTGAACAGTGCGACGTTACGTACACCCATTTCCAGTTTAAACAAATTTTTTAATATAGATAACTTGTGTTGAGCTCCGCATTCCGGATTATAACAATTGTATACATCCTGTATTGAGTCGAAACTATGCTCAAGAAACACTTTTGATGAATAGTGCGATGGGAGTTTTGGAAGTTGTGGCTACTTACAAATATCTTACGTTTAGTAAAATCAGTAAAATACCAAAAGGTATCAAATATACATTTTCTTTCGATTTCATCAAACAATCCACACTGTCTCTCTTTAGAAATGGCATATTTGGATGAGCTACATGTGGGTCCTAGTTTTCGTTGGTTTCTCATGATGTCTTGTTGGATCTTCCCATCTTTTCTAGAGTAGCCCAAGTAAGCTTTTCCCTCTAATCGTAGCAGTCTATTTTTGTTTTTTTTTCCATATACCGGAACACAAAAAATAGATCGATCTGATTTGAATTAGACATATCATTGCCCATAGAAGCAATCCCATAGGAATCATTATTGCAAGGATCTTGTAATTCTGTTGGTGGTGCTAAACACATAATATTGGCTGATTCGATCTCCAACTCACAAATATTTGATAATTCGTCAACTGGTTGGAAACTATAGTATCTGCGCCGACAGACTTTGTTTCCATGAATAAATCAAATTCAATAGAAACACCATTTTCGTTTCCCTGAGCAATGATAACAGGTTCTTTCGAATATTAATCGTGATCATTTGAGATTTATTCTATATCATAGTATTGAATATTATCTTGAACCACTTCCATATTAGATTTTGCTTTGGCTTTGGCTAAGGCCATATCTACCATAATTTTTCTTCTGCTTTCCCTTTTAATTGATGTATAAAACACTTGATGTATCAGAGAAACAAAATCGATCGTCTATCAAACAAAATATATTTAAATCGACATTTTAATGATAAAAGCTCAATAAAACTTAATTTAAGTTGCTAATTCAATTAAATACAAGTTAAACTTTATTTTAAAAATCAATTAATTAAGTAAAATAAATAAAACTAACAAACTTACCAGAACAATTAATGTCTGTCAGCTTTGTTGGCGGGAAATGGATGATAGAAGATATTGCGCAAGTCAATATGTTACGAGGTCTTAGAATTAAATAAAAAGACGTACATACTAGATTATTTTCAGGACTTTTTTCGTTCTTTCATTCGATTTTTCGTAAAAAAATGGACGTAGTAGCTTTCTATATTTAAGTAGATTCTGAGCAGTTGATAATTTGATTCAGACCGGTTTACAGCATGTAATATTTTAACCCACATAAAAGACGGTGTATGCGGTGAAAATTACTGTCGTTAAACTGTAATTTCAACACACACTAACACCAGAAACTCCCCACCAAATATTATTATTTCTTATCACCAAAACAAACAATTCCCCACACCATTATTACACACCGCTCATTAATATAAATAACACACTAAAAAATACATACATCTTCAGTACACATACAAACAATACGCGAAATCGCAATTTATACATGTGTTTTCTATTTTCTTTTAAATAAAATTCTCGCGAGATGCATTTCAACCGCGAGTTGTTTTATTTTCTTTTAATTTATTTTAAAATATGCCTCGGTATATGTGAGAGACATTATACTATATATATAGATGTGTTATTAAGGGGGAACCGGTCCCCACCACTCCAACACGATTTACACCTTATACATATATTCACTCATGGTGTACTTTTAACAATTTTTGTTTTTGTTGTAAAAATAATAAATAATCAATTTTAATAATAAAGTTTTAGTCTTGTTTTTTTCTTAATCAGAAAAAGATTTGAAATTAATTCGAAAAAAAAAATATTTTTATTTTATTATTTTAATAAATCGAAAAATAAGTAATTTTTGTTATTTGTGAAAAACTATTTTTTTTTAATACGAGTAATTATCCGCGAATTATTTATAAAATAAGGAAGGTTAATAAATGAAAATACATTTTGATGTAGTAGTTAGTTGTTTAGTTTGTGTTTCGTAACAAAAAATATTTCAGAATTTTTTATCAATATGTTCACCTTATGAAAATATGTGTATACAATTTTAGTTTGAAATTTGTTAAATAAAAATCAGGAAAAAGTGAAAAATTGAAAGTAATTAGTGAAAACAAAAATAAGTGGAAAGTTTTCTGTTGTGTTTTGTAAGAAAAATTTGGTATTTTTTGTGTGCCTTAAATAATATTATTGTTATTCAAAATGATTGTGAAGAATACGGTTACCTTAATTTGCTTCGTAGTGTTTATTAAAAATGGATTAACAGGTAATTTTCCTATATTTTTTATTAGTACATCGGTTATCTTTTGTTGACTTATAATAGTGCATTCACTTTGCACTTTGGCCGAAATACTTTAAAGTGTAATAACATTGTTTTTGGAATTCGTTAAGTTTCGCGCCAATTTTTATGTTACTGCATTTCAATAAAAATCACAAATTAATTATCGTGATACAAATGTCAGTATTTCATCAGCTGTTAATAATTATGTTTCGATGCGCAGAATTTTACGCGAATTTAAATGCGTGGGATTTTTTTTTGCAACAGCTAATTTGTAAATCTTTCAATTTACTGTGTGAATTTTGAAGTAAATTTGGTATTATGTTAAATGACGTTCTACCCACTATCTTCTTGTGTTTTAGGTCGTGCGTTTCTCTTTTTATTTAATTTTTGTGGTGTGATATGAGTAATTTGTGTGTAATGTAGTAGGAAGTGCCGCGATTTATACTTTTATCAAATTTGTTTACTTAAATGAGTAATATATACATATATTATTTCAGAGAATTTAGAAATTTTTTCGTTATTTAATGTTGGAGTAAACGACCCTCCTACTTCTTAATACTTATTCTTTTAAAAACAGTAAATCACATACCTATGACCGAATGTTCTTCTATAATTACCCTTATCATGAATTGAAAAGGTTTATAAAATTGCTAGATGATGTGCAATGATAGCGATTTAATCCATTTCTAAGTTACTGTCATTATTAAAACAGGGGAAATTATTTAAAACAGTGTAAATGTATCAAGCAATGGTTAGGAATGATAGATGAAACTGTTTTAAATGCGAACAAAGAGTAAAATTGTTAATTGTTATTTTGTGAAATTCTTGGTACTACTTTTTATATGCAACCTACTTCAATACATCAATAGAAACTGATTGTCTAGTTATGTTGGTTTTACATGTTGCAACACATTAAGATTTAACACGATTGATGTTAAACGGCGCAGTACAAGACGTAGTACTACTTTTATTTGAACCGTTTTTAATTTTTCTAAAATAATAGCTGCTTAAAACCGCAAACGTTATTTATTTAAGCAGGTTTTTTTCCGTAATCTTTCAATTTTAAAATATATGTACTTATGCATTATTTTCCCAAAAAGGTAAACGCCTTTGTTCCGTAAGGGATTTTGCTTAGAAACACCTATAATTTTCTTGTGGCTGTGTAAAATTGATAAAAATCATATTTTCCGGTGGTTTTTAAATTAATATGGAACAATGAATCAAAACTTCGACGCCACATTATATCGTTATTTTTGTGGAATCAGTCCTTAGAAATAAAAATGCAGAGCTATGTATAACGAACTTCCGAAATTAAAATAGAAAGCCCTATATCACAATATAGGGTTGATATAATGACATATAAACAAATTTATATCCATTCGAATTTAAAAGGAATAGGTGTAGACTGTAATTGTAACTTTATAATTATTAACTATGTATTTTATTTTATAGTTTTAATCAAAATAACAATACTACACAGAAATTATCCTTTTTAGAGTAAACAGGCTTAGTAAATTTAATAAACCTGATTCAGCAATGTTTCGTCAAGTATCATATGAACATTTTTTTGTAGTGCACTACACAAACAATATTAAAATCATCCATTCAATTTTCCAAAATTCATGTGAAAATAACGACTTTTGATAAATTAAAACTGTTTTTTTTTTTTCTGAAATAGTTGGGATCAGGACAGGCTGTTTGACTGGCTGGAACGTCACTTTTAGCTTATTTTTTCTGAATAATCCTTGTGGTAGTCAAAAATAGTACACAGAAAGCAAAGGCTTCCAGAGGACGGTTTGAAAGCCAGAGTTTTTGTCAATATTTTGAAAGGTATAGCTTGTTTTAAAAAGTACGGTTTGTTTTTTATTTAAGAGGAAATAACGATATCTGATTTTAATTTGTTTTAGATTTTTTTCCCAATTTAATTTGTCTCACTATTGATCAAGGCATACAAATTTCTACACATAAAGGCAACAAAATGAATTGGGACATGTTTGGAACAGTTTTTTTATAATTATGTATTAGAAACTCTAAGATATTGTGACATGTGCAACTGGTTAAATGACTGGGTTGATAGGTTTCGAACTTTACTAAAGATGACCCACCTTTTTATGTTTTGAAAGCATGTCCCAGTTTGGATGAGCCTGGGCCCTTCTCCTTCTATATATACATTAGGCTTTGTGTAGACAATCCTGAAATTTTTGTAACACCAAATGTGTATAGAAAAAAGGTCATAGATCATAAAAAAGGTCATTGTATACATGTGTGTTGGATTTAGCTTTGCCATCTACTTTACGTTAAATCTGGATTTTTTCTTACTTTGTTAGTACTTATATTGTTGTTATAAATTACATATAACTGAAGTGTAAACTGCAAATAAGAAAAGTGCACATTGAAATTTTTTGGGCATTTGCGGTACATTGTACTACACCGTTTGAGCTTTTATTTAGCTAATAAATTATTTAAATTCAAATGCACCATTTGGTAATGACAATATAAATGATTAAAATGAGCAATCTAAATAACTCAATTTTTTTTTCATTTAAATATATTTTTTGTTTACGAGTTAACCCATGGTTAGTAGAGCTCAACAATTTCGGTTACCTGTGTTTTCTTTTTTTCAATAAGACTATTTTTATTATTTTTTTTCTTCTGGTTTATTTTTGTATTTGTTCAAATAATAATCAAACTTTAATAAATATGTAATTAATAATTCTCAAAATTAGTAGAAAATCACTTATTTTGAAAAATCATCACAATAACAATTGATAAAAAAAATCGAAAAATAAAATATTTCTTAAACTGTCATTAAATCGCTTTCATTTAAATCCTAATAAATTAAATTCCGTTAACAGACCGTTAAGATCTATACTCATCGATTCCTAAATTTTTAAAATCGCTTTTATCATGAATTTTATACAACACAACTGCTGTCAGACTTCCTCAAATTGCGCGATGCATTGAACATTTCAATTACCATTATGATGTTTGAGTCAAATTTTTCAAACCTACAAATTTATAACACGAACTATTTATTTGATCCACTGACTATCAGGAAAATGAAGAAAACCATTCAACCGTGAGATTAAATTAAAAGGAGTTTGGAAAATCTCATTCAAATTATACTTCTCGGCTTTTAATTTTCATCCTGGAAACTTTTGTTTCATCTTAATGGCCTTTGAAGCTTAACAAATTTAAAGTTTTTATATAAATTATGGATTGAAGACGTTTCAAACTTTACTTAAAGTCGTTTATTTACAAAGATTACTTGAATTTCCAGCCCGCCGTTGTTGAGTTTTCGTTAGCCTTTTCAACAAAATACGAAGCGAACACTCCTTGCAGCACTTTACGCAGTGCACGTGGAATAGTTTTTCTTTATTAACGTAGTCCATCAGAATAAGATATCTGTAAACCGAACGAGTCAAACCAATTTATCAATACAATTATAGCTGTTTATCATGATAAAAAAATTACGAAATAATGCAATTTTTCCGACATTCAAATAATTAACTAATTAATTGGATTAGAACACATTTTGGTGATCGCATGTCAACAGCGCAAAACAAAGTGTGAAATGAAAGGAAATGGAACATCCCACGGCATGCCAGTATGTCTCATACTGCAGGCTAGGATTGAATGAGTCGATCAGCCAATAATCCGAATATAAATTAAATGTGACGACCTAATTCCTCTATGGGATATAGCGCTAGAAATTGCCGCCCCGGTGCCAAAGTGGTCAGTATGCTTGCTCCAACGACCGGAGGTCCCGGACTCGATTCTCGGTGGTGACAAGGAAAAAATGTTCACTGTTGGTTTAGGTACAATGAATTAATCACTCATTATCCGAAATGAAAATATGATTATGAAACCTCATTTGAAGCGGCCAAATCCCTTGATGGGATACAGTGCCAGAGAGAGAGAGAGAGAGAGAGAGAGATAGCGCTACATAGTGAAATAAATAAAGAAATTTAATGAAATTTATTAAGAGTACGCATAAGAATAATTACTTACATAAGTAATTTTTAATTATTAATATTTTCGTAAGTTTACAATTCATAAAATAACCCTAAATTTTATTTTATGATATGCCAACCAGTCTATAATTATTCTTCGTTAACCCAACCATAGGTATATGCTTACACTGTAATTTAAATTAAATTTTGAACAAATTAAAATATCCGCCCGCTACAAAATTTGATTAATAATGTATAAGGTGTTAAAAAAAATTACTATAATTAACATATGTTTTTATAAATGTAAACCATTTCATTTACCTTGGTGTTCACCCTAAATTTTATATAATTATACGCAACATATCCATCCATGCCTCTTGTACATAAATGGAGAGTATTAATTCCCTATATTTCCTGTTCACGGTATAATTACATACAGTAACGCTAATTTGGCGATATACATTCATGTGTGGTGTATTTAGATAAGCAGCCTATTTGCTTATCGATTCCTATTGCTAGAACGAACATAGCAACATGGATTAATTAGGCAAATAAGTTACATTAATTTTTCAATAAATATGATTCAGGAATTTTATATGATTTCTTTACATATCAACATAAATAACTGGCATATGAAATCTGATCCGTAAAAAACACGGTTATAAATTTGTAAGGGATTGCAAAATCTCTTGAACACTATATTCTTAGCAACTCATATAATTATCGCTCGGTGTTTAATATAAATAAAAATGTGAAACAAGGGTTAAGACGGTTATTTAGTTTTCATATTTTCTTAAAAGTTAAAAATGAAACTTAATCCAGCGACAGTTGCTAGATGACTTTTTATATTATCGCATAATATAAATTATGGTTTTTTATTTATATACGTATAATGGCTACATCTCTCAAAAAACCGCAGCATAATAAAATCATATATTATTATGTTGCTGTATATGTATTTACGACGTCGGTTATAATTTTTGTATATGCAGTTAGCATTAAATATACACAATATAATGCTTATCCAAAACGTATACACTCTATAATATGCGTGTGACATCCGCATATATAAATTATCATTCCATATATGCATGCATACATAAACATAAAACATTAAAACGCATAACATTATTAATAATGTGTTTAATTCAACACCTATCCCTATTAATCAACTACTTATATATATGCTTAACGATGAAATGAAATTTAGGTTAAAAACATTTGCTTTTTGTTTTAATCTCGTCTTAATAATTTATAGTGAAAATGACAGTGAAATTATTTAAAAATATTTTTGATGCATTGGTGTTATTTATAGTGAGATTTTTTAAGAGGAGTTAAAATACATTTTAAATTTGTATTTGGCACCTTGCTCTCTTTGGTAGTCGCTTCATCAGGTGCGGATGGAGGCAGCTTAATTTTATATGGACAATGTGGTCTATTGCATCTGAGCGTCGGTTTAGCTAATTGTGCTACCATTACTCTACATTGAATTTGTTAGGCCGTTAATTCCAACAAAGTCAAAATTTATTTGGGAGAAACGATATTATAACTCGATAATTTATAGCTAACATTATTGCACTATAAATAGTTGTTATATCGAAAGCTTCAAAAGTTTACCAACAATCGTGATTTTGGCTTTTCAACTAATTAGCAAAATTGTATTATGCAGTAAAATCAGTTATATCTGTATGCTTGTATCAGAGAAGCTCACACCACAGTATGCTCTTCCTCAAAATAAGGTTTTCAAAAAAATGTATTATGCTCGTTTGATTATTCTTTGTTTCATAAAATGTTAAATAATATATGGAAAGTTATAAAAATATCTTAAACAGTTTATTATACATCGACCGCTAAGGAATTAAGAATTAATTTTTTCAGTATTTAACCGAATTAAAATTCTGCAGGTCTTTTACATAGGCGAAAAATTATTATAAAATTTATTCTTGCCAATGTGATTGCGTACTTAAGAAAATTTCATATAATATTCATGGTAATCACTGAACGACTCGAAATATTTCTTTGGAAATTTTGCCTTTATGGTTTTACATTTTTCGGCAACAATTGACTCGAGTCTTGAAATTTTAAAACTGCTGTTGTGGTAATTAATTTTAATCTTCCTTTAGAGTTTCGACATCTTATATAAAGCAATCAATTATTATGAAACAATTGTCGTACAATTATCTCGTGTTTGCTATTTCCAATATTACGTTGAAAACCCGATTACTATTTTGCCCAAAAAGTGGAAAATTTCAAAGAAACTTAGTCATAACTTTTTTCCTGTGGTTGAAGTGTAAAGCCAGTGTATGATGCAGGTGTCCAACCTCATCTTTTTTTCAAGTGAAACGCTTAATTAGTCTACAGCCAATTTAGTAATCTTCACACTTTAGAATCGGAAATGGGGATCAACCTTCATCCCAAAAGTGTCTGGTTATCAGAATTAGTTTTTTATTCATTTTAGCCATTAGTTTATATTAAACTATACATGGGCTTAAACAGTTGGCATGGATCACTGTCACAATTAATTAACTTTCTATTCGAATATGCAAACTATACAATTCAGAGTTTATTCAACTCAAAATTATACAAAAATACCGTAAAAATAACGAAATTCGATCGTTGACACCATTTGAACCAGCAACTGAGATCACCCGCATCAATGTCCGATTTAAATTCATTGAACTGAATATTGCTTTTAAATAATATGAATCCGAGATCACGATATTGTTTCTTATATTTTAGAAAACATCATAATACGGCATTTATATATACGTTATTTTTTGTATTAATACAAAGAGTGATGGCCCGATAACGATCTTTACAAAGTATTAAAAAATCTCTAAAAAAAGAACACAATTAATGTACACTAATTTTTTATACAGGATTTTGAATCAGACAAATTTGACTATGATAGATTTTGTCATTGGTGTGATACCCAATTCACCTTGAATCTAATTCAACAAAATTCGCGCGTTTTTTCATTAATTTTGTTTTTGCTTTAAATTCTTATTGCTCCTCTCGATCGCACTCTACAAAATCTTATGTAGGTTCATATGTATGTGTTCAGCGTGTATGCTGATATTATATTTGTGCACACACGAAACAAAAAAAAAATTGAACAATAATTAATGAAAAGTAAGAAACAAAAAAATGGGCGCCAATCTGATATTATGATCGAATTAATAAAAAAAAGAAAAAAAATTCGAAAATTATGATCGCCGTATTTTATTTATAAGAAAGCAATTAAGTTTTTTCGTGTTTTAATTAAATCGGACGAAGAAGTAAAAAAATTATTCAAACATAAATAAATAAATTTATAATTAATTTAGCGGTCATGATCAACTAGAGTTGATCGAGAGACAAGTATAAAAATACAGCAATAACAAAATTGTTGATCTCACTGTGTATAATTCGATTGATTTATATTGCATAATGAGTATAATGATTTCCTTTTTGTTGTTGCGTCTTCTTCTGTAACAACACAAACAAATTTATAATTCGCGATCAACGATCGCATCGATACGTATTTTTCATAAACAATAAATTATATGATCGATTGCAAATTAGATGAGCCATTATTTTGTTTGTGTATCTGTGTATATTTTTGGGGCCAAAAAGGAGCATATATAGTAATTATGTAAATTACGTCTGATGAACATGCCCCAACTGGTAGTTAATATTTGCTGTTGTTCTTTCTGAAAACAAGTTTCCCATGTTGCGGTTATTCATTCCCTGAATGATCTATTGATCTTTAATCGTCGTTTATCTTTGGGTTTTTAATTTAAAACTTTTTGGAAATAAGAAATTAATTTTGTAATTTGTTTCCTTTTCATGTTATATGTATTCTCTTCTTTTTGGAATTTAAAAGTGACAACAACACAAACATGATTTTGCGAAATTAGTGCGTAAACATGTAAGCTTAATTGTGAATGGAATTTATAATGCTTTAGACATCGTTATATCACTGCATGGTATCATGATTAATGATCAATTATTTTAAGTGTTTGTTTATTACTCGTAATATAATGCACTTAATGCAATTTTCTAGTACCCGCATTGAACAAAATACTTGAAAAACAAGTATCAATAGAATTTTACCGACAGAAATTATAATCAGAAACATGGAAATATTTTGAATTTGAATAATATTAAGGTTTAATGGACGAGTATCGTAGCCGAAAATACTGAAAAATATTTTATATAATGCCTTAAGGTACACAAGAGCCTTAATTCAAAAAATAAATTTAATCAAATTAATCTAAATAAAGAGAATTCAGAGAAATAAGGAGAATGAAACGAACAACGCAATTTATTTTTATTTTATTAGTTTATTAAATGTAATCTGTCTGGGAATGTTGGCTTCTGGGAATTTTTTACCGTTTGCCATGTTTCATGAGAAATCTTTTGATACTTATCCTATGTAGAATATATATTTTAAAAGCAAAAAATTCGAATTTTACAACACTTTACGAAACTACACTAAACAAAAATAGTTTGAAATATTTCTAAATATCAAAAAGTTCAAGAGATTCTTTTTTTTTATAAAAAATCTTAATGAGGATAAATTTTTATAATAATAATCGAAGCTCTTAGCTCTTTTTCCCGTTATTAAAGATCACTTCAAATTATGAATTGACCACATCAGTTAAAGGAATCATTTTTCTATTGAAATACGCAACTATAAACTTCTTGATGATCTTGATTGGATGAGTCCAGATTTCGGGATATTCGTTTAAGGGTTTCCAGTTATGTCCGGGGTTTTTAATAGTAGACAAACATCTTATTTTAAAACCTTAGGCTCTAAGATTTTGGAAAAAATGTGCGAACGGGAGGGGATCTTCTGCTATACTTTTTTTCAAGCAACATTGTGAAAATGTGATTCCTTTACCAACTCCGGTCCCTTTTTAAAACACCGCCGATCGCACGGGTTTGATAAAAATAATTTAATAGTTATAAATAGTTTAGTGCCGGTAAGCGATTGGAATGCATGCCGTCCGATTTCAGAAAAAATCGTTTAGGTGATCCTCCAGATGACCCCCGATATTGGTATGCAATAGATGGAAATTTGTTTTGAATCTTTAAAGTGGTAATTGAAATCGGATAAAACTCTATTTTGTTGCAGTCCTTCTTCTATCTGATCTAAACTTACTGGTTTATAAATCAACGCTCGCGAGTCCCAGCACTCATTCCTAAAGGGTTATCCAATTCAAGCTTGATAAAGTAAACTTAAAAAAAACACACAAAATATTCGGAATGTATTGTAATTTTTATTTCATTTTACAGATTGATCCTTGCCATTTTTAGTTAAACAAGATATCATTCAAATGTCCTCCACGGGACTTCTTACAGGCCTTGATTCTTTTGAGGTAATTTTCAATGACTTTTCGGCACATTTCGGGCGGTATCTCGGCCATTACCTTACGAATATTAGTTTTCAATTCGTCAAGAGTTTGAGGATTGTTTGCGTAAACACGATCTTTCGCGTAGCCCCACAAAAAGAAATCCAAAGGCGTTAAATCACAGGATCTTGGAGGCCAATTGACATCAGCCAATCGCGAAATCAAACGTCCAGGAAATTTCTCTTGCAAAAGATCTCGATTTGCTCGTGTTACGTGACTGGTTGCTCCATCCTGCTGGAACCACATATCGTCAAGATCATAATCTTCGATTTTCGTAAAAAAATAATCGGTTAACATGCGGCCATAGCGCTCAGAATTGACGGTAACGGTTTGTCCATGGTTGTTCTCAAAAAAATACGGCGTAATCACACCACCAGACCACAATGCGCACCAAACAGTGACTTTTTCCGGGTGTAATGGCTTCTCTACAATCAATTGTGGATTTTCTGAGCCCCAAATTCTACAGTTTTGCTTATTAACGTATCCACCAAGCGAAAAATGAGCTTCATCACTAAAGAAAATTTTGTTCGAAAAATCAGCATCAGCAGATTTAATAATTTTAACGCGTTGGTCGATTGTTAAATGCTCCATATTCTTAAATGGCAGAATGTCAACTAAATAAATGACAGCGTACTTGACGTTTATCTTTAACCCTGTAATTATTGTTAAATTAATTGTTGACGTAAGTAGCAGTTAAATTAATTGTTGCCAAATACTTTCAAACAGGTTAGGTCTGTTCCCATTTCAACTTTAGTTGAAAATATCTAATTTAAAACCAACGACACTAATTTGAAAAGTTTATATTTTGTTTGATTGGGATTGTACGACGAAGCTTTAATATGCAAAATCTCCCGGAAGGCTCGGCTCAGCCGTGCAAACTTTTTACATTTAACAAAACCGAAAGATAGTAAAGGAGAGGTTATGACAGATTTGGCCCATTACAGACACCTAATAAAGCCAAGCACAATTTATTTTCAATTTAATTATAACTAGAAATGAAACGATTTCTAGTATTTATTTAAAAAAGATAAATGAGTTAAACAGCTAAGCTGGAACTAGGAATCATGATTAAGGAGAATATTATAATAATTTAAACTTTATTCTATAATTCGAATTGTATAAAACTGCCACTCAGCAATCTGTCAGATGATAGATTTAAACATGAAAAGTACCTAGCACATCTCTAATTTCTTTAATACCTCAATAATTAATTTAATTAAATATTTAACTCAACCTGTTAATTAAATAACTAACTAAACCATGTAGGCGTGCATGAAAATAGTTAAAATTACTAAATGATAAATAATGATATTATTATATCTCTGTAATATTGTAACACAGTGATTCTAGTGATTAAGAAGAAAGAATACAGATTATAAGGGTTACTGAGGATATTTGTTTTCATTAATAGACTTTTAAATCAGCAACCTAAATAAATAGATTGATAATTATTATTATTAAAATTTATTAATGTCAGCTTTCCCGAAACTGAAATTTAAAAAAAAATATAAGAACTGCTAAGAGCCTGGAAGATACAAAAATTAACTAGGTACTACAAGATGTTTCTAGATTCTAATTTTAGTTAGTAAATTCACCGTTTTCTGTAATTCTGTAGTTTCTGTACCATCTGCCATTTGCCTCCAACTGGAAATTCATTAAATTTAAATAAGATTAATGAAAACAAATAAGATATTTCGAGTACATGGTTTCCGCAAAATAAAGACAATTGTCTAACCTGTACTGTCTTGTTATTAATTAAATAAAAATTTATTAAAAATAATCAAAATTTCATCCTAAAATTGAACCCTAAAAACCCATCCTCACTTCATCATTAAGAAAATAATATTACATTATAATCGCAATCACCAATTAATAAAAATACCAAATTTTCATTAAACACCCGAACTAACTTGTCACTACCACACTAATTGAAAGGTTTATAGTATACAGTTATAAATGTTATTTATTCTACTATTTCAGTGCTTGAATCTTAAGTTCATTATTTTCTCGCCACTATTGCTTTTCCATTGCATTAATTATTGAAAAACTAAAGTTGTCAAACACCTTCGGATTCAAAATGTAGCGCTCTAGAGGTTAATAGAAACGGAAACATAAGGAGGACCAATAGGGTTCTCAAAATTGGATAAAATAATTCAAAATGCACGAACTCGATTAAAAACCATACAATGAATAATTTAAATTTTCAAACCGTTAAATTATTGATTTGCCACTAATTTGTGGATAACACGAAATATATTTCTTTTTATGGAAGTTTGTGAAAGGGAAAAAATCGAAATCCACAAAAGAGAGATTGTGTTTTTTATTATGGGAAATCATACGGTTTACACGTCAATAAAATGCAGACTTATTGATTTTTTTTTATATAAACTTCGCGTTTAATATATTTTTGGGTGACATTTTAATTCAAAAATAAATGTACATTTAATTGAATGCGGCATAAAATAAATATAACAGTGACACCTTTTTTTTGATAAATCTCGCACCTCTTTTAATTCAAATCCATACATAGTAATTGGTATTTTAATGTTATTAAAAATTAATCGGCTACTACCGTAATCGCAGTTTTTCATCTTTCACGACCTCATTTTCTGGTCGCATATACTTATAAAACTATGGTGGATTTTTTCTCTCTTTTATCTGATTAAAACACAAGATATTACTAATAAAAGTAATAAAATTGATTAAAATATTTAATTGCATATTTAAGTTTTCAACACTACTTACTAGTTAAAACTTTTATTTTCCATATATAATGTTGTTTTCTTCTTCTATGCAACTAAATTACTGTTATTAAGTGCGGTATTTTATAAAACTGACGTGATCAATACGTATTAAGATTAATAAAGGTTTGTTTCTTTTGTATTCGATTTTACTGATTCTATTGTATATTGATTTTTTATAAAGACATTTAAATTTGTTGTAAAATGTAACATAAACTTAATGGAAATGTAATTCACTTCTATTTAATTAATGAGAATAAAATAAAATATTTTATTTGGTTTTAATTTTGAATATTGTAGAGAAAACTATTCAGTTTTCAAAGTTGAATGTACGACGTAGGTGCATTACCAATAAATAACGTTTTAATTTGCTGTTCGCATGTTTTAGGTATACAATTTTAACTCACAATAAAATTATTTGTTTGTCCTCGCACTTATTGTATATCTGAAAAAATGTAATAAATCACAAATTGTTTTAATTAGTTATTAGAAAGATGCTACTTCTGGATTACTAGCAACCAATCTGCTGGTTTGTAAATCTTCAGACCCTTTTCGCCCCCAATCGCCCATTTTCAACTAACATTTTGCAATTAAAATACGCTACTAACTTTAACAACATCAACGAGAAAATGCGTACATCGTTCAAAGGCTTTGCTTTATATGTGAAAATGAAAAACAAAGTCCGACTATAATCGATGAAAAATCGGAAAAACAATTGTTTTCAATTATTTCGCCTTCCTGTGGCACTATTCTGGCTTTCCCTGGTAATAGGGAATTGTGAAAAATATTTTCATAGCATATTTGCCCAAATTCTATTTTTCTGGCCTACTGAGGAAATAAGTTTGATGTAAATATTTTCAAAACAAAGTTAATTCGGAAACTTTTGTCCCACAAAAATTTTAGAGGGAAAAATATTTTCCCATTTAACTTTGTTTCGAAAATATTTACACCAAACTTATTTCCTCAGTAGGCCAGAACAATATAATTAATACCAGTATATCGATTTTGTCTCAAAATGTGTGAAACGAAATGAGTGTAACCGGAATGATATAGTAGTAGCATATGTATTTGTGTTAGTTTCGTGCGTAGGATTGTTTTTCTGCATATGCAAGTCACGTGTCATTCTTTTTTTGTTTACTCATATTAACTCTTTGAGTGCAAACATGATTTCGGCTAATGTATTGAGGAACACGATTGCGCTTTTTGGCACTGAAAGAGTTAACCATTGTAAACGCCATATTTTTGCGTTTTTATGTATTTTTGATTTTTTATAATTTCTAAAATTTATGAAATATAAAATAAATTTACCTATAAAATTTTATTATTAGATTTAAAATTAATTTATGATAATAGATAATTTAAAATATATTGGCATGTTAAATAATGACACTTCACAGCTCGAAAGCAGACGTAATGTGCTGAGAAAAGGAAGTAAGCACCATAAAAATTAAACCGATTCGCCCGGATCGCATTATTTTGGTGCTGTTCATCACACAAATGACACAAATACGAACAAAAGAAAAATACAAAGACATAATTGTGTATTATACACTGTGTACGTATTCGATTTTTTTCCCTTCACTCATTTTAAATGAGTAACTCACGAGACAAAATCGATATACAGGTTTCCATCGTCGATAGCATAATAGAATAATAGTATAATACTGTTATACTATCAAGCCTAGCTGGTTTTCCATCGTACGGTTTGGATTAAGACTGCTCGAATTGATCATTTGATAAAAAGGATATTATTAATTTATTTGACACATACTATATAACAATAATATATAACGATAATCAGCCAACAAATTATTTCTCATTGCGGCGAGAAAATATTAAAAATGGTAATGGATAAGCTACGAAAATTAAATTTAGTTTTCCACTGTTAAATTTATAACGTTAAAAATAATATTTGCTACGTATTATATTTTGATAGCTAGTATACTGAAATATTTTAATAAACTACGAGTATTATACTATCAACTTTGGTTTTCCATCGTAATACCTTACTATTACAATACTATTATACTTGTATACTATGACGATGGAAACCCGGTATTAGACAAAAAAGCTATGAAAATATTTTTCCCTATTCCCAGGAAAAACCAGAATTGTGCCACTGGATGGTTTTAGTTACTTTTATTTCAGAAGACAATATTTTCTTACTGTTTATAAAATAATTAAGTTGATTTCTTTTCACTTGATATTTTCAAAAAGACCTTTGATTGCTAAAAAGTGTGTTTAGATGAAGGGTTGTTTGTGGGTTGAAATTAAATGAAAAACAATAAGGCGATCGTTTCGATTTAGGCACACACTCAGTATTTTGTAAATACTTTTTGTAAATTAGTTTAAACATTTGCTATTACTCTGTTTTAACCAAAACAGAGATAGTAACGCAAGCATACAAAATAATGGAAAAAAGTCTGGCAATAGGCTAATCGAATCACTACTAAAGTAGTATATGTTCGAATTAAATGTACAGGGAAAGAAAAGATATATTCAATCTAATAAATATTAACCATAAACATTTTTAATTGGCCATTTACAATAAAAAAAATATAGCAGGCAGCTAAATGAACTTTGGTGAATTCGATTGCTTTTAAATCCATCCTGAAAATATTTTTGTGTGTTATGCAATAATTTCATATATTTATTATTTAAAAAAACATACAAATTAAATGGTTAACCCTAAATTCATATTGCGCACTATGCACGATGAATATTTAATTATATTTATATTATTAATTATAAATTGATTTTTTTTGTAAACACATATGAACAATTTTAATTTTATTTGTACATATATATAGATTACCAATTATAGATGGATATTATAAACAAATGCCATCGGCATGTTATATCCAATTTAAATCCAATTAACGATTTTATTTATGTAATTTTTAGTTATCCATAATATAACGATAAATTTGTAGATTAATTAAATGTTATAAAATTGTTTGGGTATGAATTAGATTTGTTTTCCGCGCACAGTGTGAAAGGAATGTTGGTATCGCGTGTTTTGGTTTTATAATGTCCACATAGATAACAATATTTTTATTAAATAACAAGTGCAATCATTTTATTTGTTTATCAAGAAATACTGTATTTAACGGGCATTTTATAATACTCGTTTGTTTGTATAAAGCTGATGATATGAGTGGTCATATAGATTTGTACGTCTAATTTAAATTAAAATTTTAAAACAAAATCTTCAAATTCGTGTGACATGAATTTGTATTTTATAAACAAAATATTTTTGCACATTTCATAAATTGTTTTAGAATAACTAGAACTTTTCATTGCCTTCATCTTTAGTTGAATAAGTAACGCCTAAGATTACGATTTCCAAGAAATACTATCTTGAGGTACGAAAGTCTTGAGTGGCGTGTATACCCCAATAAACATTTAACCAAAATTTCAACTGTGCAGAAGAAAGAAAACAAGTTTCAAGCTAGGTTGAATGTCCGCTTAAGTTGAATGATGAATTGAAGTGATTTTAAAGTGAAGAAAGGAAATTTAAAGCTACTTATTTATAATTTTTATAGTGTGAATTAAAAACTATACACTTGTATCACTGCCTCCATCTCTATTAAAAGGTAATCAATATTGTATTATTATAATATACCTATACATCATTCGTAGACCTCATTGGTCGGGATTTATAAATTGTCTGTTAACAAATAATGAATAGCAAGTAATTATTTAGAAATTTCTCTCTTGATTGTTGAATAAAATATTTACTATCAAGTGATCTGGTCGCCTTCAGTTTTTTAAATGGTAATCTAGCATTCCACGATATAAACCATTGAAGGTGTCGTTTCGAAGCCACTTTAATGGTTTATTACGTTATGACTCAACTATTTCAATCATAAGCATTTTATGAATCCTATAATAGATTTATTCTGATTACTATAGATCCTTTGATTCAGTAATTGAAAAGTTGTACGTATAATATTTCTTGATTGGGACAAATATAATACGAATTAATTTATTCTAAGTCACAGCTACATACATTTGACATGTCCCGCGGTGTTAGAGTTCAAGATCAACATAAGTAGGTGATGCTGATTTTTCTTAGCCTTTTCATTCTCGGTTTTGTTTCGCACAATATTTGGCGAGACTTGCTCCACATATACAAAAAAAAAACGCTCGATGGCTGACGGCGACCCTGTATAGACGAAAACGTAATTTTCTCATACCGAGCTGTCTAGTATGCAGATGCCCTCGATCTACGTTAATAGCTGATTGGATTTGAAGTGTAAGATTTGGATAATTGGGTATCACCTAACCTCACTCCAAATAATATTTTGAAGTCTAGTGAAAGTTATTTTCAGTTATAAACCGTTACTAAAATATATATACATTTCAACTTGAATGGAATGTCTAAACTTAATGTCCTAATATAACAGTCTCGAAGTACAGGGTTATCCAATTCGAGGTTGATAAAGTAGAAATCTGTATACCGACATCTGTCAAAGATAAACGTCAAGTACGCTGTCATTTATTTAGTTGACATTCTGCCATTTAAGAATATGGAGCATTTAACAATCGACCAACGCGTTAAAATTATTAAATCCGTCGATTTTTCGAACAAAATTTTCTTCAGTGATGAAGCTCATTTTTCGCTTGGTGGATACGTTAATAAGCAAAACTGTAGAATTTGGGGCTCAGAAAATCCACAATTGATTGTAGAGAAGCCATTACACCCGGAAAAAGTCACTGTTTGGTGCGCATTGTGGTCTGGTGGTGTGATTGGGCCGTATTTTTTTGAGAACAACCATGGACGAACCGTTACCGTCAATTCTGAGCGCTATGGCCGCATGTTAACCGATTATTTTTTTACGAAAAGCGAAGATTATGATCTTGACGATATGTGGTTCCAGCAGGATGGAGCAACCAGTCACGTAACACGAGCAAATCGAGATCTTTTGCAAGAGAAATTTCCTGGACGTTTGATTTCGCGATTGGCTGATGTCAATTGGCCTCCAAGATCCTGTGATTTAACGCCTTTGGATTTCTTTTTGTGGGGCTACGCGAAAGATCGTGTTTACGCAAACAATCCTCAAACTCTTGACGAATTGAAAACTAATATTCGTAAGGTAATGGCCGAGATACCGCCCGAAATGTGCCGAAAAGTCATTGAAAATTACCTCAAAAGAATCAAGGCCTGTAAGAAGTCCCGTGGAGGACATTTGAATGATATCTTGTTTAACTAAAAATGGCAAGGATCAATCTGTAAAATGAAATAAAAATTCAATACATTCCGAATATTTTGTGTGTTTTTTTTAAGTTTACTTTATCAAGCTTGAATTGGATAACCCTTTGTGTTCGTATTATTATTTTTCTAAATTCCTTCAATAATAGGTGTATCAGGGTAAGGGTTGTGGAACGCGGTGATTGTATGTTGTTAAAAGGCTAAAGATATACTTTGTTAAACTGTTAGAAAATGTCGCTTATTTTAATGTTACTAATGCAAGATAAATATTTATTGGATACTATTATGTAAAGTAAATAATTGAGCTGGAATTGATTTAAATTGAAAATTAATGCTGGCCAGCAGCAAATATGTCGCGTATGCTTACATTTTTTCAAGCAGAATATGTGGAATCATGACCAACGGTGCCTAGTTATATTCTATAATATCTGCCAATTTGATATGTTGATCAATAGGCTTACCAGACATTCCTCAACGCAACTTTAATTTGATTAGACTGCTGCCTAGGTGGAGATGCACTCGCTAAGAAATGAATTAGTAGAGTGACGTCCATGATACCATGAATATGCAGATTTCGCTTTTGGCGGAAAAGAAGTAAAAGAGCATGCTAATGTCACGATTATAATCAATTATGTATATCATCACAAATTGATCTTGTTTTCTGTAAGTTTAGTCTGTCATGTGGTTTAGTGTAGTATGAGTATATTCCATTTTCCACTATTTAAAACATTTCCTTAATTCATATTAGTACTCGTTATGATGCAGTTTCAATTTTATTCAAGTTTATGTTGCGTAATTTTCGATTTTTTCAACAGGTTGCTGGTTTAAGTTTAAATTTATCTCTAGGTTTTCAAACAGGTCACAAACTTTTTGCAAGCTCAGTTAGTTAACTTTATTCATTGATTTACTATTAGTTAGTTTTGAAGTGTCAGAAATTCAAAAAGATTTTTCTTGCTCCTTCATATTCGGCAAACTAACACAAAAAACTTATTTAGCATCATTTAGTTTCTTGAAATTATCGGTATAGCATCTTTTTTTTAATAATAATAATAATAATAATTTTATTTTTTATACAATAAATAATATTATATGGACATTGACACTTGAAGAATGGTATAAATTCTGAAAAAGCAGGAGTTTGGCAGCCCCCATCCTCTAAGGTATACAACGAATTAAAATTACATAAAAAAAAAAAATATATTTGTTGGACTGCAAGGTACTGGATACGAATCCGACTGGAGGCTGCATGCACATTTAACATTTTACATTTTAAAGTGTTAAAATTTCTAAATATCTTAAGATTCTTAAGCCATCTGAGATAATGAACATTAATACTATATTTTATTTATTTATAGTTTACAGATTGGACAGCTATCAATACTGAGTTTTATTATTAGAAATTAATAAATTATAATTTGTACATAAACGTTTTAATCCCGGGTTGAGTTGGTTTAGATATATATTCTGTAATTAAGAATTTCCTTCTTTATAAGCTCTTTAAATAGGTTTTACTGGGTATAATGCTTCCAAATTGATCGTATTTGTTAACCGCCATTTATGGTTTCAGATCGAAGTTAGTTTGCTTCAAGAACTGCATTGAAGTGACAATTGCCGTCGCTAGGAATATATTAGATTTCCACTATTAACCAGATAACAAATTTTTAATTATAGGTCGAATTTTATTTACAATTTAATTATAATTTTTCTTAATTTAATTTAATTATATATTTAAGATTTAATTTGTCCTACGACAATTGGGTTACAAATATTATTTTAATAGATTAAATGACTATGGTTATATGTAACATTGAAGTGTCGGTAAAGGAAAACTTTATGGGTTGATTTATTTTTTGGCTTGGAGGTTACACAATAAAATTTATAATTAGACAAATATTGATACATCGATGTTTTTTGTATTTTTGGGATCAATGGCACTTCTTTAATTAGATTATTTGCTAATAGCTACTTATTACTAATTCTGTCATCTTACAGATTCCTGATTAGCTTAATAGTTTTATTTAATTCTGATTGGGAATAAATTATAATGTGTTAATTTGTTTAGGTATTGGAGATTCTTAACCTGTGACACATTCATTATTTATATATTACCTTATAGATTCCAGATTAGCTATTTTTGAAAACAGATGTCTTTGTTTCATTTTTATTTTTTAAACATATTGGTTTATTAGGGATGGTAAGGTTATCGGTTGAAGAGGGGATCCATCCGTTTGATACTACAATATTTGGATTCGATTTGTTGTATTTTATTTATTTTACGATAATAAATTATAATTAATTTAGTTATAATAATCATTACATTACATTTATTCTATTCAAGAATAATTTAATTATATCGTACAAAATAAGGAATCTCTAACGCATAATAATGACATTTTATTACAGGAAATTGACCATTACGATGCCAACATTATTAATTATCAATTTTTTAAGATGCTATAAAAAAGAGGTGTGGCGGGCCCGGCGTCGCGACATTGACTGCTTCATTTTTTATTTTTTTTTTTTTTTTTTTTTTTTTTTTGGGAGGGGATGGCGGAGGAAATGGTATTAAATAAAATTTAATCCCTCATAATAATGAAATTTTATTTCAGGACAGTTACTAATTAATCAATAACTTTTTAGGATGTTGATTGCTGATTATTTATATCCCGAAAAACAAAAATAATTGTGCCGTCTTGTGCTTTACTAACTATTGACTACTTAGGTGTCTGTAACCGGGTCAAGTCTATCATACCTAACAACCTTTCCTATCCCTCCATCTTGTTATATGTAAAAGGGGTGTACGGTAGGCCCGGCGTATCCGGGATCCTTGCTTAGTCTTGGCCGTACATTCTAATCAATCAATCAAAATAAATAATATTATATGGACATATATATTGTTGGATGCAGTTCGCAGTGGATTCAGAATCCCTTAAAGAGAATTGCATACAACAATATTCAATTCTATACTCTACAAATAATAACATATTTCAAAAATACAATGTAAATAAAGATTACTATAATCTTGGCATCTATACCTTTTTATATAATATATTTATTTATAATCGCTTTTAAAAAATCAACTATTCCTTTTTTTAAATTAACATAATTTTGCTGTTTTATTTCAACAGGGACTTCGTTATACATTTTAGGGCCTACGAAACTAATTCGTTTGCGACCATACTCATTAATAATAGTACAAGGTTTCAGAGGAAGTCTGTAACATTTTCTAGATAGTGAACAAAGAATTCTTGTTTTAGTATAATTGACTACATAGTACTTAATTAGTACTTAATTTCAGTACAATTCTAAAAATTGAATTTCCATGGCTACTTTGAACTGAGTAATAGGCTAACTAAAAATATAAATATGGTACGCTGATGATTTAGTTAAAAGCCAAAACAATTTTAAAATCTCCGCCATTTATTTCTGTAATTTCTGTAATAAACTTTATTAACTTTCAACATGATAATTTGTTGCCAGGTCAGAATAACATGAAAAATATAAATTCCATTCAGACTAACCCGGTTTTTCAACTTCAACGAAGATTACAATCTCTATCTATTTCGACTTGGCTTTTATTATTGAAACAATTGTTATAAAACTAAATGTGTATAACATGTGTCTGTTTAGTGCTTCTAGCCTATTAGCCGTGTTTTTTGATGCGTGATCTGATCCGGTTAAGTTCATGTTTCATGAAAAAACACAAAAATTGGCATTTACAGACCAAATAATTTATAGTGATATTTTTGATAGCTATCCTAAAAATTGCACGGTTAAAAATTATGTTTTATAAATTTTTAACATCAAATAATCGTGGGATATAATTTACCTTTATAAGATAATGTATCTATTAATATCAAGGTGAGGTTTATCAAGACGATGGAAGTTTGGTTTCGAACTAATGAAACATTGCATTCTTTGTATTAAAAATCGGTCGTCCCATCAGACTGCAGTGACCAAACTACAAAAATATTGTTTGAACTAGTCAAAGTATAATCACAATGCCTTAGCGAATTTTAACGATTCTCTACGCAATTGCCAACCCCTTGGCCCCTTGGCCCCTTGGTAACCTCGAATTTTATTGTATTTAACGCATACAAAGATTTCTATATGAAATTTTGAGTTATTCTGGATTGATAGCCAGATAGTATTTTTACTAAAGAGGTTGGCAATAGGGTAGCGAATCTTTAAAATTTGCTAAGGCATTGTGATTATACTTTGATTAGTTCAAACAATATTTTTGTAGTTTGGTCACTGCAGTCTGATGAGACAACCAATTTTTTTAATACAAAGAATTCAATGTTTCATTAGTTCGAAAACAAACTTCCATCGTCTTGATAACCTCACCTTGATGTAAAATACGATCTGGTTATCAATCCAGAATAACCCAAAATTTCGTATCTGTTAATCATCATTAAACTATTTCATGTTTTGATATTACTAATATTGAAATTTACTGACCGAGTCTTAAAAAATTACAGCTGCTTTGACACGACTGTCAAGGCTGCTAAAATTTCAAAAGCTGTTCATACCCACTCTTCTTTTACATCAAATGCTTTTAATAAGCCCAAAATAAGTAGAGATTATGCACCACTGATCTGGTTCAAGATCGTTTATATCTGGAATGTCTATCTATTCGCCATTTTGGTTGCATTTATGGAATTTCATGGTCTGCCTTTCCATAGTTTTAGATGTAATAAGCTGTTTTTAAATATCTTATTAATTTAATATAATAAATACAATTTATAATAATTCAATATAAATGTTTGATATTTGTACAAATTAAACTAAAACAATATTCTTCTTTTTCTTATTTCAGGTAAATAAACATACCATTTTGATATTGGAATTTGGAAACTATTCATTGCAAGCGTAAGTTCTACAAAATGATGGATATCTAGAAAATACAAAATTTTTAATTACTGGTATTGCAATCATTGCAAACCTTTTAATTTACTAGGGTGTCAATTCAGCACATACCTTAATATGTGATAGAAAAAGGGATATTTTCGAATAGAAAAAGTTAGATCTACTTAGGATTCCGTGTCTCATAACCTTTCAGGCTACATCGTGTGTAATGCTTAAAATAAACCGCTTTTGAAATTAGTCCACTTATATCTCAGCCAAATTTTACCTTTTTGAAAGCTTCTTTAGCTTCTTCTTTTTTCCATTTGACACATACAATTTTTGGATTTGTTCCTAATAATATCCGCCACACTTGTTTCTTTCTATATTTTTCTTTAAATTTGATTTAAAGTTAAATTTAATTCATTTTCAAATTATGTTTTTAATTTATAATCAATCATGGATGAAATTTGGTTTTGTTTGCCAATGAGCAAATTCGAAGCCGCAAAAACATTACGGTGCAGAATCTGCAAATAATATATTTTAGTGATGTATGGACAAATTTAATATCTCACAAGCTCCAAAGGTAATAAAAAATTACATGATGTGGAACGACCAAAGAAGAATACATCACGAATTTTCTAGCTAATTTGAAACTCCACTCTTCATTAGAAATGAGCTTATATACTCAAAAAGTGGTGTGGGTTTAATAAAATGACTGGAACTTTTATATGGTTGCACTGTACGTCAATAAAAATACGATTGTTTTGAGCAAGAGCTCATTTACAATAGGCGATGAACGTGCCATTCATTCCAACTACCTATCTATTATCCATAGTTAAATAATTGATAGAGATACAGCTCTAACGAGAAACAATTTATTAGAGAACCTATAAAGTTTATCGAGAGAACTAACGGTAAATTATGAAAGTAAAGCTTACCAAGTACCAATTAGTTGTAGAACTACTGCATAGTTTTAAAAATTTTAGAAATATGTATAAAATAACATTTAAACCTCATGAAAATAAAATTTAAACTACACCCTAAAATCATATTTAAATATGGTCATGTAGACAATTCATTACCATTTCTTCCAGATTGTTCTTTTAGTAACATGAAGATACATAGCGCAGTCTTAATTGATTCACTAAATTCAAAATTTCTCAAATGCACAAGAGTTAAAAATTCCACTTTACATTTAAACTTCGTCGCATTAAACAACAATTTATAGCATTCATCTAATAGTTCTAGATACAAAGACTGCCAAACACTGATTACGGATTTTCTATAAGTCGGTTTCTTATATAAAATGCCTTTACAAACATCAAAATTGAATGATTTCAAAATTAACGGAATTTTAACCTCACAAACATATAAAAAAGTTATAATTTTTTTTTACCGGTGTTCATCTTTCTCTCTATGTATCGTTAACTTGCAATAAAAAATATTAAACCGCTTTTTAGCTAAACAACAGCTAAATAAAATTAAACGCAAAAAAACTTTTACAAAAATTCAAATGAAATTTAAAGCTAATCATCATCAAATATCATCATCATCGCTCTCGCACAGCTATACTACAAAGTAAAACCAACCTACCACAACTTTTTATTTTTTTTATACTTTGTTGTGTTCTTCCTCGTTTCTATAGCATTTTCTTATTAATTTCTTTCTAATAATTTTCTAATCACACTTAAATCATTCGAATGTGTAAAGCTAGGTTATATATTACATAGCTAACATATTTTATAATATATACGTTTAAAAAATTGTGCGTTGAGTTTTGCCTAATTATCTATTCGGTTATACGATATAATTAATGACGATTAAATTCTTTCAAACAAGCTTCCAACAAAATAAACCGAAAAATTAATGATCACAAAGTTTTTTTTTGACGGATAACTCCCGCCCCCTTTAATTAACTTATAACACCGCGAGTCAATATAATGTTAGTAGTATGTAGTTGCCTTCTTTTTTGCGTTGTATGTTTTGGTTTAAAGGGTATTGAACTTTGTATTTAATAATAAATATTTATTGTTAACAAAACATTAATATTTGTGTTTAGAAAATTCCCATTCTTCGAATGTAATCATAAAAAATAATTTATGATATTTTTCGAAAATACCAAAAAATTTAAGAAACCACCCACATACACATATGTACTCGTAAAATGAATTTGTAGAGGTGGGTTTGATATAGTGTTAAATTTGTGTACGGTTAAGGTCAACCAAAGTTTATGTGTATTCTTAGATATCTAAATTATTGAAATTCAGGATTGGTTGTTACCTTGTTGGTCCTTATATGCTTCCTAGCTTTAATATATTTTTTTTAAATGTCAACTAAACAAATCGTATTGACAATTTGACAACATTAAAATTAATAACATTTCATATCAATTATATTGTACAGAGTTGCTACAGATAAATATTATGTATATTGATTGACACATCCAATGAAAATATATATATGTAATTCATAAGTATGTACATTATACATACATTTATCAGTGTTCATCATTATTTTTATTATGCTATTGAAATTGTACATCAAAAATGGTTTACCTTTATTTTATGCCAATCAAATTCGAAACCTGAAATAAATCAACCAACAAATCCAATTAAATAAATTCATTGACAAAACACACAATTTACATAAATACATTTTAAATTTTTGTTACAGTAATTATAATTGTATTTCAATTCAATGCGGCGTGCTATATGACATGTTGCACGACTTTTTAATCCAACATTTTATGTTGCGCAACTATATTTTGCTTTTGCTGTGTTATACTGTTTAACACTATTATGTTGCTGGTTGAGTTAATTGTTAATGATGTTTACGAATCAAAAACCATATGCACATATCAATGTTAATTAAAGGTCAATTGTTCTTGTCCAAAATACAGCTGTTTACCGTTAATACTCGCATGTTGTAAAATTGTAGAATGACCAGGTCTAATTGTATTAGAAATATTTATGACTCCTAAGATGAAACGACAATATAAGTAAAATGCACGATACTAGGAGAATTTTTGCATTGAGTATGTTGTTACGATATACATATATTGCGACAAATTGATGCAAAGTTATTGTTTATAAAGCTACAAATGTTAGGAAATGATGGGACAATTAAGAAGTTCTTTGATTGTGTGCCTAGTAGTTCCTTAAAATTTAATATTTGTTTTTTAGCATACTTTTTAAACTCTCCCATTCATACATTGCGACGATTTATAGTTTATAGGGCCCCTTCGTTTCAATTAACCATGCACAATCAAGCTAAGTGTATGTAATATGTGCCGATCATTCTTTTTAACTTCCACGGGCAAAAAGTGGTAAAGAGTGAGAGCACCTGCAACTAACTGGAGCTAAACCAATATTGGAAACTGCCATTTATAGTTCATTTTCGAGCTTTCAATAAATAATTTTTTTTGTTTGAGATGTCATTAGACAGATGTTGATTAGATTAACTAGTTAACGATGAAAAAATAACACGTTGAGATTAATTTGGCCTAAATCTTAAAATAACTAAGCGGATAGGTTTTGAACGATCCAAAAATCCGAAAAGTAAACCAGTAACAGCAGATAAGGACGGTTATAAAACTCTCAGGTTAAAAAAAATACAGAGCAATATTTGAAAGGACATTGCCTGGTCCGATTCAATTGTAACAGAAATAGCATCAAACTTTGTAAACATGTTTGATTCAATCGAAAGTTTGAAAGTTCCCCGTAGTTATTATTTCATGGGTATTTCTATTTCCGGAAATTTGTAAAATCGCTAGGTTCGAGACACTAATTTGGGATATTTTAAACCTTGAATTCCATTAAGTAATTTTATTTAGCCCGAAGCTATGCTGTATCTTTTTATTGGAATGTATTGATTGTGAGGCCTTAGCCAAATTTTTCCAAAATGAAATTATTATCAAGTTCCAACGAAAGGACATACCCAATAGCTTCGAAGAAGCAACCCCTAAAATCGCCCCCACCCCCCAAAAATATCTAGTTTCATACTCTAGGTGCTCATAGGTCCAGGAGAACCTCTTTCAGAAATTAATATTATGATCGACTTTTAATTGATCGAAAATATTTCTAAATTTCAGCGGTGCTTTTGATATTATCGATTACGAATTATTATTAGAGAATTCTATACTGCTAGGTGTTCGAATATTATTTTATAGCTTAATCTAATCCTACATATTTAAATAACAGTACGTTTTGACTGAAGGAGTTCTCAATGTAAATTATAAATTTCAACAAGGTAGTGTGTTTATACCATTACTGTTTTTGCACTTTTGTCCCAATAAATCAAATTTATCCTTATCTGCTAAAATTAGAATATTTGCTTGTGGTAATTTTCTAGGTTCATAGACCCTTCCTTTTATTAAATATATGGAAACCGATATTCAATTATTGTACCAATATTATAAATCAAGACTAATTTCATTGAAAATTATACATATACAAATAATTGTTTCATTCATATTTATGAAATTTCATTTACCTGAGAACAAAAGTTTCATTTTGGCGATAAATATATTTATTAACATTTGTTTGAATGTTGTTTCTGAAAGAATTTTTTGAACAGAAATAGAGGAGATTATGTATCAAGACAGTAAAATAGGAGATTATTGCTGAACTGAAGAAACTACCACGCGACACCAAAGGCATAAGGGTGCTAAACTGCTAACATAACGAGGTAATAATCGAAGTTAACTGCCGACAATGCTTAAGTAGTAAGTAGTTTTTGGTAAACACATTTTTCTCCTACATAAAAGTTTTTATGTTGCTATCGAGTTTTGATAGAAAATTCGGTTTGATATACATATAAGCAGTTTTGTCCCATTAGGTTGTATTGTTTAGAAAATGAACAAGTAATAGTAATCTAAAATAAATTCTCGTAACCCACTTAATTCAGTACCTAGGGAGTAAAGCACATCATTATTGATTGATAGTTTGTCTATGCAATGATTCATTTTACTTAAGTAATTTAAGAATTTGAAACATTTAATTACGCCTCGGGGATCATGCCCAAATTTTCCTGGTATGGAATTAAAATTTATATTTGATTAAATTTTTTAAACAAATGTTTCTCTTGGTTTAATTTTGAAAACGTCAAGGAATGTTTACTTATATAGATTTTATTAACACGTTTCATTGATTATCTCACTGTAACGGTTATCTATGAAAGATAAAGACTTATGATCACTCTTATAATGTATAAGTCGACAGCAAAAATTCTAAAACCTAATTTACTACGAACAATTCAATATGTCAAATTTTAATTTTGTTTTTAATTTCATTTAAAAAAAATCTAAATTTTTTGGGAACGTAGGAATGTTTTGAAACAAATATTTATAGTACATAAAGGACAGAAGGACAGAATAAACGTGAATGCGAGCGTAGGCGTAGCTTTGAAATATACCTCATGATTTTATTTACAAATATCTAAAACCTTCCATTTCTAATGTACCATTTTCCTTCCCAAAAAGTTAAATCCTTTCACTACAAATCGGAATATAGCATTGTGTGGAAACAGATAACCTACCAATTATTCCTAAACACTTTTAATTTATCTTTATAAAATGAAGGATTCTTAATTTCACATCGTTTCCCTTAAAAAATAATATGGCCAGGTTAATCCGGACTAACCTTATATTTCATATTGGAATCGCATGTATGCGTCAATTACAATAAAATTTAAGACGAAAATCGAGGCGTTGAAAATCGTTTAGTGGATTATATACAAGGTGGCTGAGACCAAGTGTTACCAAATGAAAACGTTGTAATTTTTTTAATTTTGATTATTTTTTATTGAAATTTCGTGGAATATGTTGAAAACATATTAAATTTTATGAAAGACATGTTACTGCTCGATATGACTTCCTTTGGCTCTGATTATTTGATTCAGTCTTCCATAGAAAGCATTGCATGCTGACCGAACGTGGGCTTGCGGAATTTTATTCCATTCTCGAACAAGAGCTGACTTCAATGCATCAACACTTTCGTATTTTTTAGTGGACACCTTACTCTCCAAAATGGACCATATGGAGAAATCCATGGGATTCAAGTCTGGTGAATATGGTGGCCATTCTTTCGACGAAATCAGCCGCGGAACGCAATTTTGTAAAAATTGCTGTGTCGCTCGAGCTTTGTGTGACGGTGCCGAGCCCTGTTGGAATGTCCAACGGTTCCTATCAAAGTGTTTACGTGCCCAAGGTAGCAAAGCATCGTTTATTATCTTTTGGCGGTACACCTCTTGGTTTACCTTGACTCCATGTTCGATGAAAACCAGAGGAGTGCGTTCATCTGCAGTCACTGCAGCCCAAACCATAACATAAGCTGGTGATTGCTTGCGCATGGTAACTCTTGTGTCCAAATTATCATTGGACTTGTGCTCTAACCAAACACGATCATTTTGTTCATTCACATACTGTTGAATGGTGAAAATTTTCTCATCAGAAAAGACAATTTTTGGAATCTCATCACGTTCGGCCAAAGCCTTCAATGCTCGTGTTCTTCCAAGCCTAACGTTTTTTTTTGTGCCTCCGTAAGATTTTTAACTTTTTGTATCTTGTAGGGCTTCAAGTGTAGTTCATTTTTCAATATGGTTTGAATGCTGTATCGTGAAACATGTAGACGTGCGGCTAATTGATTGGCACTTTGACGAGGATTTCGTTGGATTCGTTTCTTCACCTTTCGTATCATTTCTTTTGATGTTCGATACACAAACATTTAATTCACATTCAAATGCTGGAGCTGACGAACTATTGCTGTTTGTGAATTTCCACTCAAATACAGTGCAATTACACTATTACGTTAGAATTCCATTACGATTTATTTATGAAGATATTAATTTAGAACAATTATTTGTTGACCACATGTAAACAACTAACCAAATTTCCATCTGTCAAAAAATTGACGCGTGAAAATGACAACTACACAAATGACAGCAGAGTGAAGTCAGTAACATTTGGTCTCAGCCACCCTGTATATAATTCGCTAGATTGATTGGTATGAAGTATTAAACATTGATTAGTTCAAATCGCAAAACTATCTACCACCGAAAGTTTGGTAATCGGACCGTCTCGTCCAAAAAATAATCCGGAATAACCGCCCTTCATCCCTTAATTTCAGTAAATTTAGCGTTTTAAAAAATTTTCAAAAAATAAAAATATTTCGGATAACAAATATAAACCAATTCCCGTGCCTTAAAATATTAAATATTTACTCATGAGTGGTGCATTGTTATGTCCCATGATCATGAAACGATGATGATTTCAGGTTTTAAACAAACTTATCCATATGGTAATACTTAAATGATTTTCAACAGAGCTCTGTTTTCTGCAAAGTTCACAATTTTCGAATAATTATAACCGTTTTACAAGTTTAAGGTCGATTTTAATAAATCAACTTTATCATTAAGTTCTTATTAACAACTTAACTGATGTAGGTGCAAAACTTGTAAAGGCAACCAGCACTTTCAAAACGATTTATTTAAATTTTTAATTGACAACCTGCAATCGAATGTTGCATTGATATTACTATGAAGTAGGCTCCAATACTGATTTTAAAATAGCCAATAAACCTTGCATAAATAATAATTTATGTTTGTAAAGGTCAAACCTATTAAACGGATCCATGTTTTATCCAGGCAACAATATTAACGAATTGATATACCCCCATATATAGAATCAAGAACTTTTTGATTTCCTGAATACAATCGTAAATAGAGTTTATTGGTCCACCTGCGCGCTTTCTTATATTTATTTTACGATGTACACAGTATAATATCCATATATCGAATGTTAATTATAATTTCCATTACCGTACTCGTACATAGTCGTAACAATTAAGGTTTAAAATCGTAAATTACACATTTATGTTCTTTTTGGACATTTAGAAAACAAAATTGATGTAAATGTACGTATTATGTTTAATAATGATAAGTAATTTCGTCGTCCTACAATGTAATAAAATTACACTTACAGCCTTCAATTAACGTCTACAAAAACGGAATCACTACAGTGATGTTTATTATTATAAAGCTTAACCGCATTTATCTACTTTTATGGTAATAATTTTTATTTTTAGCTGAGATTGTTTTTTCTCGTATTATAAAAATACTTTGTTTAAGAATAAGAGCGTTGAAGATCATAAATGAAATTTAAAATACCACGACATTTTTTAAATTTCAATGTGGACAATAATATTTTACGTATGTGTACATATGGTATAAATACACGCGAGAACTGAACTGACCTACATTTACAGTTTGCATATTTATACTCATACTCAGTATTTGGGTAAGCGCATTAAAGTTCACGACATCTTCTGAGATTCTCGCGAAATTTTGCGCGAGGTTACAACAGCCTAGACACATATCGCTTACGACACAAGCTAAGCAAATAGTAATTAACACTAAGTGTGAATGTTATCACGCCGCTTTACGCGATAATTGATGTTTAAACAATTTTTTTTATTTGGTGGCAAAACTATTTTAGATTCAATTTTATATATTTGCATATTCTTTTTTTGTATCGACTGAACGTCGTGGTTGATTCGCGAATAAACACAATTTTTTTTATGTTAACTTCGATGTAGACGCGCATTGTATAATTCATGGTATAACGTTGGCGTCAAGTATTATTTGTTTACTAAAATACGTTTACGGTTTATTTATATTTTATATATGCTTTTTTTGATAGTTAGTTCGACTTATCGCGTATTTATTGTAATATGAGTATTTTTTTATTGAGGACCACGTATCACATTAATATTAATAAATATTTTCTTGAGTAATGTTTTTTTTTAATTAGTTAAAATGTTTATTGGTACTCATATTTGCAAACATATTTTAGTTTTGCCTGATCCTCGAAAGCTCGATACAGAGGCTATGTGTGATTACCATGCTCAATTCGCAATGAGACGATAGATTTATGACCTGGGTGGTTATTACATATTCTAAAACGAAAGCTGTTTTATTCAAATTCGGATATTTCTTACTACTGAATACTACTGAATACTATTTCAAATTTATTTTTCACGTTGCTAAGATATGTATTAGGTATGCAAGTAGAAACTCGGCTCTGAAGTTGGTTGCATTAGAATATACTTAAACACATCCAAATCGTCCGCCAATATATGTAGTCATTTACAGTCATTTACAAGCTGTCATTCCGTGTGCATCAATTTTAAGAGATGTATGTATGTCGATAAGTAACATTTACGCCATTGCATCCTATTCTGTTTTCAGATGAAAAAAACCATGCTGCTACTGGAATTGATTAATTCGACTTTGAGTGAACATTCTGAGAGTCAACAGTAAAAAGTGGTTTGCAAGATTTCGTGATGGCAATTTTAGTCTTAAGGACGATGTATGTCCAGGTGCCTTAAAACAATTAAAGACTAAGAACTTAAAGTTTTACTGGAAATCTATGTCAAACTGAAAAAGAGCTTGCACAACAGATAGAAGTTATTCACCAAATATTATCACTTCGATCGCATGCAATGGAAAAAATTTCGCAGGAAGCAAAATCGGTTCCTCATAAACTGACCGAAGAAAACAAAAACCGAAGATTTGACACCTGCATGAATTTGCTTTCTCGGTACAAAAGAAAGAATTTTTTGGATTTTATACGATAATCCTAAATGCAAAAAATCGTGGGTTGATCCAGGCCAACCATCAATATCACTTTCAAAATGAATGTTGATGCCAAGAAAATATTACTGTGTGACTAGTGAGATTGGAAAGGAGTTATTTACTACGAGCTACCAGGCTAAATTAATTAAATTCAGTAATTATGACAACGCTCGTCCACATATAGCAAAATCAATCCAGGACCTCATCTTTTGCTTAGGCTGGAAAGTTTAACAGTATGTGGCGCCTTCCTCAGATGAGATAATTGTCTAATTTGCTTCGAAACCACCAAGTTTAGTTCGCGAAGGCAATCACATACCTCACACCACTTACCTGATAAATGGTAAAAGACCATAGATAGTACAACAATTATATTTCCAATAAAGTTTAGTTTGACCAAAAAAGCAGAGTTTCTACTTGCACACCTAATATTTGGAACGAATCAAAGCAGAATTAGATTTAATAATCGTATATGTTTCATTAGAGGAATATCCGCTACGAATCGAATTTAACGTTTTCGTATTTTTCATCGTGTTTTGGAAAATAAAAAACATCAAATATTAAAACATAAAATTTATATCTTATCTTTATACTAGTATTTAACTAAAATAATTTAGGACTAACAAATAAAATTTACATAGAATTTACAATAGAACGATTTCTATTATTCAATGAAAGTGAAAATAATATTTCACATTCAATATAATAATATTTTGTGCACAAAAGTGTTCCTACCAAATTTAAAATAAGGATAGTGCAGTATACTATATTAAAAATTTACAAACATTTTGGAATACAATTTTAATAATTGTGCCAATTATGTGTGCCAAATTCTCTGGAAATATAACTGAAATAAAATTTCCAGGTGTACAATGTTCCGTTTCACATCAAAATTGGTTCCACATAAAGTGCATTACAGTATCCGGTAGGTTTCAATAATTCTTTGGCTTACGGTTCTTTCAAATGGTTATACCTACAAATTTAATAACAAAACCACTTTGAACGTAGGTGCCCAAAAAATAGTACTGCACGTACAACCGTGTCAAATGTTACCATTGAGGATGTTCAACAAAACATAAACGAACTATTTAATCGCTTTAAAAATATTGAAGACCAACGACAGTTTCTCAAACACAATATAGATGGTCTAAGAAGTGATATTAAATCGGCCTTAGATGAGATCCTAACACTCAAAGCTTCTGTTAATTAAGTCGAAGAGGAATGCTGAAATAGTCGGCAACGTTGTAACGTGATAAACTGATAAGTGCTTCAAATGTATTATACATAAATTTACCGTATCGTCAGTACTTTTTGATTTATGATTATGAAAATTTAGAACTTTTTATTATTTTGTTGAATGATGGATGATGTTTACAAATTTAATTTTGTTTTTACAAAATATAAAGGTGGGTATACACGTACAAGTATATGGCACATGTAAATTGCGCAAGAAAATGTGAGAAAATTAAATGAGCAATTTTTATGTACACACGATTAATTTTATTGCGCAATATTATATTTTCGTTGTTCGTTTGTTATTTAAAATTTAAAAGTGCGGTAAAATACAATAAATTTTATTAGTTACAAGGGTCATGCTACGCAAAAAGAAAAAAAAGCAAGAAGATTGTGGTCCAAAAGTTGGTATTTAAAAAGAAGCAATCACTCAGAAATGCAACATTTAAGAGAGCTAAATGCCGATGTCCATAACGAGACATTATAGTCTGTCTACAATTACATGAGAATGTATGAAAAAACATTTTTAATATAATTAATTTATTTTACTGTATTTAACGCATACATGCGATTTATTTTAATAATTTCATCTTCTTAAAAACTAATAAATATCACATTAAAATGCACTTTTGTACATGCCAGCATTAAATTTATTTATCATAGCCTTGCTAGGCTCAAAACTAGTACAGTCTTTGTAATTTTTCTTTATGTAATCCTTTGACAATAGAATTGCAGTAAGAGTGGAATGATCCAGACAATTTCTGGTTGTCGTTTTATTGAGGTTAATTTGCGAAAAGTGCGCTCTACGTTTGCCGTTGCCACAGGAATTGTTAAAATAGCCATAACTACTCGCTTCAAATAAAGAAAACATAAACTGCCATTCGACCGTTTTAAATGTAGTAATTGGTACCAAAATATATCGACCTCTACATTCTCGTCTAGTCCCAATTCCGAAAAATTCAACAATCGAATTTCCCGCCATTCATCGTGTACATTTTGGAAGTCATCCCGATTAATAATGTGAGGGAAAAAGACTAACAATTTTGTACAACTCAAGTTTTTTTATTTATTATGTTCATCGGTGCAAGAATTTCCAAACCTGTAACAATTTATCTCCAAAATCAAATTTTTTTATTAGGTGGTTATATAATTCTATGTAAAATTGTTGGCAATGGAACCGAAAATCTGCTTCATCGTTTGATGACAATACATGGGTAGTTGTAAGTGCCGTATTCACATCCGCTCCTAAATAAATTTCTGGCAATTCTTTTAAAATTTCATTGTTTAAATTAATTTATTTTAATCATTCGAGATTTATAAATTCTTCTTTAACAAAATATTCAAATATTTTTAAATATAAACGACTAATTTCATGATAAATCAGGTGGAGCTGCGCTGACTCGCTTTGAAACAAACGGTTAAGCCTGTTAATGTCGTTTAATATAAATTTTAAAAATTTTAAGTATAGCTCAAATTGCTTGTTATGGAAACAATTATTTATCCGTTGCACAGCGTCAAATTTTTCGATATCCTCGTGAATAAAATATAGTTTAAGTGCTTCAAATCTACTTAAAATTTGAACAACCGTAGCTTCAAGCGACAACCAACTAGTTTGCGATGGATGCAATAATTTTTTGGGCCTATAGTCCAATAAAATTTGTATTGATGAATATAGTTCTATCCGTTTTGGGCTGTTTTGTACAAAGTTATACACATCGCTAACGCAACTTTCCACAAATATTGGCAATTGCTTGCAGGCGTGATTGGCACATAACGCGAACGAATGGCAAGTGCATTTGAAAATAATTATATTGGACAATCATTTTTCAAAAAGGTTGCAACCGAATGGTTAGCACCAGTCATTACATTCGCGCCATCGGCCGCGAAGCCAATTAATGTTTTGTTGTAGTTTATATTTTTATTCTCAAAAAATGTTACAATTTTTGAATAAATCGAAAAAGCATCACATACCTCAATTTTTAGTAAGCTTAAAAAAAATCCTGAATTTTACCATTAAACTCAACTCGCACAACCAGGCTCAGTAGTTTGGTTGTTGAGATGTCGGTTGATTCATCGATACATAACGAAAAATAATTGGTATTGCATAGAGCGCAAATATCCTCTAAATGTGATGCTCCTATAACGTTTTTTATTAAGGCGGTAGATTTTGAATGAGCGCACGATTAATTTTTGACTATTTCGGAATCCGGGATTGTACTTTTTAAAACGGGAATCAAATGATCCATCGTGGAAAATGAAATATTGTGTTCTGCGCAAAAAGCAGTAAATTTTAGCTCAGCTTTGGTGATTTCCTGGTTGGCACTTGAAATGCCTGCAAACAACTTGGAACTTGCGTGATGAAAATTAATGGCATTGGAATTCGACATATGTATTGCAGTTTTAGCATGTTCCTTTAAGTCTTTAACTCCACCAGCAACTTTCAAACAACACGAGCATATTTGGCAATACGGCAAACTATTGTGGCATTTTAACCACGGTTTAAGAAGGGGATCGTCCTCCCAACATTTCAAATATTTGAACGATTTTTTAAGTTTTCTAGGTGGCTAAAATATTTAATTTTAAACCATTAATTAAAAGATATACACGTAAGTTTTAATGAAACAAACAATAAACAAATGAATCTTACCGAGTTTTGTTGAGTTGAACATAACCTATTCTCACTATTTTCCGCTGTTTCTGCATTTCTTTTTGATGTTTGACGAGATTCTTTAAATTTGTAAATAAATGTTACGAATGTTTAAATTGCAATTAAATATATTGCAAAACATTTTGTTTAACTTACTATCTTTTTTAAAATATCTTTCCATTGCGGATTTGCGATGCGAAATACAAAAGTAAGCAATTCAATGGTGGACGAGAACAATATACATACATATATATTTTGACACTTTCACAACAAACAAATTCGTTTTAATATTGTCCCTGAAATAAGTGTGTTTAGATTTTCTATATCCCTTTTCCTGCTTGCCCACACAATTGTGTGGGTGGCGCAAAAGAATCATGTCAAAAAATTTATTTTATACACATTTCATACACATTTGTGTATTCCTTTCAAACTTAGATCGTGTTTCAATTGGTTTAAATACATCTTAAAGAAAATCTTTTTATTTTAAAGAAAATCATTTTATCTTTTTCACTGGGAGAAAATCTTCCAAAAAAAAGATAAATCTTACGATCTGGCAGCACTGGATGGGATGGGCAAATCTGATAAATCGGATGCTATACTTAAAGATGATGGGAATGGTATTATAATTTTCAAATCAGGAGAATATTGATTTTGAAACCAAAAGGTGTTGTAAATTATAATTTGTTTTTTCCGATAAATGGTAATTAAATTTTAGGTTTTGTTTCAAACTTAAAAGTTATGCGGTATCGACGGAATTTTCAGTAAATTGGTTAAAAAAGGAATTCGAATGACTAATAGTATTTTGCGCTTTATTTTTAATATGTGCTTGATAAATGGTCTCTTTCCGGATATTATGAAGAATGCAATTATCACTCCCTTTTAAAAAAAAAGTTCTCCTACAGATTCAAATAACCACCGGCCAAAATACTTTACTATATACATTTTGAAAAATATTTGAAAAACTTTTTAAAGCATGACTAATAAATTATCTAAACAAGATCAATTTCTTATGTAGAAGGCAATTTGGATTTATTAAAACCCATCAACTGATGAGGCTCTCTATTTTTAACTGCTTTGCATCATAGTCTAAAAAATGAAAATTTTAAAGTGTGGATGGTATTTATTGAAATTTCTAAATCATTTTACAAATATATTAAAGCGTATATTAAAAATGACTTAACCTTACTGAAAAAGTAGTTTTTATGTGCATAACACGTTTTAAGCAGTCGAAAATTATGCATTTTACTGTAAACGGTGCGATTCCAAAGAGCGCTCCACTCTTGCAATGTTGGTATGCAATGAATCTTATTGTACTGCGCGTCGTGTGCTGTAATATTGTAAATTTGATTGATGTTGTAAATTCTTTTAAGTTTCTTGCTTTGAACTTAGATATTCAACACAATCTTAAAGATCATGTTAGTTAGTGCTAATGTTAGTTAAAAATATAAATATATATTCTTTTCTGAATACTGAAACCACTACTAAATCTACTTTATTTTGGCTTGTAAGTGAATCGTAACTCCGACACATTTGTATAAATTAGGAGATCACTATAGATTAATTTTCAGTTCCATATAAAATAACGCTTTTTTGTTTTCTTTTGTTTTTGTTGAATTCTTACATTTATTCAAAGTAAATAAATAAATAAAAGTTTCAAATCGGGTTCGAATCCGGATAGGGGAAGGAAGCATAACGGACTTTTCATCATCTGATTATTAAAGATGAAAATGAAGAGAATTTGGAGTGCCCAGTTCCGATGATTCAACGTAAATCGGACCTATAGCCGTACGTCCCCAATTTGGCAAGCAATGTGTAAGATAGGACGTGAAATCGAACTGCAAAAGAGTTGAGACTGTCTCGGCCCCAGAACAGATTGCAAAGATTAAATTATAGAAAAAATAAATAAAAGTTATTGTAAAAGCAATGAAACGAATCCAAATTATAGCTATTAAAAAATCAAGAAGGTTTTTAGTATTAAAATTCTGCACTAGCCCAGCCATAAAATCGTTTACCAAGAACATATCATAACAGGGGAAGATAATTTAAATGTCATACATATATGATGCTGTCATGACATTCTACTGTTCATTAATTTGAATAATTTATATATTTTGTAAAATACATTAAATAACATTAATTACTGTAATTATGCATTTCGCATCGATCGATTTTAAATTATTATTTTTTAATCTTATACTTCAGATCGATAAAAATCAATAATATCGTAATCATATAAGTTTATAAAGCATAAGTAAAAGTAATCGATTTATTGAATATTATAATAAACCTATACAGGTTCAGTATTATATGCATAATACTCGGTACATACCATAGTAATTGTTGTACTTACATTATGCATATATGATCATTATATTCTTAATATTATTGTATGTTTAATCAAAATCTATATAATTATAAAATTACCTTGAATAAGTCAATTAATTTATGTATACATCTGAACATAAAATACGAATTTGTAATCCCGATTGGGGGGCCCAGAGTATTTTTTATAGACTCAGATATATACGGACGTATAATTAATAATGGATTGCTCAATCGTTTAAATATCTTTTTTACATACAAGAAGCGGTACATAATATATATAATTTATCGTTATAAGCGGATCAGCCTGTTGTTGATGATGGCTCCTGCCGCGAATTTTTAATATCAGTATGACAAATAATTAACGCTATGTTTATTAAAACTACACGGATACAAAGTACTTTTTAGGTTACTGTTTGCAATTAGAAAGTACTACGTTATTTGTTAATAGCATATGCTATACTTTTAATACATATTGTTGTTTTAATTAACATGCCCAAAGCATAACTAACGCGTAATTTAAGTTTTTTAAATTGTTTTCCTTGTACCCATGTTTTACAAGTATCATTTAACCTACATACATGACACCTACTTACAAGACAAGCGATATGTATAATGTGTTTTGTCCGATATATTATTGTGATGAGGGTACTCGAAACCGTATTATATACATTAGACATAATATATTTGTGTTCCGGACTTTTAAAATTTATTAATCACACCTCAATAAATATTTAAATATTATTTATATTTCTTGATTTTGAGAACCACCTACTGATCTTATGGACACAAACACGCATGGTATTCTAAACGAAAGATCATTATGATTGAATTATAATATACTTGGTTAAGGTGTAGTTGTTGTTATTGAGTGGCTTTATAAATTAACATAAAAACGTTTTTAGGTTTATACATTAAATAATATAAATTAATAAGATTGTAAATAATTTTAATTGTTTAATATCTCGCTTAATTTGACGTTCGCTTAATTTGTATCGGTAATGTTGTACCTGTTTGGCACAAAGTTTATTGTCAGTTAACATAATATGTGGAGGGGTTTTACGATTTTGTGTGGTCATATGGCTGAATTCATCATTTATAGTTTATCAATAAATTCGAAGGCCGGTAATGTCAGTTTCCTAGAAAGTTCTTGGAATTTGAAAATATTTGATTTAGATCATTTAAACTTAAACATAAAACGTATTTAAGCTTTTTACATAAATTGGAGGGAAATGAACCAATCGAGGTTAAAATTAGAAAGTTTTTAGGAAAATCCATAACTTCTGAGAAAAATGTATTAGTGCTTAAATATTTTAATTTAGTCTTTTTCTAAAACAGATTAACTTCACTTAGTGGGTCGTCTTAAATTTTTATTCTGCCTTTACAGAAAAATGCTTTTCCCAACGGTTGCCCAACGAACTATTTACATTTTTTAATGTTAATATTCAATGCTGCTACTTCGTTATGTGAAGACCGAATAGGATTCTGATTCAGTGTGATGATAGGTAAATCCGTGCTTGTTGATCCTAGTTTTAATCTCATGTTTACCTTTAATTATTTTAATTTTCTTCAATAGTGCTAGTAGCTTAGTATATGGTCTAGGGCACGGGTTCTTAACCTTTTAAGGCTGCGACCCCACAAAAAATTTGAAATTCTAGTGGCGACCCCCTACCTCAACCCCATTAAAAATCGAATTTGTGAGAGTATAAGTTATTATATTTTAATTCGAAATAACAAAAAATTAATTTATTTCAGTTATAAATAATAAATATAGTGAATAAAATGCAAAAATACATAGTATATTTCAATAAACTTAAAAAAATAAAACTTATTAATCAATTTAGGGACATAAAATATTTACTCGTAAACACAATTATGGTAATGTTGACAAAACCTACAAATAACCAAATAATTATGTATTATTAATATACTCGTAGTATTAACTTACTAATTACCTTAATGAGACGGTTGCTGTTGCTTTCGTGAGCATAAGTATTCAAATCGTGGCGCGATATTAGATAGTGACATGAGGAAATCGCTTTCGACAGTAGACAAACGACTATGGTATTTTGACTTTATGTACGCCAAAGATGAAACTCCCGCCTCACCCAAATACGTCGATGTATACGGAAGTAAAATATTAATAGCCATCTCTGATAGAGTTGGATATTCATTACGTACTGATAACCAAAATTCGCCAAGCTCAGTGTTTGTTAAAGGCTAAATATTGTAATGTCCGATCATTTATGAATTCTATTAGTTGTTTCTGTTCCGATAATGAAAAGTATTCTGAAAGATCCAATGAAATATAGTTGAACGGGTTCCTGATCCAATCATATTTTGTTATAATCATATCCCCAAAATATTTTTTAAAATTATTTTCCAAGGCGGAAAGATCATTCAAAATTACAGTTTTAATTATTTCCAATTTCAAATTGTTTTGTTCAAGAAAGTCAGAAACACATTGAAACATATCTACATTTTCATTTAAAATGTTTCTTTTCCAAAGTAATAATTTTTACGTAAATGCTAATATTTTATGCGCTTCTAAAATATTATCACATCCTTTTCCCTGAAGCGGTTTATTAAGTTCATTCAGCTTTTCAAAAATATCCGCTAAATACGCAAGTGTACATACCCATGCATTACTTTTATATAATTTAGCCAAAGATAGGTTTTCATCCGATAAAAATATCATAACCTCTTCATTTAAATTGAACAATCTTCTCAACGATTTACCTCTCGAAAGCCATCTTACCTCCGTATGCAATAATAGAGTATCCTGTTTAGAACCTAAACAGTGGTAAAGCTTTGAAAATAATCGTTTTTAATGCTCTGTTTTTAATAAAATTAATAATTGACCCAGCATCACGTAAAACTTTATCTAGCTCAGGGGATAACTTTTTTGAAGCTAATTCTTCTCTATGTATCATACATTGCGTGTATATTATTCAAGATGTACCGTTTAACTTTATAATGCGTGCTAGTAATCCTTTGTTTTTACCCATCATTGCAGCCATCTGTGCAAATACCAACACAATTACACCAATCTAGACAAAAATTATCGATTTTATTGAAAATATCCTCTCCTTCTGTAGTGCTTTCTAGTGGCTGACAGAACAATAAGTCTTCATGAAAAAGATTTTCCAAACAATATTGTACATATATAAGGAGTTGTGGAAGTTTGTATAATATCTATTGATTCATCAAGTTGAATTGAAAACTTCAAACTTGCCTTAATTCTTTGAAGTTATTGTTCAAATAAGTCGTTATTGATAACCTCAATGCGCTTAATAACTGTATCGTTTTATAGTGGAACAAGTTTTATTTTGTTGACAACATCCTTACCCAGCATTATTTCACAAACTTTGCTTATCACAGGTTTTATCAAAGTACTCGCCTATCGTGTAAGTTTTTTGTCTTTTGCTATTAAGTGTGACATTTCATACGATGCCCTTAATAACTTAGAATTACCTACTACATTGTGATTTACTAGTTTCAGGTCAAGTAGTTCGTTCTTTTTTCTTTTGATAACCTCGATACTGCTCATATTTTGTAGCAACATGTCGTTGTAACTTAGATGGTTTCAAACTTTCGTTAGCTAAAATTTCATGACAAATAATACATTGAGGGCGTTCTTGGCCATTGATAACGCACATCGAAAATCCATATTCAATAAATGCTTCTTGGTATTTCCGCTTTCTTTCAGGTACTGATTCACTCAATTTAATTGTTCCTATTAAAAAACAATGGCGGTGCGATGTTTGTTTATTTGTAGTACTCGCCCATTATTGATTATTGATTTTGGCAATGGATTTTCTGGTCGCGTTATTTTACGCCACGTTTCCATTACATGAGACTTTTATTATTCAAAACTATGAAAATGTAATATTTAAATAATTGTAAATTTATCTATTTTAACAGTTTTATCGAAGCACTAATGAAAATAACAAGGAAAGAAAACACTTTTATACTGAGTCAATCAAACTATTTGTTTGAAACTGAAATGTCAAACTCGTTTTTAATTTGTAGTTGATATTAACATGCACCAGGTTATATTTTATATTATTTTGCACATTCACAATAAGAAGAGAGTTTTTCTAGTGTGAAAAATTTAAGCTTGTTGGGTAAATTTTAGTTAGTACATATGAACACTTTTATTTATAAAAATGTACCAAGTAAAATTGTATGTATAATAATAAATAATAAATTTGATATTAATGTCCATATGTGAACTTGTTAATTTGCTATTCTTCAGTTGTATTTTTAAATGTCAGTAATTTAAATTCCCTGATATGCTACAATTATATACATATATGTATATATGTCTGGCGCGACCCAACATTTAAATCTCGCGAGCCCAGTTTGGGTCGCGACCCATAGGTTAAGAATGCCTGCCTGGTCTAGGCTATTCAGTAGATGGCAACTTAACTTAGTAAATCGGGGCCCTTGGTACCAAATTTTAGTTCTGTTAAATATTGCCTAGCTAGTTTACGTTCATTTTGATTTTATCATCAACCATCATTAATTTCGCATTTAGCCCTTGTCAATAACAAATAAATTAAGTTTAAAAAAGGGTGCAACATATAATTATAAAAGTGATTTAAGTCTGTAAGTTTTTAACTAACTACGCTAAATATATATACAAGTCCCTTTCCGATCAAACCGAGAATCCAATGTGTCCCTGCAATATGGTTAAATGTTTTCGTGCGATACCTCTGTGCTACTATATGAAAATCCTTTATTATCACTTCTATAAAAATGGCGATTTGCTCTGTAGTTTTAATCCATAATAATCTGCACTAAAAATAATCGCACAAAAAGTTCATAAATCCATTTCTTACGTTCTAAAAACTGCATTAAAACAAATAAATGAGATAAAATAAACTAAAATCTGTCAATGTTAATTTAGTATTTAAACGTGTAATTAGCCTTTAACCAAACCAAAAATATAATATCTCTCAAATTTCAGTTAAGTGAATATAACTTACATAAAAATTATATGCGACCCATTTTTTATATACTGATTAGAAATTACTTTCATCACTTTCTCATCTGTTCTATTTTCGTTAAAAGTATACTCGACGCGTTAAAATTTCAAAGCCCGTTCCCATTAGATCTGGAGCTTTTGGCCATCTTAAAACAATTCCTCAACATCAAATGTTAATTTTAAATTAACGAAACTTGTGGCTTGACATTTTTTCCCAGAACAAGCCCTACATTAGGAAATTGACCATCATAATATTCTCCATTTTTATAATTTAATGTGATTTATCACGATATGATCGTGCAAACTTTTCATCGAAAGATATAACTTCCCCTGAAATTGCAGACAAAAATCGATTAGGTATCTTAAGCTGGCTTTAAATTATGATTTACCGTCGTACACTATTGACATACAGGATTCCGACTTCTTCAACCTTTGATAAAACCAAAGAGCTCTATCTTTAATTAAATTGACGTCTAGCGGACTTTTTTTGCTGAATCATGCTAACCTAATTTTAGAAAAATTGGGGTCTAGTAGTTTTTTGTATCATAACAGGCGGTAAAGGTACACTTGTTCCTTCATACCTTTTATATGAATAATCTAAAATAAAAAATGACTTTTTTAAATGTTTTAATGTTATTTTATTGTAAAAAAAATTAACAATATTTCAGTTTCAATATATAAAAGCAAAATAAGAATTGTTTTTATTGTTTTCCATTTTCTTTACAAGTTTCGCACGTTGTTTTTGCTATTGCGTGTTCTTCGCAAACAGATTTCAAACAACCTCCACCTCCATTCCATGATTCTAGTTTTGCGTTTGTTCCGCTTTAGCTCTCGGCAGACAAAGCAACTGCCTACGATAAGGGAGGCTCCACGACTACCATGAGGTACTGGAGGGCTACCTACGAAAAAATTAGTATCTCATCAAAATGGGAATTGCACTACGAGCTTCGATTGAAGGCATACATTGCTGATTGGCTAGATATTTCAGGAACTTTCTTCGTTGATCCTTTGATCTGAACTGTGGGTTGTGTTCTCTATATACAATATATGATGCTAAACCAGTGACATCAATGGTACAGAGGCCAACGTAATGTTCTTCGTTTTACAGAATACTCTCCCAACATTTTATCGATTATGTCGATTCCGCCTTTGGTTTTATCATAGTACTTTATTATCTCTGGCTTTGCTACTTGTGTGTTTCCTCGATTACTCTCTTCCTATACATTGTTGATAGACGCACGACTGATTTTTTTTTTGGTAGGTTGCATGCTGTTTAGTAGAAACTTTTTATTGTTTCTAACTGGTCCAACTAGTGACATACTCCAGGAGATTCACACTTACAAAGAATCTACGAACATATTTACTGCTATTAAAGTTTTCGGATATAGTCAATGGTTCAGAATATAAAAATGTTTAATTTGATAGATTTGAAATTTCATAATAATGTACAAAATAGTTATCTAAATTACTCTCGAAGCACTGGACAGCTTCAGTATATTCTTTAAGAATTTATGACAAAGCCTAAATTTTTGTTTTTATTATTGTATTCCTGCGCTTTGAAATAAATTACAAAATATGTCAAACATCTTAACTACGGCGCGATTTATTGTTTTCAAAATTATAGATATATTGCATTGCTGAAACTATGATTTATGAATATAACAATATGCTGATTGTTATTCGGCAAAGTTTATTCAATAGTTGCACAACTGTTAGCTATAATGCATTTGCCGCGTAATGTAAGTTTCGTTATTTCAGCATTGCGATATACGTACTTCACCTATATACCTTACTTCCTAATATACTACATTTTTATGTGGAAACACGCTTAAATAACCTTCCGACTACCAACAAAAAAAAAATATTTACACTTTTACCACACAATTTCCTTATCACTTACCCATTCATTACACACTCGTAATATAAAAATATCGATCGACATGAATTCCTGTATGTATACACAGTGTGACATTGTCTCTATATACGATGTAAACATTTTTATAACGTACCCATATATTTAACTCACGTAATCGTTTCATTGCGATATTTGTGTCATGAATGTAATATCATCATGTTGTATCTACATTCTACACAAAAATACGACAAAAGTCGCAAAACAATTCAAAATGTTATTCAACGCATTTTTTACTATAACGTCTAAAGTACGTACACACGAATACTGCATACTCATTGTCTCACGAGATTACATTATATTATATTTATATGTAATATACAAACATATATAAATATATTCTTTGATATGCAAATTTTGATTTCATGTACGGTATTTAAACGTTACTTATAGAGTTAGGTTTTGACTTTATAATTTTCGTTTCTCTGTAAAATGTGTACGTTGATTGATTTGATAATTATTTCCTTATAAATTATTTGTGTTAAACAAAAACGTTTTAGAATTTCGCTTTTTACCACCAGTGAAAGTAAAGTTTGCGTATATTGATTTCTTTCATTTTCGCGCACAGTGTGTAATGCCATATTAACGGTTTTTTTCTATTTTCTTATATTTTCACGTTTTATTGATTCAGGTCAAGAATAACGAAATCACGACTTTTATCTCGATTATACTCAAGTTGTATTTTAATATTGTTGTTCATGCATATTTATTTATATTGGTATTAATATGTGCACGACTAAACAGTTTGGATTTATCGCGTCTCTTGTGGTTTTCGAGCTTTTTTGCATATTATTTACGTAAATATGGAATATGAATAATTGATTTGTATGTATGAGCATTCTACTAATATATTATGGTACTTTATGGTAATATACGCTCGTTTATGCAGATAGATTTCATAGTAATTAGATTAGTTGATTTATTGATCAAGGCTGTGTGAAAACAGTACCTCATGCGTTATAATTTGTTTTTTAATTAATTTTGAAACCGTAAGTGACTTTTAGTCAGTCAACACATTCATTGCAAACTGCTAATTAACGTTAATAAAATTTCATCAGTTTGATAGCATTTGTGAATAAAACTGTATGCATTTTACTGAGAACTTTTAACTAATATGTAAGTATTTTTATAATTTCAGGTAAGCGACACATAACAAAATCAAAAGTGGTATGGAATTTAATTTTTAATTTCCCGAGAACTCCGGTGGAGTATAAATTTTGATTATTTATCTTATATGGTATTACATGGTATTATATTGGTTGTTTTAATTATTGTAACTTTGTAGAAGATAGACAAAATTGGTTTATGTTTTCATAAGTTTAAATAAATCATATTCACTACGATTTTATGGTAAAATTGATCTTCTTAGCGCAACCGTTAAACTACAATTTATAAAAATTCTTCTATAGCCGCGTTTATTAATTGAAACAGCTGATAGGGAGACCAATTAAAATGAGCTTAGTTAAGAAACGAAAAGAATTTCGGACAAAAACTGAAAGCCAGTCAATTTAGTTTTAGCTCGAAATACAGTTTAGAGAAGAAGAAAACAAATACGGAACTTTTTGAGTGCAACCGGACTATACAGTTTAATCAGGTTGATCGGCTACACAATTAAAATATAAAAAAGTGCGTTATTCTAATAAGGTTATATTTTTTAGAAGATATAGCTTAATTTGCTGTGAACCTTCAAATCATAAGTGTAGACGGTTGGCAAGAAGCTAAATTAAGTTTTTTTGGATTTGTTTTTATCATAATTAACAATGAGAAGTTGAGATTAGCACAAGTTGCATGGTAATTGCTTTCGAATTGAAGAAAATTAGAATCTTTCATGAAAAGTTGGTTTTCTCAGACCTGTGACCAAAATAATGTGTAATACCTCAAGCATTTACACGAAGTATAGAAGATAGAACTAACAAATAAAGTATTGATAATTAAACTAAGAAATAAACTACTTTTAACTATAAATATTCGATATCGCTTCGGATCAATTAATTAATTTGTAAAAATATATATAAAGTATAAGACTAACCAATTAGTACATTTTAAACCAAATATAGCGAAAAATTAGTAAAAATTGAAACTGAACATTTTAAGTATAATACAAACTCTGAATTTCTTCAACTTCCGCTTTGTTCAGAACGCATTGTTTAGAACTGTAAACTTCCTTGAAAAACAAATAGAAAACATCACAAAAAATGCCAGGAAAGAATATGTAACCAAGAAAATTAATAATTGTAATCCCTTTGGACGACCAATTCTGATTTAAAAAAACGGGGCCTACGTTGACCGTTAAATGTAGTGTACCCTATCCCTTAATAGATTATGTAGACTGTGTTGCGGAACTACTACCTCGAAAATGCCAATAGATAATGCAAATAAAAAAATCGGTAAAATTACTGGAGGCGATCTAAAAAAGCTGAAAAGTAAGCAAACGAAGCTACGAGTAATAATAATCAAAGAAAAAGGAGCAACGATTCAACGATATTTTTTGAGCTGGTACTATTGTTCGCTCGCAACGGGAAATTCAGTTATCCAGTTGTTCCTACTGGCATAAATGGCTCCTCCTTTTGTCATATGCGCAGTTTGCTTTTACCTCCTTTCAACGCAGAATTCGGGTTGACTGAACAACCTTTGGTATTTGATATGCTTTCTAGCACGTAATCCATGTTTAGGAAACAAACACTTTCATTACTCTCTCTACCCACTGCAATTCGCAGTCACATTGTATTCTACTGCTATTCACATATTTCAAAATAATTACCCAAGAAGCAGGTTATTGGTTTTACATTTCTCGGTCCCAAATTGAGCCGTAAATGGAAATTGGAACCATATAGACCTAGAATTCATGTGCTATGCAGGACATTTCGAAACCATGAATTTTTAGCATTAGAACACTTTTCTACAAACTTTGGAGAAAAAAAACCCATTAATACGTTGCCTAAACTAAATCATCCAACATCATCGATGATCTATTTGACTTTAATTAATCAAAGGACAACTTCAAAAATATCCTGAAGGATTATTTTTAAACTTTTTAAATGTTAGGCCAACAATTTTTTTTCTATATTTTGTTTTATCCTTTTTTTGTTTTAATTTTTATTTTTTTTTTTATTTTTGTTTTAAACTGAATTTTCTGTTTTAAATCTGAAATCATGCCAAGTCTATGCCATTGGGTACCAACCGAAAGATACGTGCTCCCAAGGATCTAAAATATTTCAAAATTTAAATCATTTGATTTTTCAGAATAAATGATTTGGTAGTTTTTTGCGACAGAATACGAAGTAGCTCTAATTTTTAACTCAAGAAAACCTTTTAAAACTAATATTATAATCAATAAATGTCGAAAATAAAGAATGAATGCTACCTACGAAGATTAGTGTAATAGTAGGCCTTTCATAATTAGCACTGAAACTTTACAGGACTTCGTTTACAAAAGTAGTAGATAGATAAAGTGTTTGACGTGAATACATCGTAAAATTTTGAAGGGCATTCCAAAAACAATGAATAGCACATCGGGGCATATACTCGTAGTTTGGAGGTGCCCAAAAGGAATAGTTTATATCTAAAATAAATCTATATCACCCGATGGTTAATAGTCAAAGAATTAGTTAAATACTTGCCTAGCATGCGTTCTTCGATTATCATAAGCTTTAGTATCTGCTATGTTATTTAAGATCAATAATGGGTAATAAAATAATACTTACAGGAGATTATAGTAGATAATGGATAACAATAACGCAAATCATCTAAGGTCTCTCTTGAAAGGTAGTAAGTGTCTTGAAAGGCATTTGTTACTTTGAAGTAATTATCTTTCTAGCAGACTGGGGATGAGAAGGAGTATCGAGAACGTTTGTTTCCTAAACTTGGGTTACTTTGGAGGACGTGTTAGTAAGCACAGCACCAAATTCTATTAAATTAACCTGAACTGTCTTTTTTACTGTATGGGTTCGGCAAAACACGGATAATAATAATTAAATCTAGCCTGAATATAACTGCCACTGGAATTTTAGCTTCATTTTCGACGTCAGCACTAGTACAATAATGTATAAACCATTAAAAAATGTTCAAGTTGTGGATGATTAAACGGAATGAGTTCAATCGCTTCGTAATCGGAAATAAAATGACTGAATTCTCTCATAATTTTTCGGCTTGGTAGTAATGGCCATATTAGTGAAGTTCCTATTAGTAAAGCTAACTGCTTATCCTTCTCAAATTGGAGATAAATGACAATCAATCCGCACAGTTCAAAAAATTTCTAATTTCTAATAAATCAGGATTACTTTAAATATGTCAATAGAAAGTGCATATGAAGAATTATTTACGGGTGATAACCTTAATAAACTGGAAATAAATATGATTAATTTATAAAATCTCACTTTGCCCCAGTTATTTTTCAAATTAAATTATAAAAATTGGTTTTACTGACATAATAATTGTATTATGATAATCCCCCAAATATTTAAAGAACGGGCGAAAATCTAATAACAAATCACCCATATTCTAAATTTTATAATATGACATGGTTATGATAGGTTTTATATACATATATCATAAATCAATATAAATTATAATATTTTCCTAAAAATGGTAGTAACAACAAAAATATTAATACAGGATATGCATAAATGTTCATAAAATTTCGTACGAGTCCCAATGGGCTAATATTGATTTGCAATAATGTACGTACGCACACACGTTCATGAATATTTTAATTATAGCAGGATGAATTGTTTCACTGGAAATGGTTTTGTTGGTTTTTGGAATTATTGAAAATAAACATAAATTTTCGACACTTTTATCAATTTATAAATGTTATCAAAAAATGATTAAATGTTTAAAAAAAAATTCTATAATTGATATACGAATTGTTTATGTTATAATTAAATTTTGATTCTTTTAAAATGCATGCTTGATTAAAAAAATGTGATCGGATTTAAATTAATCACTGAGATAGTTATGTTAAGTTGGTCGTTTTAACATTCGTATACCTAAACGCTTAAAAGATTATGGCGAACTCGTGCCACCAAGCCATTATAATTTATAAAAATTAATTTTTTTTTTTTCAAACAAAAAGTTTGAATAGGTGGTTTAGTCAATAAATTTCGTTTAATTTTTAAACTGATCCAATGCAAATTTTATTAAGTAATTATTTAAATTTGAATTTATAACATTTTGTTTTTGATCTGCTCGAGCGCATCATAGAAGTTTGTTTGTGTTACGAATCACATTTAAAGATGAATAATATCATTCATTATGTATGAGAAGCTATTTTAAATATTATAAGCGCCACTCAAACTACCAAAACTTGAGAGTGACGTAAGTCATTTTTATAAACCTTGAGTGTGATCAAAATTGATTAATCTTACCAAAGCTATCGCCAACCATCTTAAAAAAACCAGTTTCTATTTCTATTACTGCTGCGTTGTTTAATAAATCTTACAATTCTAAAGAATAATACTTAGAATTCTTGATCTTGGTAATTAAGCCTTACGTTATAATTAAGAAAATCGTCTGAACTCCACCATTAGAAAATTAAAAATTTGTAATGCTTTTTGGTTGTTGTATAGAAATACTAACAATATGCAAATCATCACTGTAGAAGACAGTGTTTTAACCGAATGGAACTTTTGCCATGCTATATATTTAGTAAGTCGAGGATTAAAATAGCGTAGCGAAAAAATCCACCTGCAGAACAATAACACTCAGTTTAGTCAAATAAAAAGTTATTAAAAGATTCAATGCAATTCAAAACAGATGTTAGATGATTATTAAATAAACCTCTTTTTCTGGTATTCCCTTTTTATTTATTTATATTTTTATTTTACTACGTTTCGAACAAAATTTATGTTCATCATCAGGTAATATAATGTATGTATGGTACTAAAAATATGTTAAGTAAAAGTTAAAATAACATAAAATAGTTAGCACAATAACAGAAAACTTACAATAATAAATTAATAAAATAATTAATTAAATTAATTTAAAAAATATTTAAAAGAAATACAAAAAATAATTTAAAACACTATACTGTCACTCAATAGAGGAAAAAATTAAAACAAGAAATACTATTTTTGTAAACATTTAAAGCAAAGCAGTATAGGGCAAAAACATGTAAGGCAAACGTGTATAAGGCAAAAACATGTAGAAAAAATAAATATAATGAAAGTGTTAGCCCAAAAAATGAGTTTTTATGAGATTTTGAAAAGAAATTGCCAAATTAAAATTTAATTTGTCATGATAAACTCTTACAAAAGTGAAAAATACAATAAAATGTCAATTTTTACAAAAAATTGTTGTAAAAATCTTGAAGATTTGCACAATCACTCTGTTTATTTAGACTTGTTGGATTTGTCTTGATGTGCATCATCTCCAAAACTCGCCTAGTATTTAATTTACTTTCTTTTTCGATTACCTGAACGTTGTCTAAATAAATATTGTGTTGGGTATCATAAAGATATCTTGATAAGGCACTAATTCCATCACGATGAACATTTTTTGTTGTAATTTTTTAGCATCCCGTTTATGTTGACAAAATCTTTCACTTAAACGTTGCTGCGTATGCCCAATGTAAATTTTGTCACATTCACAAACAATCTTATAAACTACATTTGTTTTATCACCTAAAATTGTACGATCTTTGAGGTTTGAAAATATACGTGTTTTTAGACTATTATGTCCTTTACCCACTATTTTAAAATTGTATTTATTAAGACAAAAACTTATTTTTTCATAAAGAAACTTTACATATGGAATTAATATATACTTAAAATTGTTATTGGCCACTATTGGAACATTTTCGACAGATTGGCTGTTATTAGAAAATTTGTACTGATAAGAATTTAATATTGGATTCATTAGATGATTATGCTTTGACGAGGTAAGCCACATTTTTCTCGAATTTCTTAATAGTGTTTTGTAGGGCTGTGTATTATTATTAGCTTTTATTTTCTGGTTAATCATTTTAGCAGAAGAATATTTGTGTTTATAGAAAGATATCTTCGAACTGTAAACTTTACTCGCGGTATCTAGACCGGTATGAGACCGATATAGAAACTTGATCACTGTTTTGTTTGTACCTTAAGCCGATGGTATTGGCAGCAGAGATATGTGGTTCCAACAAGACGGGCCACATACCATACAGCGCGCGGTATAATTAACTTAGAAAAAACATTTGATGAACGATTAAAATCGAGAAATGGAACTGTCAACTGGCCACCGTCTTGTGTGTCTTTCCTTTGGGAATATGTGAAGTCACTTGTCTACACTGATAAGCCCGAGACTATTAAACAATTGGAAGCCAACATTCGATGCGTTATTCCCGAAATATGACCACCAGAAATACTGTGAAGAGTGATCGAAAGTTGGACCTCCAGATTACGCCATGTAGATGCTAGCCGCTGCTGCAATTTGTCTGAAATCATATTCAAATATTAATAGCTTAGAATTATCTTTCAAATAAAGTTGCATTCGTGGCCATTAAAATTATTACCTCGAAATGAAATATCCTTTATTAGGATATATTGCCAGTTACTAACGTTTTGCTGTCCTACTCATATATCTAACTGATAATGCAGTGTTTAGAGTTTAGTGTAGTAATCTTAAAGAAGAGGTTCCTAGCAGACTAAATGTCTGTAGCTGCTCTACAGCCCAGACAAATTGACTAATCGGCATGAAACTTCACACTTAATCTTTTCTTATAAATTGCATTAGATCCCAATCGGGCCATCAGAAGTGGCAGCTTGGGTTTTTCCGTTTTTTGCAAATATTTAGAATAGTATACCATTTAAAAAATTGTAAATTAATTTTGCAACAATATCGGCCCAGACCAATTTTTCAAAATTTAAGCGGAACTTTTCGAGAACAGCCTGAACGGATTGATTGATCGGGATGACACTTCATACTCAATGCTTTACCATAAATTGGGAGGTGAGGGCAGGAGGAAGTAATAGATTTCATAGGAAATTTTTCGTTTTTGGCAAATATTTTGAAAAATATGCCATTTATGAGAAAAACGATTATGAACTGAATTATGAACTTCCAATATTTAAGCGGCAATTACGGTTGCTTTCGATGGAGCAGAGTCTCTATAACACTTAAAAAGCCATTCCTTTGTTTCAACTGTCGTTTTCCCGGTCAAAAAACAGTTTTTATTGAACGCTCGAAATTCATGTTTTTCATTGGTTTGAAAATAACAAAAATAGCTTTAAAAACAACGGTAGCTTAATATTTTGTAAAAATCATTTCATTAGATGCGCCATTTATTTGTCAGGTTCGGGACTTAGTGAGTGACGAAATATAATGCTGTATAGCCAATGGTAAACATCTATTTAATATAGATTTTCGATCATTGTGTTCAGCAATTTTTTAAAAATTATAGAAATAGCCGAAAAATTTACTTAAAATTCACTTTTGAAGGAAGTAGGTGTTTAGCTAGAGTGGCTTTAATTTTAAAGGAATTTCTGTTATCTAATCATGCAACACTATTGCTACTACTGGTAGGCCATTTCTTAACCAACTATCTTTTATTAGAAATCTGTTACCGCGGGTTGCTACTCGTTCACTGCTTTCAAGTTATAATAACATTTGTTACGTAATGTTAGTACGTAATATTGGTTTGGGAAAGTGTAAGCCGTTGCTGAGAATTTAAATGAGATTGAGTGTTAGAATTAACTAACAAGTTTTTGCGACCAACTTACTAAGCAATATTTAGGAATTTTTTACGATAATGACCATTAACTGAAAATAATTAAAATTAACTAAAAGATATGGAGCTATTCCTAAACGATGAATATTCCCCAAATTTCCCACGTTCCCTACGGACCATGCTATCAAGACTCAAAATAATTTAAAGGGCCGCAAAAACTCAAAAATTTGTGAAGCGAATTGTACAACATAGATCCCCTTCAAATTAACTTCTCTGTAGATTCTCAGATTTGAAATCATGAACATTACATATAAAATTTTAAAATAACTTGTAAATACATATGCGAATAAGCTACGCACAGCACGAAGCGATTTCAGAATTTTACCTAATATATATTAAAATTCCAATCGAACTTCATAAGAATATTTCTATATAATTGGTTAAGATTGCTGAGCTTTCAGCACACATTTCATCATTATTGTTTAAGAAATAATCCGGTTTTATCTATCATAGCAGAATTTGTTATAACCCCTCAAAACGCAATCATTTTGACAAGTTAACCGAAACATTGGTAAATAAATTAAAAATATCCGGGTTGTAAAATAAAAACAGACATTTCATTGCGATTGTCTTGAGGTGGGTAGCCGGAACTGTTAGATATTTTCCGCTGAGAAATTTCCATTATTAAAATCTAGAAAAAGTTATTAGGCAATTTTTTAAATAATAATTGTTCCGTTTTAGTTGTCAATTATAAATTTTTAGATTTTGTATGAGCTGCTTAAAAATCATTTAGCATTAAATTATATTACCACCGAACGCCATTCTTCAATTAAGCAAATAACTTATATAGTGAGCACAAACACACAAAGACGTCATAAATTTTGTATACAGCACAACCATATACTGTAATGTGTTTATATTATTGTCATCAAAACTAAGGCAAACCAAAAAAATTCAGAAAGTACGTCCAACATAAATAATAAGAAACACACAATTCAAATTGAGCACATAGTACATACGAGAACGAGCGAGCATATAGTTTGTTGGGAATCAAGCCAAGAATGAAAAAGTTTTGAAAATATTTTACTGCTCATGCCAAAATACATACGACGTACTCATAAAAGCAATGAGAATAATAAAAAAATTGTGTGCTTCTTCCGAATTCATAAAATATATTCACAACAACATTATGACTCTCGATGTTGTGGGATTAAGTATTATGACGATATACATTTTAATGATGATGATCATGATCATGGTGACATTTTTGGCAAATTAAAAGACAAATAAAAATATTTTGTAATGCAATTATAATTTCGAAATATATATTTTGTATATGAGACGAAAAATATAAAATAATGGCTTTCCGGTGACTCGCGTTACAAACATATTTAATACCACAGAGACAATTTGTCTAGACGTAATTATTGAGAATATAATATGGAATAATGCCTTTAAGTTCAAACAAACAAACCAAATCATTTCCAAAACTCGATATAATAAATGGATTAGAAGTTTGATTGATTTATTATTATCAAAAGTTTTGTTAAATTTAAAAATTATATTAAACGTTACCGCAGCTCATAACTTCTGGATATAGGTGTAGAGTACACCTACATAAAACATGTTTATTGCGCCATTAGACATTCATCTTACAATACGTGTACTAGTTTATCTTTTATTTATCTAAAAACTTTTCAAATTTAAAAATCTATACATCAAAAATAAAATACTTATATATAAAAAATGTCAAGATAAATAAATTATTATTAACATTTTCACAAACACGGTTAATATTTTTATGTATACAAAATTACAATCTAATTATAGCATATTATGAAGTTTACACTCAAGAAATTGACATCGAAGGGGTTTTGTAACGTGTGTAGATATTGTGGAATGAAATATGAAAAATTATTCTACCTTTGATGTAAAAAGTATAATGATTTTTTTTATTAACGTTCTTACCTTCTACATTATTCACAATAAATCAATCAAAAACTGTTTTATTTAATTCGTCGACGTTATTGTTATGTAATATGGTATAATAATTATGAAATATGTATGTACAAAGTATGTCGTAATTAGAAGAAATCGAATAGAGATGGTATGGGTTTTATTATAGAATGAAGGTTTTGTTGATTATTATTAGTTTCAAGGTACGAGTATACAACCTAAAGGGGTGATCTAAATTTTTTGAACAGTAAATTTAAAATAGGTTAGTAGGTACAGGTACGAAGAATCTGCTAATCGGAAAAAATGTGCAATTTGTCCAGAAAAGCTGTGCTGAAACCAAGAAAACCTGTAATTTTTTAACATCATTTTATGGAGCCACGTCTCGGTTCATCGCGTTCGTCCTCCAGTACCGACATCCTAGTATATGTAGATCTTGTTCGACGTCATCACGCCAGCGTAGTCGGGATCTTCCCCTACGACGCATTCTCGCTGGTTGTTGGTGAAACACATTATTGAAAAGCGTTGTCCGTGTACAGTTTCCGAGGTCGAGTTTGTGATGAATCCGATATGCTAATCCGAGGCCTTTGATTAAGGTTCATAATTTAATTGTTTTTATGAGGAAAGGTTGTTGGCCCGCCTCTCAACCCGCTTGGTTACGTGGAGGTATGAATCTCGGACTTCGCTCCCCCCCCCCCCCCCCATATTATGGAGCCACTACACATGCTTTAATAAGGTGGATATAATCCAACATCCACTTTTTGCATTTTTGAGCTCGGGTCCAACTGAACCCAAAAGTTGGACGATCTAGTCATTTTCAACAAGTACTGGGGTAAACATATGTGTGAGAATAGTTGATGGAACTATCACATTGGATTAACGGAGAAGTCTATCTAAGATTCCTACACTTGGATGAGTTACTACGGGCCTACAAAGGTTTTGAAATATTTGTCTGCGGCGTGATGGAGTCCATGCTCGCTCTGCTCTAGTGCAACGATAATTAAACTAGTAATTATCCAAGTATTGGATTGGAAGAAAAAAACTGTTCCATGGCCATCACGGTTCATGAAAGATAAAATTAAATGATGAAATCAGATGTTGCAACAAATATTTGAAGCAACAAATTTTATTAACAATAAGGAACTTGTTTAACAGTCAAGGTTTTGTTAAGTGCATTTTTTAAAGCACGACTGATTCCTGTTTTTCACCGCCCACCTAGCATTAAATTGTCGCATATCGTTGAACACGTGTTAAGACGAAAGAATGTCATAAATTTAATCGAAACATCTGTGTGCTCAAAACTATCGGAATCAGTCACATTTTGCTCTTTAGATTATAATCATGTGACATATCATTCGAAATGTTTGGCTGAATTTCGACGATACAGCGCTCAATTTCACCCTTCAAGGTGAGGGTAAAAAACCCCAAATAAAAAAATTCAACGGCGTTAAATCACATTATCTGGGTGGCCCATTCTGATCACCAAAATGACTAATGCAGTAATTGAACTGTTTCTCGTCCTGTATAGCATGTGGCACCGTCTTGTTGAAACCACATGTCGTCCAAGAACAATGGTCCTCCAGCCAAAAATCCGCAACAAACAGTGACGCTTTGTGGATGCACTTGTTTCGCAACAATTCCTCGTGGATTTTCTAAGCCCCAATTACGACATGTTGACGATTAACGCAGCCATCAAGATGAAAATTAGCCTTATCGCTTAAAATTATTTTGTTCGTGAAATCAGCATCCACTTGTTGTTCCATAATCCATTCAACGAACTCCTTTCGCTATACGTGGTCAGTAGGCTTCAGTTATTGAGCCAATTGAACTTTGTAAGCATGAAGATGCAATTCTTTCGAAAGAATACGACGTAGCGAGTTTCTCAAAATTTCCAATTCTTGACCACGGTTTCAGCAACACTCACGAACTGTTTCAAAGACAGCCACAATGTTTAATTGATCCGCAGCCTCCCTGAATTTTTTAATGGATTTCTTCACAGTCAATGAAATTAAATTATCGCAACTATATTTTGTAAAAAAAATCCGAACTGCAGCTGACAAACCTTAATTATTTTTAAAATATTTCGCAACAATAAAAACGCGTTATTCTTTATTGTAGCGCTTCACTTTTGGGAACTCTGAACTATTACCTAGCTATCACGGTTTTTTTTTCGTTGATAACACGTTACCATAAATGGCGCAAAATTAAAGCCTTGCATGAATTTTAGGTCATCGTTTAGAAACAATAAGCAATTATAGAAATTCGTAAAAATAGCAAAATGTTTTAAGGCCGTAAAAAATGTACTCTCATATTCTTGATAAACGAGACTCAAATCTATAGCGATAAATATATCGAAAAAGGATGTTACAAAATAACTTTCAATTTAATAATACAAAATAAATTTGTTAGAACTGTAGTACGCGGAACTAATTTCTCAGTAGGCTTGCTTTGTCCTTCTTAGAAATTCCTAATGCGTGGATTCCACAGTGAAACAAATTGTTTCAGTAAAAAATACTGGGAAACCGAAAAGAGAAGAGTATATTTAAATTACGTTAGAGCGACAAAGACAGCTACTTTTGATTGTTTTTTAATAGCAATATTTATAGCCAGAATAGTGACAGATTGGGGGAAACATAACCTAATAAATTTTATAATAAATGATTTTAACGAAACAAAAAATTTTCAGAAATTTATTTTACAATGAACGTGTTGTGTTGTACGTAACGGCGCAAAAAATAATCCCATGTTCATTTTTCTCTTTACGTTTCACTGTAATATTTTTTCAACCATAAAATTGTCGCAGTGTGCGAAAAATATTTCCCATCGCATACTATTTTTTGAACGTGTGTTAAAAATGTTGCCATAAAAAGTATTGAGTTTCATACTTTTTATGGCAACATTTTCCCCACTTTTCTATTATTTTGCCAGTAAATTTTTTATTTTGGCAGAAATTTTTTTTGTTTCTCTCTAACAAGTAAGCGATTTATATTTTTATCTCGTGTAAATTTTAATGAAAAAAACTTGTTTCAACGTGAAATTCACGCAATATTTCCTCAAGAAATTTTTTATAAAACAATGCTTGATGATAATAATTCAAGAGAAACGTATTAAAACAATTTGCAGCCCGAATTTATGATGTGATGTTTGGTTATCGAAGATATGAAGGCCGAACCCATCGTTAATAAATTGTATGATATGTTTTTTATTTTTTCATACAAATTTTTAAAGGAAGCGGGGAAATAAAACAACATTGTTTTATACAACATAGCTGTTGTTTTATTCCGGGAGAATTGGCTCCATTAATTGCTTTATTAAGCTTTTAACTATTAAAGAAAGCTGGTCGTATGTGTGAGCAGATGTAAATAAATAAATGTTTACTCCTCCATATCAAACATTCGAGTTGTAAACTGTGGTTTTGAAAATTCTTCATAAAATAAAATCAATACAATTTGCATAAATAATGACAACTCCTGCAAAATGCTTAGTTTTACTAAGATCTACCTATGCTCTGAGAAACAAAAATAAAACGTTAAATTTTTTGTTGATCAAAATCTGAAGTCACTTGATTGTTTAAAAAATTGAATATTTTTTGGGAGTATAACTTTGTTTTCTATTTGAGTTGAAAAGTAAAAAAAAACTCAAATTTACATACGACCTTAATTACAGAATGATTATGAATAATGATACTTCATATTACTCAAAAGTGTCGAAAAGCTATTATAAATATGTAAATAATTTCACTGAAAAACATAAGTGAAGTAACGGCACTAATTATATTATAACTAAATACAATGATGAATCGAATGAAACTACATATTATGCGTATACAAAACTATTCAATTATCAGGAAATTTTAAAATACTTTACATAACGAATATTTTAATTATAAGTTATAATCATAATGAACGACCCAGTTAAGTCGAAAAATTAATCACCACCCATAATTACCGTTTAGTGAGTTGCAAAATTCACAACTATACGATTATATATTATAATTTATAGACATTTAACAGGTAGTGTTTGACCTTTTGTCCTCGAAACCATGATAATGAAGAATAATGGAACAAATCGCACCATGAAACCAAAAAATTTAAATTCCATGTAATTTAACACCTAAAACAAAACCTTGAACTTCACCTATAATAATTCAGATGAATAATTTTCTTGTGTAGTTTCCAAAAAAACATGACAACTTTTGATTGATTATTTTTGGAATCTTGTATTTTTATTGTAAATTTGTGTTTTTTATTATAAATTACAATATTTTATTTGTGTTTAGGTTGCATATTATTACGGTGGTCAATGACCTCCTTTTGTATTAATGATAATTTAAATAAATAAATAATATATTATGTGTTTTGATGACATCATTAATTTATTTATTTTTAAGCGTCATAAATTTCAAATTTATTAATTAATTAAAAATTTTAAAAACTACAAAATATTTTGACGTGTTAACAATATTGTTAATTGTTTTTACTAAAAAAATATTTTTAATAAAATTTAAACAGTTTAATTTGCATTGCGGATGAGGGAGAATATTATTAATTTGCGTGTTTAGTAAATACCTAGCGAAAACCATAAGAATATTGAACTTAGGCATTGAGCTGTTGCCAAAATGCATTCACATAAATTTGAATGGTGCGATGATTCATTGGACACACGATAAGTGTAGCAAATTTGTGTACTTGCCAAAATGATGCGATCACTGAAAATTGGCAATATTTTTTTGGGTACATCAAAATAACATTACCAGTTTATAATTTGAGTTTCCAAGAATTTTACTAAAAATTTTATTATCAAAACATCGTTACTCAAATTCTATTTATAAATGTCGAAGGTGAATAAAGTGTCATGGTTAGTATTGGTCATAATTAGGCAATTATTACTGTTGTTTGTAGGAAAACGTAATCCAAAATATATTACATATCTTCCTTCCGAATTGTATAATAAAAAATCTACTAATCGAAAATTTACGATCGAACGTAACGTTTTAAGTGAACTCTCCTTCTTTCTGGATAATTTTCGAGCTGTAAACAGTTGTCTGTATCATGTTTAAAAATGAATTTTTACAAACAGTTCTCTAACATCTAACAATATTGCGTTTGGTTATTTTACCCAAAGAATATCGCTACCTATTATTTTGCTGATGCCACACTTGAAAATAATCATGTTCATTTCCTTCATTGTTCATCCGTAAACCATAAATAAACATTTTATCTTTTAATACTGTTTGAAAATCAAATTTAATCTAAAGACTGTAGACTTTTATAATTGAGAAGCAAATTTGATCGCAATTGTTACATTAATTAATTAATTTATTTATTTTGCTTGCCTCATAATATTTAGAGATTTAGCCGCCTCCTTATTGAGACTTTATAATCAGTTTAAACTCGAATTGTGTGTATGGTCCATTGAATACTAGCCTGGTGCCAATGCTGGAGGAATGATCTAGATTTGTCCTTATATTTTACATTTGTACTATTCTCATGCAGTCACCCAAAATTCTGTTTTTTTGATTTTGAATTTATCGGTTAAAATTTTGAATTATTGTGTGGATTTTGAAACAGCTTTACCTAATGATTTAGATGATGTTTGGGGAAATATCGATTTTAGTTGTAAATACCGTGGTATATTTAACAATGGACGAACTAACACCAAAAGCCAGCTGAAGCTTTTTGCTTCAAGTATTGGCGAGGGTGCTACAAAACGTTACTTTGTCTCGTTATTAATTGAAATATGATATCTTTAATGATTTTGTAATCTAACGCTGCATTTGGATTTTTAAATATTCCCTTCTAATCGATGTCGATGGAATAGAAAATAAAGAACTCGGTAACAGTATGAATACACGGACGCATTATACTTGTAAGTATGTAATTTATTTAACTATTTTTGCCAGTTTTCACATTTTGTTTTCATAAAATATATAAAATTACACCAAACATAATATTATTGGTCCCAGAAGCTCGATAATAATAAAATATAATAATTACGTAATAAAGTTCATAAATTTTTAAGTAATATATACACTATGTACGTATATACTTATATACAATACGACTACGTATATTTAACGAGAGTATAGTCACCGAGTAACTTTCTATTTCGACGAACACTATAAAATCCATCTTTAATCTTGATCATCAAGAAGATCTCAGAAGACAAACAAAAATTCAAGCTGAAAACACAAAAAATGTTTATTTTGCCAAAAAATTCTAACGAATCTCATTATGTGCTATCTATTTCCTTTGCATAGCATGAGGTTCAGCCATTATTATTATTTTTTGTACTTTGATATGTCTTGTTCTTCTACACGCAGCGCGCATATAAAATAAAATAAATATTTGTATGTGTGTACGGTACGTATGTATATCCCAAAAATAGCCCGAAACAGCCTTAAAACATAAAAACATAAACAATAAAAATTTATTTATCCAATTAATTTTTTTTATTATGGAGATTAAATTTTTATGTTAAATTATGTATGTGGCGCTGTTAATGTAGAAGAGAAGATATTCATTTTTGCTTGTTTGCTGTTTTTCTGGGGACATTTATCTAAATTTTTAAAAGAAATTATACGTGAACACCATCAGACAGTATAAATATATTAATATTATTATGATGCCTGTTTTTGTAGCAACATTTTAAAAAGTCTGTAAATAAATTCACTAAATACGAAAGAGCCAACACTGTTATATCATCATCATCATAATCATAATCATTGTTATCAGTATTTTACTCGTTATAATTTATATTTTATTCACTTTTTGGTAGAATTTTATTATATCATTTTAATATTTAATTATAACATTAAAAACATAACGGCTATAAAATGAAAAATTCAAAATGATACAACCAGAACGAAAAAAAAAATCGATATCATATATTTTACCATAATGATGATGAACGCGAAATTTATCGTTTGATATATGTATAATGGCGGTGACATGTGGCATGTCATGAAGCATGCAATAAATTAATGGTATAGGTACCATCAATTTGGATACTCTTTGATTTTCACCGTTCGGATTTGATTCATTTAGTTTTACACAGTTCGAAAAATCATGTGAATTGGGTTTCAAGAAAATTCATTTAATAAACTTTTATTGATTACTGATTTGAAGGAGCTATGAACTAATCTGTATAGGAACCAAGCGCACATTTTAGTGGAAAAAAATATTCGATATAATTTCTTGTAAATGCTAGAAAAACGTACGTTCAACTTTTAATATTTTTTTAATCATAGCAGACGTATGTGCAACTTTGATTTATTTTATTATGTTTACAAACAACTGAACATTTCGCATTGGTATTTGACGTTTCGATTTGTGTTAATTTGTCGCCGTTTATTTTAAATTTGAATGAAATACATATTTAATTTTGAGTTCAACAAACAAAAATGTTTATTTTAAGGCCCCGATTCACGTATTTTGCAAAAACACGACTTTTCGTGGTACCATTGCGTAAAAACTAACCAACCGATCGCCAACATTTATATCTTAAAATTTTAATTGAAGTTTTTTAGGAAAATTGACGGTGGCTTTTTTCATTTTTCCCTCTAGATTTTCCGCTATGGCATTACAAAGCGAACAATATTCAAAAAAATCGCAAAAGTTTTGGTACCATTGCGACGTTATTAGTCAACAAAACTTAAATTGTGATATATCAAAAGACGCAGAAAAAAAATCTGAGACGATTGACGGTGGCGTTTTGCTAAATTTGAATTATTAACCGAAAAATTAGCAAAAAACGAAATTCCTTTGGTAAAAAAAAGAAAGCAAAGTAAAGAACCAATCTGTAAAATTTATTGATTTTATTCCTAATTAGTTTTACCAGAATACAACAGATGTCGCTAGTTTCCACGCACAGTAATAAAACTCAGTATTGTTTTCAAATGTTTCGATGTATATCTATTTACGTACATATGAATGTATATGGAAGATAAAAGCAAAAGGACGTTATCGATGTACAGCTGTGAAACTAACAATATTTCGTAGTGGTGTGTATGAAATTGAGATGATTTTCTTTCAATCTTTATAAATACAATAATGTGTTTGTATTTTATTTACTAGAGAATGAAAAGATAAGTATTTTACTGAAATATGAATGCATCATAACTATTTATATGTACGTAACAATTCTGTATAGATGTGTGTAAATTTGGAGTAGTATGAATGTCTTAAAACTATAGATTATAATGATAAACACAAAAAGAATGAGATTGAAAAATAAACTATGTGTTGTTGTTGTTGTTGATTTAGTGAGTTAGGATAATAAATTCATTTGTAGAAATTTTCACGCAGAATTGATTTTATTTTGTTTACCTTGATTACATCTCGTAAATCGTGATACATAATTTTATACAAGCAGATCTGATCATTTGTTGTTTAAAATTACATCTCAAGCTCATATTTTTTTTCGGTATATTCAAGATGTATACTAGGAAGTTAATTATGTAAGCAGACTGAAGGCTACCGAATGAAAATTGTCTACGAACTACGAGCTAGGTGCAAAATAACAAAGTTAAAAGTGTGTGATCTCAAAACGGTGGTACAACAACAATTGCATACAACAATAATTTACAAGAACAATTACATTATATATCACACATTTTTAACTTTGTTATGTTGCACCTAGCTCGTAAACAATTTTTATGTGGCACTGCCGCATGAAAGTTCTCTACGAGCTAGGTGCAACATAACAAAGTTAAAAATGTTTTTGAACCCACAGCGGTAGCCTTCAGTACGATTTACGTTTATCGACTCAAACTAGTTTTAACAATTTTTAATGAAAACAAACAGATCAATCATTACAATTTATGTCTCACATTTATAACCGACATCCAAAATGCTTTATATAATGTAATGACATAATGTTTGCGTAATCTACCTCAGATTTCATAAACCTATTGAATTTGACGGCGGGGATGCAAGATCCAAAAAGTCTAGCAAACTATCAGAAAAATCAAATAAATTAGGATTTGTAATTCTTGATTAAGTTACCGGTCATTGTGCCGTTCAAAAAACGATCAAATTTTATATCCAGAATCTCTATATATGTATAAAAATGACGTGTGTGTTTGTGACATTAAGAACTGCTGTACCAATTTTGATAAAAATTGGTGTATAGTTGTATGAGTCATGATAATGGTCCACCGGAAGTTACAGCTTCCGTAGAAGCATTTTCAGTCGATAAACTCAAAAACTACAGCATCGATTTCAATAAAAATGTATATATATATATATATATATATATATATATATATATATATATATATATAAAGGGTGATTTTTTTGTGGTTAGGATTTTCATGCATTAGTATTTGACAGATCACGCGGGATTTCAGACAAGGTGTCAAAGAGAAAGATGCTCAGTATGCTTTGACATTTCATAATGAATAGACTTACTAACGAGCAACGCTTGCAAATAATTGAATTATATTACAAAAATCAGTGTTCGGTTCGAAAAGTGTTTCGCGATTTACGTCCGATTTATGGTCTACATAATCGACCAAGTGAGCAAACAATTAATGCGATTGTGACCAAGTTTCGCACTCAGTTTACTTTATTGGACATTAAACCAACCACACGAATGCGTACAGTGCGTACAGAAGAGAATATTGCGTCTGTTTCTGAGAGTGTTGCTGAAGACCGTGAAATGTCGATTCGTCGCCGTTCGCAGCAATTGGGTTTGTGTTATTCGACGACATGGAAGATTTTACGCAAAGATCTTGGTGTAAAACCGTATAAAATACAGCTCCTGCAAGAACTGAAGCCGAACGATCTGCCACAACGTCGAATTTTCAGTGAATGGGCCCTAGAAAAGTTGGCAGAAAATCCGCTTTTTTATCGACAAATTTTGTTCAGCGATGAGGCTCATTTCTGGTTGAATGGCTACGTAAATAAGCAAAATTGCCGCATTTGGAGTGAAGAGCAACCAGAAGCCGTTCAATAACTGCCCATGCATCCCGAAAAATGCACTGTTTGGTGTGGTTTGTACGCTGGTGGAATCATTGGACCGTATTTTTTCAAAGATGCTGTTGGACGCAACGTTACGGTGAATGGCGATCGCTATCGTTCGATGCTAACAAACTTTTTGTTGCCAAAAATGGAAGAACTGAACTTAGTTGACATGTGGTTTCAACAAGATGGCGCTACATGCCACACAGCTCGCTACATCGCTCCATGTCATGGACCAATCTAACGTTTCAAATAAAGAACCGATGAGATTTTGCAAATTTTATGCGTTTTTTTTTAAAAAAAAGTTCTCAAGCTCTTAAAAAATCACCCGTTATATATATATATATATATATATATATATATATATATATATATATATATATATATATATATATATATATATATATATATGTTCTACGGGTCGTGAGCCAATGGAAGTGGCAGCTTCTATGGGAGCTTTTTCGAATTTTTAATTACATTGATAAGATCGCAAATCAACATATAGCATTAGCAATTGCTTCTTCAAGAATAGCAGGAACATTATTAGATGGCGGACCCATTCAGTACTAAAACTCCCATTAAATATGCAAATAATTTAAACACCAACATGTAGGTTAGGTTTCACTGGTTGACACTTAAGCCATTTTTGGTCTATTGTGATACCACGCATTCACGCCACATAATTAACCCATTCACCTATTCACCTACTCACTCAACTTCAGTTTACCACCTGCACATTGCAAGCTCCTTGTCAACCTGTACATTGATATGGACGGTGGGTCGGCGCTGAATTCTGCACTCCATCAGAGGGCCTTAGTTGTGTTTATTAACATCACCGATCGTAATCGATGACGAAAATTCGCTTTGCATCCAGCCTCTGGTGGGATTCGAACCCAATACCTCTCGGTCCAAGTGCCGAAGCTTTAACCACTGCACCACTTGCCCGATGTCATATGTCCAACACTTGTCCAACATGTAACATTCCAAAAACATCAGGAAAGGTATTGCAATAATGCACAATGGCACATCATAAATTATTAGAAGCATTAGATAAAACATTACAAGATTTATGCTATTACCAACAGATATCTGATGGTACAACAATATAAATATCAGGTAACTTTAGACAGGCACTACCCTTATAACCCGATCAACTCCAGCTGCTGAATTAAACGCGTGTTTAAAACCATATAATTTCTGGAGAAACATTTAAAAATATAAATTTAACAACAAATATACGTTTTCAATTGCAAAACAATGAATGTGCTGTAACATTTCCAAAACAATTATTAGACATTGGAAATTGAAAAATTGATAGTGCAACTGATGCAATTACATTTCCACAAAAGTTTTGTTTTTTAAAACACCCAAATGTAAAATTAATTGAAAGTGTGTACCCAAATATTGTATAACAATTCAAATCATAATCAAATCAAATCATAAGTTATCGACCAATATTGACAGCATAAAACAAGTACGTTAATGATATAAATACTGCCATTCAAAGTAAAAATGTTGGTGAAACATTTGCATACAAACCAATTGATTGTGTTATAGATCAAGACTAAGTAGTAAATTATCCTACATAATTTTTAAATTCATTAGATTTGCCTGGAGTACCACTACATATTCTTCAATTAAAAATTGGTGTACCAATCATTTTAATACGAAATATTAACCAACCAAAACTTTGTAATGCCGACTTGCTATTAAAAAATTAATGACAAATTTAATTGGAGCAACCATATTAGCTGGCAAATACAAAGGAGAAGAAGAGTTAATCCCAAGCATTCCTACTATAATTCCGTCAAATATTTAATTTTAAATAAATACAATGCCCAATGCGTCTAGCTTTTGATATGACCATTAACAAATCTCAAGGTCAGTCATTTGAAGTTTGTGGTTTAAATTTGGAATATCCATGCTTCTGACACTGTCAATCATATGGTGGATGCTCACTTGTAGGAAAACTGGCATCAATATATGTGATTGCACCTGAAGGATCAAGAAGAAATGTTGTAGTATATACCAATTAGCATTGGAGCAAATTAATCAATTAAAAATTAAAATATTTTTGATTTCATTTTTCATTTTAATTTAATATTACCAAAAATAAAAATAATCTTTGATTTGAAACCATACGCAAAGCGGGCTGCGTACAGCTAGTTTTATACAAATATAACAAATTTTCTCTGACTACTAAACATCTGAACCCGGGTCAATTCTATAATTATTACAATCATGTCCTGCCCCTATATCTGGTTATTTGTAATACCGTTAGTCTTGGTACACTCTAAATATGGCGAATTAATAATAATGATATTGGCTTCTTAATTTGCAACTTCAATTCTCCGGAACTTGCCAATGTTCTGTCGTTAATGACACGATGAAAAAAACTTAGCTATTTGGTTTCATTGTCGAACATTGTACCCGTATGTTATTTAAGAAGTCTTCAAAAACTTGCCTTATCGATTATTAGATTATGCCGTTTCAATTGGATGAATAATTATAAACACATACCCCTTAAAAAAGTATATCAGAAGATTATGTTGGAAAAGCCAAAGAGATGATCAATGGGGATAGTTTGGATGGATTGGAATTTCGCTCCTTACGAAGAATGGTCATCTTAATTTAAAATGGAGTGTGGGATTCACTAAACGTTTATTAATGAATAAAAATGGTCAGGTTTCGTTCAGCCTAATTAGTCTAATCCATTTAAGTACCTTATGTTTAATTTAAGATTGGCTTATAATCCCACCATAAAACTGAATTTGATCAAAATTGGTCCAGGCATTTTCAAATTCCATTCGACGTTTTGAATTTGTTACATTCATATTTGTTTATTAAAAAGATCGATTAAATTGTAATATCTATCGTGGAATAGCTTTGTTTAACACAGGTTGGCTTAACAACCGTAGTAGTAGCAAAGTTATTTATAGCGAGCGCATCTTAGCCACGAGTACCAATTTATGTGGAATTCATTCATACGTATGTAACACCCGACCAAATCTTCATATTTATGGTTTATTTAAAAGTTTCAATAGGCGTGCGACAGCATCTGATGTGTATGTGCAAATTACTAAGGACTTTTAATTCAGGGTATACAGCAAAGATAAAGTTTCGGCAACCTTTAAAATTGCATGACGACTATCGGCCAAATACTTTTTAATTTATTCTTATAATACGTCATATGTGAGCTCAATATAGACCAGTGCAGCTGATACTAGCATATGTTAATGGCATCTGGCATTTAATTCGCAACGTTGTTCTCCTGAAACAAATCACCTTGCCATTATAATTCCCAGCTCATCAGATCGACCTACAAATGAACCAAAAGCCATTTACAAACTGTTAAATGATCCGGTGCGTTTTGTTGATTCGTAATTTGCAAACAATTACCGCAAATCTTCCTAATGAGTAAAGTTATTTTTATTATAACGCGTCATTCACTTGATGTGTAACTCATGATTTTTAATAATCGGGTTTGTCTTTTACACATTTTTGAAGGCATTCTAAAATTAACATCTGCATTTTGCGCTGCGGTTACATCGGTGGTCGCTATTAATTCCCGCTAACCGTATACGGTTAAGAGACATCCAGAGGCTTGTTGTACTTGAGCTGATGGAAAATTACGATTCATTCGTAATTCGGAATTATGTATGAGTTACGAGATAAGAAACCATCTCGAAAAAGTAGATATGTTGAATTGGAGTCATTGAAAATTCACTAAATTCAGGAGCCAGCAAGTTAAAATTCATTCAATGGAAAGTAGAACTGACGGAAGAACTGATACACGATGGCTGTATCACGTTGAGCGGGATCTAGACTCACTCGATTATGGTTTCTCTCATCTCCTTGTTATAAACAGTAACATTTGAAATAACATCGTTGGGGATGCCAAATCCCTTCATGGAATGTACCACCAACAGTCAAACAATATACATTTTTGGAAAGACATTTATACTCTTGATATCACTTTGAATTGTTTTTAAAATTTGCTACTTCTGGACTTAATAATTTATGAAATTTACCAGACTTCCAGTCTACACAAAAGTGTAAAACCAGCAACAAAAGAGATGTATGGGTTAACAATTTAACGCGGCCAGTAGATATTATTTATTACATACTAGCTGACCCGGCGAACTTCGTACCGCCTCAAAATCAATACATGTTGCTTAAAGTTATTATAGCTTAATTAAATTGAGTTTTTTTATTAAGATAAAATGAATTTCTTTCTCTCTCTCTCTCTCTCTCTCTCTCGCTCTCTCTCTCTCTCTCTCTCTCTCTCTCTCTCTCTCTCTCTCTCTCTCTCTCTCTCTCTCTCTCTCTCTCTCTCTCTCTCTCTGGCACTATACCCCATCAAGAGATTTGGCCGCCTTAAATGAGGTTTAATAATCATATTTTCATTTCGGATAGTGACTAATGAGTGATTAATTCATTGATCCTAAACCAGCCGTGCAATTTTTTCCTTGTCACTACCGGGAATTGAACCCGAGACCTCCGGGTCGGATAAAATGAATACTCCAAATTAATTAAATTCAATCAAAATGAAATATATTTTAATTACATTGAAATGAATGTAATTCACGTGGCAGCAAGGATTTCGTTTTATTGAATTAATTCGAAATGATTCGCGTAGCATTGTTGCACTACTTTCTTTTAAACTATTTCCTGAGTAGGTTGCAATAGGGTCGATTCCCTTCAGTAAAACATCTTGTGATATACGACATTTTTTGTTTTATTGTCAGGTGCGAGAATCGAACAAAGCGGATGGTATGTCGACACGTGAACATGCTACGTACAATTGGCCGTAAGAGAAACATTCATTTTCTAGATTCAGGGCACAAACACTCAAGGATGTGCTTTGTGATTTGTTGCTCGTCATGGCGAATGCAAGACGAATCGGAAATTGAATTCGTTTAAACTCGAGTGGCATATCGGTTGGGTTAATCAGAATTCTCGGAATGAGAACTTCCTCACCTTTGAACTTTCCTTGAGATTTCTCAAAATAAAACGCGTTCCGTTATATAGTTTTAGTTGATTTAGGTTTCGTAGCATGATGATTCCCGGCAACACACCAACTTTCAGTTGTAAATTGTGTGGGGGCAAGCCAGCCAGATCCAATGAGTTTAAAAATTCAGTTGGACAGTTGGTTGATTCGTCTTTGTTTGTCACACAGTTGATAGATTTGAAGGAATGAAGTGGACCGACGATTAGATTTTGAATTGTGAAATTTAAGTGATCCCCATTTTTGTTCTTTGCCGCAAGAGTTACTCGTTCACTCACCCAATTGTGATTTTTGTGGTTAGTAATATTGTTCGGGAACACTTGTTGATGAGCTCGTCCTTCGTTGAGACAAAATTGCAAAAGTTCAGAGGAAACGATAAAAATAAAATAAACTAGAAATGTGCATGTAGCCTCCTCCAGTCGGATTCGTAACCAGTACCTTGCGGTCCAAGCGCCGAAGCTTTAACCACTGCACCACTCGTCACATACCAACTAAACATACAAAATTCATATAAAAAAAGTTTTTTTTTATTAGATTGTTGGGCTTCCCTTTTGAGTTTTTCCGACTTTTCTTTTTTCCTAAACCGCCACTGTATTGGAACGAACAAAATAAAAACAAATCATCGAAATAAGTGAATCCATTCTCTAGATATCATCATAAAAGCCATTCCATACAAAATGTATGAGAAAATGAATTTTCTTGATAACTTTTTTTTTTTGTGAATTTTTCCAATGTTTTAATAGTTATTATGCTATTCGGAACGGAGTCAAATCCAACAAAACAAAGATCATAAAAATCGGTCCAGCCGTTCTTCAGTTATAAATGGTGTAACTAACCCGACTTTGTTTTATATATATATAACTAACGGGTGATTTTTTAAGAGCTTGAGAACTTTTTTTTAAAAAAAAACGCATAAAATTTGCAAAATCTCATCGGTTCTTTATTTGAAACGTTAGATTGGTCCATGACATTTACTTTTTGAAGATAATTTCATTTAAATGTTGACCGCGGCTGCGTCTTAGGTGGTCCATTCGGAAAGTCCAATTTTGGGCAACTTTTTCGAGCATTTCGGCCGGAATAGCCCGAATTTCTTCGGAAATGTTGTCTTCCAAAACTGGAATAGTTGCTGGCTAATTTCTGTAGACTTTAGACTTGACGTAGCCCCACAAAAAATAGTCTAAAGGCGTCAAATCGCATGATCTTGGTGGCCAACTTACCGGGTCATTTCTTGAGATGAATTGTTCTCCGAAGTTTTCCCTCAAAATGGCCATAGAATCGCGAGCTGTGTGGCATGTAGCGCCATCTTGTTGAAACCACATGTCAACTAAGTTCAGTTCTTCCATTTTTGGCAACAAAAAGTTTGTTAGCATCGAACGATAGCGATCGCCATTCACCGTAACGTTGCGTCCAACAGCATCTTTGAAAAAATACGGTCCAATGATTCCACCAGCGTACAAACCACACCAAACAGTGCATTTTTCGGGATGCATGGGCAGTTCTTGAACGGCTTCTGGTTGCTCTTCACTCCAAATGCGGCAATTTTGCTTATTTACGTAGCCATTCAACCAGAAATGAGCCTCATCGCTGAACAAAATTTGTCGATAAAAAAGCGGATTTTCTGCCAACTTTTCTAGGGCCCATTCACTGAAAATTCGACGTTGTGGCAGATCGTTCGGCTTCAGTTCTTGCAGGAGCTGTATTTTATACGGTTTTACACCAAGATCTTTGCGTAAAATCTTCCATGTCGTCGAATAACACAAACCCAATTGCTGCGAACGGCGACGAATCGACATTTCACGGTCTTCAGCAACACTCTCAGAAACAGACGCAATATTCTCTTCTGTACGCACTGTACGGATTCGTGTGGTTGGTTTAATGTCCAATAAAGTAAACTGAGTGCGAAACTTGGTCACAATCGCATTAATTGTTTGCTCACTTGGTCGATTATGTAGACCATAAATCGGACGTAAATCGCGAAACACTTTTCGAACCGAACACTGATTTTTGTAATATAATTCAATTATTTGCAAGCGTTGCTCGTTAGTAAGTCTATTCATTATGAAATGTCAAAGCATACTGAGCATCTTTCTCTTTGACACCTTGTCTGAAATCCCGCGTGATCTGTCAAATACTAATGCATGAAAATCCTAACCACAAAAAAATCACCCTTTATATATAGATATACAAATAATTGAATCATTCGCGGAATCATCAAATGAGCAAAACATTTTATTATCACCCTAAGGGATACGAACACTCTCTTTAGACCTGTCTGTAAATATTTGTGTGACTAAAATTATGTATGTGCATTTTCACCCGAAATATTAATAATTTAAATCATTACGTTAAATCCAGCTCAATGAGGTCAGTTCCTGAGTTGAGGTGACCATCGCATTTACTTTGCTACTCCGTACTACGAGATTTATTTATAAAAAATTGATATTATTTCATTATGATTGTAATATTGTAAAAACAAACAACAAATACCCGAACATATATCAAATACATAATACATATATCAAAGAACCGAAAATTAACAAAAATCAAAATATACATATGTTTGTTGTTGTAACCAAACCATTAGGTATTTGGAATTTTGGATTTGTAAAACATTTTTCATTCTTTCGTTTTATGTTTATTTTCGATGCACATGTCTCCAAAACATAAAAAATGAAAATTTTTTGAATATTACAATTTTGATGAAGATTTCAAAATGGTACTGTACACTCCATCTACTAGATAAAAAAAACACATATTTTTGTGTCTTAGCTTTGAAAATCGACCACGTGTTATCTTGAATCGGGGCCTTAAAGATGATCAAAAATCTACATATATGTTCATAATTATGGCTGGTTCCGAGTACTGACTTATATAATTCCAAATAAAGATACTTAAATAATTGGATCATGTACATATACATGTATTATAAAATAAATATAGTCAAATTATATATGTAGGTCAAAGCATCCATTCATTTGTTCAATAAAAATATAAATATGTTCAGAATTTGATTGTATCTTTCTAAATAAAAAAAAATCGCTTTGAAAATAACAAAAAACATTTTTTCTGTACCTACATATGTACTGATAAAATTTTGTCTAAATTTAGTTAGTTTTTATGTGGTTTGCATGTTTTTATGTGGTTTGTATAGCAGTTTGGCTGCATACATACATTTTGATTTAAACGGAAAAAATTATATCGAATATTTTTTTCCACTAAAATGTGCGCTTGGTTCCTATACCGGTTTGCTGTAATCAAAACTTATCCTGCAGGCCAATAGTCGGGTAAATCATTTACTATGGTAAAAACCGGATTTATAACGGATTATTCGATCAGTTTGCCATAGAGTTTTTGAAAAATAAATGAATTTACCGAAAAATTTACTTAAAATTGACTTTTACCCGACAATTGGCCCGCAACCTTAAAATAAGAATCATTCTAAATTATGACAGAGATATACGATTTAATGAAACAATGCTTCCTTGTATATGGTTGTTTACTATGGCTGTGTGCCAAACTTAAGGTAAAAGTCACTTTTAAGTAAATTTTTCGGTAAATTCAATTATTTTTCATAAACTCTACGACAAACTGATCGAAACATCTGTTATAAAACCGATTTTTACCGTAGTAAACGATTAACCTTCGGCACACAGCTTTTGTACATAAATTGCAAACAGCACGAACGAAGTCCAGACTCAGACTGATTAGTTCGATTGTTGCTTATAACAACCGTAACAAAATTCAAATATTAGAGCCGATTCTGGGATATCAAATTTTTTTGTTATGTTATGTTATTTTTTCAATACAAACTCCAATATGAAACGGGAAAATTAAATAACATAACAGGAATTTCATGTCGCGAGAATCGGCCTCATTAACATGTTTACCGATCAACGGTACAGCAGTTAAAGCTTTAGCGTTTTGCATCGGGAGGTACTGGGTTCGAATCCCGATAGGGGCAGGATGCAAAACCTTTGAAAGAGTTGGTAGTGCTTCGGCCTCGGAACAAATTGCAAAAATTAAATAATAAAAAAAAATTATAATTTTCTAAGAAATTTTCAAAATTGACAGCAATAATTAGTTTTATGTACACACATTAGAGATTTTTTAACAGAATTACAGGCTATAGTAAATTTTATTGAATGTTTTGATAATTATATTCGTATCAAAGAGCATTTAAAAGTACAATGATGGATAGATGCTTTAGAGTGTCTGTCAATAAAATTTATAATTTTACAATAATTGGTACAATTGGTATTGTCATTGTTTACATTATTGAGATGGTACAATTATACCAAATAAAAAATATTTTATATGTATTATCATTTATCACAAAAACTCATATAATTTTTCCAGAAATGTACATAAGCCAGATTGGAGCCCATACCTTTTACGAATGGTGGTCCGACCAGTTCATGAAGGTAATACGATTGTTGTCAATGAAGGTATCCTACAGTTTGGGTATAAAGTGGTTTATTGCAAACCCTCACCATATTGTCTTGTGACAAGAGACACGAAAATACGGTGTGGTGATACCGCATTAAGTTTATCTATTATTGACGTACGGGAGAAAAGAAATATTAAAATGTTGTTGTGACAGTTTTTACTGTCGCTCTTACAAGACCCGGTTCACAGCACCTACATTAAATGGACAAACAAAGCAACACAAACATTTAAATTTGTAGATGAAAATGCAGTCGCGACTCTGTGGGGCATACACAAAAATAATCCTCGTATGAAGTACGACACGATGGCGCGCGTTTTGAAACAGAACAGAAAAAGTTGAAACAGAACGTTTTACATACAGATTTTTAGATGTACCATAAACACTAAAACCTAGTGTTATAAGGCTATGGTAAATTGGAGTTAACTGTTTACTTGGCTTTATTTACTAATCAAAATTAAGTTTAAATTGAATAGTAAAATATTTTATAATAAACTTTAAATTAATTTTTTTTTTTATAAAAATAATATTGTTAATATTTTAGTTAATATACTAATTTAGTGTTGCTGGTGAGTGATGATGTTGCTCCGACAATGTCCCAAATTTGAATAGAAAGTTGCTAATTTTCGCCTTCGTTTTGTTGCCTATATTCCACCAAAAAAACTCAAAAATTCAAATTTTGAATTAATAAATTTTATGTTACACGAAATTTTACCCGAAATATTTTGGTGCACCGGTTTAAATTATGTTATAATAAACATAGATGATTGCCATGCCATCTATTGTGCGATGGCATGGTGAATGTTACGCAATCTTTAAGGGCATTGTACTTATTTTGCAGGCTCCGAATGGTTCCGGCTGATAACATATATTTCCGGCTGGCTTTCTGGCCGGTTCCAACTGATACGTCAGATGTAACGATTTAACGCGACACTTGATGGGCAAAAATGTGTCCCAGGTGACATACCAAATGTTTCTTTAGTAGCATGACTTATGATGATGATGATCATGTTAATAACGATCGTTGATGATTAACAAAAGACAACAATATACCTTTTCATGATTTGTAGTATAAAATAAAAACGGGTTGCCCCTTTCTCTCCATCAAAAAAGAAAAAGAAAAAAACGGATAGTGGGGATAAAAGGCAGCTCGATCGGATGGAACGGAGAAGAGTTATTTAATTTTAGGCGATCACCAGTAAAGGTTGTATTCTTCTTTTTGTTTTTGTAAAATTTTGTTGCATAAGGTCAGGGTTCAGTGGTCGACACTTAGGCCATTTTTGGCCAATTGTGATACCACGCATTCACGCTACATCATTAACCATACACCTATTGACACAACTACAGTATAACACCTGCAAATTGCAAGCTCCAGCCAACCTGTACATTGACATAGACGGTGTGTCGGCGCTGAATTCTGCACTCCATCAGAGGGTCTTAGTTGCGTCTATTAACATCACCGATTGTAATCGATGAAGAATATTCGATTTGCATCTAGCTTATGGAGTCGAATCCCAACCCAGTACCTCCCGATCCAAGTGCCGAAGCTTTAACCACTGCGCCACTTGTCTGGTAAATGAGACGTTACACAGATAGCGCACAATGATGCAAAAGGCATTGTGCTACCAGTGCCAAAGTTTGTTTGGATCCGGCTGGCGCAGTAGTCGTTTCGTCTGACCTTGTTATACTTCCTGCTGATTATATGTTGCAACAACCATTTAAGCGCGTTGTGCTCATTGTGTATAAGCTCCTAATAGTTCCGAATGATAAAACTTTGGTTCCGGCTGGTATTAAATGGTTCCGGCTGATAAATCAGATAGACAGACTTCCACTTCCTCCTACTACACAACTGATGATACAACATAAAAGAGACGTCCAAAAAATCAAACCCCAAAAAAACTGTATGGTGAAAGTACGCACGCGCGCATTATCAGTCATTTATTCGAGAACAACTTGTTCCTTGACAATGTTGAAATTGTATAAAATGAATCTAGTTGTTCCATTATACATGTTTTGTAAATGATTCATATTAAGGGTACTTGAAATAATATTAACAAACAATCATAACATTATTCCAACAATTGTGATCATTTGCAAAAAAAAAACACATGCAACCATTTTTTACTCATATTGGTGGTGTAATTTTAGCAAATTTATTTTATTTAAAATCTTTTTTTATGTTTTTAAACTTGCTTATCTACGTTTATTTTTATAAATATCTGTATTTTGTAGATTACATTAAATTGTGTCAATTCGACACATTTTTCCCAATAATTTTTTTTACGTTTTGCCTTAACTTTATAAATATGTTGTAGTTTTATAAATATGTTCTCCTTTTGCCGATCGATTTTTGGCTGAAGATTTTAGTGATGTATGAGTATGACCAAAATCGATTCACCGAAAATGACAGCTTCTATAGGACCTTTTTCGTTTTTTGCAAATATTTTGAATAGTATATCATTTATGAGAAAAATTAATGTGAACTAAAAGATTTTAAATTAAATTTGCAACATAAGTCTTCCAAAAGCTTTTTAGGTCCACGTTAGTTTTCCAAAATTTAAGTGGAAATTACGATTTGACAAAAATCTGTTTGCACAAGAAATTCGGGTTGCAACCCAGCTTGATCAGCATTATCTCCCTATTCCAGGGAAAAAAATATTATCTCAGCAAAACTAAAACGTGACAAAAATATAGATCGACTATTTGAGAGAAAGCTCCACCCGACTGTTGTTGTGTTGCCATCATTTTTCATAAAAATATCAAGTTTAGTATTTTTTATGGCAACCAAAACTGAAAACCCATTCCCACTCCTTTTTAATTTTGTTTCAAAAATATTTTTATGGATAAAATAATGCGCTTACGTATATTATCGTTAAGTATATATGTACGTGTAAAAATTGTTTCAAGTCAAAAAAATTGTTTTAGATAAAGAAATTTCCTAAGTTCTTGTGTATGAGAGCAAATTTTTTTTTATTAAAATAATTTAATGCGCGATTGCACGTGTTATTTATAGGTTAGAATTTTTATGGCAGAACACTTTTTATTTATTTTCGAAAATTGAATATAGAATTGAAATAACATGATTCTGCCTATCCCAAAAATATTATTTAATTTATTAGTCATTTTAGGGATATAATAATTCATTGTCAAAAATTAAAAATAACGATTTTCGATTTTTTAAAAATAATTTAAAGGTTAAATTTTGTTGATGCTAAAATTTTCCCATTACATATTTATGGTAGAACATTTTTTTATAAATTTTTGAAAATTAAAAAAAATAATCAAATCATATTATTATTCGTCCCAAAAGTAATATTATATTTTTTAGTAATTTTTGGGATATAAAATTCTTTGTTAAACATTATTATTTACGTTATTTTATAGGTTACATTTTGTCGATGTCAAAATTTCTCCAATTTTTACTACCATAAAATAAAAAATTTGTGTCTCAATCGCTCTACTGTAAATTTTAGTTCTTGTCTTTGTCATATGTTCAGTAAAAAATTTTGTGTTTTTTCCATGGAATAGTATGTACATACCATTAAACTTCATATTTTAATTCTTTCCATAGATACAATGATGTGGAGAAAATCTTTGTACCGGAAATGACATCTCCTAAGGGAAGTTTTTTCGTTTTTTATAATTTTCACCAAATATTTAAAAAACCGCTATAAATAAAATATTCTAAATAAAATGTAGTACGTAATTGGTCCAAAATTTCAACGGAAATGGTATTCGGACAAATTGATTGATCAATATTACACTTTATACGTCAGTTTTTACTATAGTTTGAGAGATCCTAGTGAAATTTGTAGACACTCAGTATACCGAATGTGGCAGCTTTCATAGAAAGCTCTTTAAGTTTTGCAAAGTTGTTGAAAAGTATTTACATTTACGAAAACCGACCACAAATTATAAGATTCTAATAAATTTAAAGATTAGATTTTAAACAAAGGTTTAAAGGCCATCGTATAATAGGTTTTCTGAAATTTAAGCGAGAATGACGAATTTTGGTCAAACAAGAAAGTTTTTACTAAAATTCTGGTAAATAGTGTTTTTCGCCTTAGAAATTACGTGCCAAATCCCAGTCGGATATCGACTACAACATATGCACCCCTCCGTTATTTTCTTGTGCTTTTAACTGTATCTTTAAATCATTGTAAGTTTATTGTTGATTAATTTTATATTCATATTTTGTAATTACTAAAAATAAAATAAATTATTTTGATTTAAACATAGGCTTAATATATTTAAATACTTACTTACTTATTAAATATTTATAAAATTAAAACTGATCATATTTTCACTACAATTAAATATGATGTCATAGCATACTCGCAATTGTTTATCTTTGCTCTTATCAGTCTACTTGATTCAAATGACGAAATATATGTAAGAGTCTAATCACACTTCGTCGTGTGATTGAATTAAGAAAATCAAACCACCGTTCATGACCTGACTAATTCTTGTCCAATTGAATTTTTTGGTTATATAAAAATATAAATTAAAAATTTTTTTATTAGTCCAACAGTTCTTACTTATGCAATGACTAATTTTATTTTAGCGTTTATAATTTTCATCAATAAATGTGTAATGCCAACATGACGGGCGGTTTTCTCGTAAATGTAAATAACCGGAACCAGTTTTATATAAAACCAAACAATTCAATTATTTATAAAAGTTCGTTTATATTTACCTCATTGCACATTTTAAAATTAAAATTTAATAAAAATAGTTTTGATTAATCAATGTCACCAAAAATTTCGACTAATTTATATTTGTTTACAAATAAAATAATCTGTTAAGATTTAAATATTTCACATTGTAATAAATTAGACTTATTCGTGCATTAATAATTTCTTATGTTTTTTTTTCGTTTCAGGTAAAACACGATGACCTTTTAAATGACATTATTAAATTTTAAATAAACAACTTAGTAGTAAGTAATATAAATACGTTCTTAACGAGTAATCTATTTATCTGTAAATTCAGGTCAAGTTTGCATATTATATATTCTGAAAACCAATTCAGTCCAAATGATTCATTCCACTGGAATGAAGTTTCTCATAAAAACACAAGCGAAGACAAAACAAAATACCATAAGGAATGTATGGCAATTAAAATAAATAAAATATTTTGTGTACAGTAGAAAATACTCGAAGCGCTTCATGAACGAGACTCTATATAAACTTATTATAATATTTGCTTCCAATTCACTTTAGGTCGTACTCATATCATTTTATAATTATTTCTTCGTCATAATATAATTTAAGAGACTGCAACATAATTCCAATTTGTTTCTTCTTGTGCGGTGTTCTGGTTCTCCTGCTGAATTGTACTTTAACCGTTGCTGCTGCTTTACGAATTTATTTGTATAAAATAATTTGTTTTCTTTTAATTATTCTCCAGATTTAATTTTATATTATTTTTTATTTGTATTTATTTTACAAATATTTTTTTCTGGTTTGTTTTATATTTAATTACAAAGTACACATAAAAATATACCAACCGAGTAAATAATAATTATAACGTAAGAGCGTAATTACAATTTGTTATTGTTATCATCATTGTCGACTTTTATTTTTTATGTTTGGATTACTAAACATAAGCATAAATCAACATTGTCATTTTTATTATTCTGTGTATTAGATCTTTTACTTGTATGTAGCATTATCAATTACCATTACACGATGTGTTTGTAATGGACCCTGTAGTTATCAGTTACAAATTACAATCAGTACGTTAAGTATATAAAGGTAATAGGCTCTCTTGAATTTGACTTTGAAATTTAATTTATTGTGCTTTATAATTTTTTTATTTAAATAGTTATCTAGATAAGAAACTGATAAGGTAATGCGAAACTTAATATACAAATGAGATAACGTTGCTATAAGTTTAAATTTGTCATAATGAGGAAATAACATTGAAATTGGATATTTGCTTTACAAGTTAATTAATGTCATTGTTTATATGCTTGAACTTAAATTGGGGTTTCACGAATGAACAGTATGCTTAAAAATTTGACAACTAACAGAATACCTACTCGTAAATAACAGGCTAGTACACAATTTAACACAGGACCTGTAACAAGTCGTATCTATACCCACCCGTCCTTAAGGGATGTAAGAAATGAAGAACGATTTGAGGTTTGAGCAACGCATAAACTATAATAATTGATAGTATTGATACCGTTAATAATTTTAGGAGCATTTAAGACATCGGTAGATCAGTTCGAAGAGGTTGCAATTTTGGTCGTGGTTCTTGCTCCTGGTACTCGGCATCAATAAGTTGGAAAGCTGGGTAACCAACATTCACACAAACCAACAACAATTTTAGTGAATCATACTTTTTAAAATAAAATTACATACGAAGAAAAAAAATCAATTATTTAAAACAAAAAAAAATTAACAGAAATTATGAATTTGCTTTACAATCATAAAAAAATATTTTACTTTGGTTTTTATCAATTGTAATGGTGTATTGAGATTGTTCCGTATATTGGTCTATTTCAGCACTCTCGAATTAATTACACAACCGTAGGAAAATCTTCCATTTGCGTCAATCTGTATGACAACGACCATGATAATCGACACCTACTTATACACAATCAACTTCCCAACCACCCCATACATTTTTCTTTCCTTTAACGCTGGATCGCGGATAAGTTTGAATTTTTTGACTTATAGATGGCTAATGTGTAAGAATCACAACAATCAGTTTCGAACAGACGAGATTAATGATTTGAAAAAATCAGTCTTCTCATCAGGTGTTAGCCATCTATAAGTCAAAAAATTCAAATTTATCCGCGATCCAGCGTTAAAGGAAAGAAACATGTATGGGGTGGTTGGGAAGTTGATTTTGTATAAGTAGGTGTCGATTATCATGGTCGTTGTCATACAGATTGACGCAAATGGAAAATTCCTACGGTTGTGTAATTAAATCGAGAGTGCTGAAATAGACCAATATACGGAACAATCACAATACACCATGACAATTGATAAAAACCAAAGTAAAATATAAAAAAATTCGTGAATTCGAAAAGTTAATTGTTAAAATAGAATATAGATGGAAATGTGAAAGAATCAAAATTTCGTACGCTACGCAGTAATTCGCTAGTAGTACAACTACATGGTATTGCTCTATATATATAGAAAATATTTCAATGTAATAAACAACATCAGTCGTCGCGACTTGATGAGAAGACTGATTTTTTCAAATCATTAATCTCGTCTGTTCGAAACTGATTGTTGTGATTCTTACACATTAGGTAGCCATCTATAAGTCAAAAAATTCATAAAAAAATAATTTGACTGACATATATAAAATAGTAATAATAATTACAATCTAAATTCCTTCAATAATGATGTGTTGTCCATTTATATGATGCAAACTGCTTGAATAAATGTCATCTCCTTCCTGCACACTAAAATCGCTTGATACCAGAATATGGTCGATCAATATTTTAAGTTAGATAAGAATTTATCCAAATAATCAATCAGGTTATTAGAATACACCTACTGACGCACTTTATTTTTGTTACAATATGATTTCCAGTTTTATTATATAATCTTTTTCTTTCACAACATTTATTTATATTTATTTATTATATTTATATACACTTAGTTAAAATAACAAATTCTTAGTTTTATATTAAATTTTTAAGAAATAAATTATGATTATGCACATTATTAAAATAAAATTATTTTCACTGAACGTCTATAATTGCTATATACCAAAGATCTAAATAGTTATCTTCTTTGCTCTAACCACATATTAATACATTAACTAATTAAAAGTTCAGAAACTAAATATATTTTCCTTATTACACAAAAATTGCAAATTTTAAAATTTACTCGTTCTTGGAATTTTCATGACCAACAATATCACATCGTTCTTTATTCAAAAAACTAGAAGAACCAAAAAAAACAAATTGTTCATCTTCCCGATAATTTTGTTATGTCCAGATAGCTAGATTACAATATGAATATTCATCACTAACTTAATTCAATAGAAAATTTTGAAAACGTAAAGTAAATTTAAATAAAGACTTCTAACCTAATTCGAATAAAAAAGATACAGTGACAATATTTATATTGTAACATTATAACCACGGAATAGAAGTAAAACCGGAACCGTCATTGCACCAAGTAAATTTGTTCCTACCTTAAATATACATAATATGCAGGATCAAAACAAATGAAATAACAAAATTACCGAAAAACAATCAAACAAACAATAAAAATCAACAATCAATCTAAGCGGTCGTTACTCTAATACCGACTATTTCCTCCACGAGTTCTGATCACATCTAGCATTCTTTTTGATCCTGTGCACCGTGCTCCCAATGTACTCCTGAGGTATCATTTCCCATTCGTCCTGCAGTGCTGATTGAAGATGAGCTAAGGTTTCTGAAACGAATTCCCTTTGCCTTAAACGATACCCTAGCATATACAACACGTGCTCAATGGGATTAACGTCAGGGCTGCAAGGCGGCTAAACAATTCGATTGATTCCCCCACCTCATCCAAATAATTATTGACAACGTTGGCAACGTGGGGTCTGGCGTTGTCATGCGTTAATAACTCAAGGGTCCAACATTTTTTGACGAGCAGCGTAGTAGTTTGCAAAACAAAAGCAAAAATCACAACTCTTGAAGGTTCCGGGTTTTAGGTTTTTCGTCTTTTATGTCAACATGAGAATTCTAGATATTTGAAATATAAATTGTTGTGAGTGGTTTCAAGTTATTGCAAAAAATAATTGCCAAATTTTCCCCCAGAAATCTAAATATGTTGCATATTAGAAAATATAATAATTTATATTTAGCTTGCTTGTCAGTTAAATTTAGAAATCAATTTAAGTGGTTTCTCACTCCACAGGTGGCAAATCACATATCATAAATATAATTTAACTAGTTCCATTTTAAAACTTACCAATATTTAATGCTCAATTTGTCAATCAAATTCCATTATAACTTTATGTGTTGTTGTATTTTAAAGTCAAATCATTTACTTGATTTATTTATGTTTTTAATTTAAACTGAAAACTAAAACACTTCATACTACAATATAAAAAAAAATGTTAACTAGAAAAGTTCAAGAATTTGAACTTTTGAAAAAATAAAACTAATTTAATTTGATTTAAAAAAAAATGTTTATGCTCTGTGTCAAATTACATTCTGTAGTTATCTGTGTATCTAAATGTACAAACAATAAAAATTTCATTGATCTTTAAATACCTCGCGGTGTATTCTATATCTATTTCTCGATTTTGTATGGTATCTAGATGGTGATATAATAATAAAACACAAACGAACAACAATAATAAAGATACAGAAATGGAATTGTGGAAGACATACGATACAAAACTATTAGAATATGAGATTCATTTCAATGTGTCTTTTCCAGGTTTAAATTTATAACGTTTGTTGTATGTTCTTTTGTCTTATATAGGTTTTTAATGGTTTTGAATTTTGTTTTTCATTTTCATTGTGAATTGTTCGTAGCTTAGTAGTCTTAGGCTTTTTGTTTTACGTCGAAAATATCGCCATTTTTTGCAAATTTTTTTAAATTTGTAAACGGTATTGATCCACAAAAGAACACGTTTAATGATAAATGATTGTTGGAACAGTTTCGGCTTTTTGGTGGAATTTGTTATTGGATCATAAACGATTATGACAAATTAGTGTGGAATAACTGGTTATTAACCTACCCGTTGTTTTACTTTGGGCCAAACAAAATAAATTTAATAATTAACTATAACGATGTATTTGTTCAAATTGCGAAATTAGGCGATAAACTAACCGGCACCATGAACCCATGATATTTATAGAAAACAAACATCGTTTAGAGAAAGTGAGCTCAACTTGTACTCGTACCTACCCATTTATCTTTGTATTCAAACTGGATTATAAAATTAATTGCACTGATTATTAATTTTGTAAACGAATATTAATTGATTTAAAGTAGATCCAACATCATGAACATCTTTTGGCAAAAATTCAATATTTTAATTTAAATAAATGAAACTGCTTTATTTTGGACAACTTGTTTTCGTGCTATATCGTTTAATCTTCCAAGCCGTTAAACCAATTTTAGTGTTTTTAAGGTAAAAAACCTTTAATCTTTTTCTTTCGCAAATTTGTTTTGCAAAACAATCTTTAGAAATTAATTGTTTTTAATTTTTTATATTGCTAAGTGACTAACATTGTTAGTTCCAGTTGAATGAACTTAATAATTAATTTGCTTTGTTCGTTTAGTGTTTGCAAATTGTAAACAACTAAACCGTGATGTAAGTTGATCATATGACAACAATGTCATTTGGGTTGAATTTTACGTATTTGTGTTATTTTATTCTATTCTTAGATCATTTTGTAAATTAACTATAGTGAAACAAATTTGGAGCTTATGTTACTTTACTATACGAATTTAGGTATGTTTCCTAAAGATCCTATTCACAAAACCCTTGAAAATGGGTTTTATTGAAATTCAATTTCATGCATCTTTTTTAGTAATGTGATAAGTAGGGGCTTCTGTTAAATTAAAATGTCCTCCTGTACATTTATTCATTCATTTACATCTGCAAACCTACTAACCATAAAAGGCCAGTGAAAAACTCCTCCTTTGAAATAAACTTTGCGCATTTTCCTGCTGGACAATCACCTATTACCATCGATTATTCTGTCATATAATCTTGAATTCAGCTTTCATTAACTCTTCTGTTCATTTAAAGGTCTGGCCAGACCTTTTCGAATTTTAAAGATGTTCTTTTTATATAAATACTCTTTCCACCTACATGAAATGTCATGAATTCCTTAATCAACACTTCTCCTATGATTTGGTAAAAAAACAAAAAATATTAAAATGTACTTTTATAAGTAAAAAACACAAAAAACGATTTATATACGCCTTGTACACAATTAGGTCTACCTTAATATTTCCCGTACACGAATATTTGTTTTTCAAAAAAATGAGTTTATTTCGTACTCTACTTTCAGTATTATTTTGTATTATGTTTTTGTGTTTTCTTTATTGAGTTGAAAAAAAGTATTACTAGTGATTGCAACAATATTTGGTTGCGCGTGATGGAACAAAATGGAAAAAAGATGCACCAGCACCGGGACGTACCAGAGCACACAATATTTTTCGAGAAGCCAATGGAAATGCTAGACGAGAAATGAGTCAAAATACAATTGACATTTTCAAGTCAATAATGACGGAACAAATGATCGACATCATAAAAAGGCAAACCAATAGAAAAGCTACAAGTGAAACAATAACATGCAATACCAAAAAATACCCAAAAAAAAGAAGCCAAATGGGTACCTATTACTGACCAAGAAATATTAACTTATTTCGGTATATTGCTAGCTGCAGGTGTGAATCATGCTAACATACAGCATACCAGAGAGTTGTGGAAACCCAAAAAAAATCCCGTGTTTAGAGCAACGATGTCAATCAATCAATTATATGCTATCAGTCGTTACATTAGATTTGACGATCAAAGAACTCGAGCTGAGCGTCCACAAGTAGACAAAGCAGCAGCCATTCGTGGCATCTAGGTAATGTTGAATCACAATTTTGAAGCAGCATATACACCAGCGGAATCAATAATTGTTGATGAACTCTTCCATATAGAGGAAATACGAAATTCACCCAATACATGCCGGCCAAGCCAGCAAGATATGGGATAAAAATATGGTGGGCCGGTGCGTCATGTAACGGTTATCCTTGCAAGGGTATTTTATACACTGGTTAATAATCGGGACAACAGAGAGAAAGCAACCAAAGAGAAAGAGTGCTCCTCGAACTTAACAAAAAATATAATGTCAGTGGCCGATTGTTGCTGACAATTTTTTTACCACATTAGACAGTGTTGAAAAACTTTAATCGACAGGATTGGCTTTTGTTGGAACTCTACGCAAAAATAAAAAATACATTTCAAAAGAGATGCTAGCAGACCGCAGCCATCCAGTACATTCAACAGTTTTCGGGTTTAACGGGCAACGTTGCTTTATTATCATACGTCCGTATCATACGATACTGAAGTCCTTGATATAGCTAGAAAGCCACAATTATGTATTTAATATATGAACAAAGGAGGGGTTGACAGAATAAACCAAATGCTAGGAGAATATAGCTGTAAGCGCCAGTCGAAACGATGGCCACTAGCATTGTTTTACAATGTCTTAGATGTAGCAGCATTAGCATCATTTATAAATCTACAAAAATGTAAATGACAAAACAAAGACTAAAAACTACTAGCAGAATATCAACGCAGAAGAAGTCATGCCAAATTTGCCGAATTAATGACAAATTTTGCAACGAAAGACGCGCTTTGCGTGTGCCTTATGCGCCGATGCTCACTGCCTACAACACGGCAAACAATATTTAAAACGCCGAAAATGTTTGAATTAAATAAAACCAAAAAATTTGAAATAAAACAATGAATAAATAAATGAATTTATACACTTTAAAAACTATAAAAAGGAAATTTTATTAACTTTTCAGTAAATTTTCATACAAAAGATATAAGGGCCAACCAGACCTTTTCGTGAACGGAACGGTGAAAAATTCGTCATGAACAGAAGGGTTAATAGTTATAAATCTTCACACATACATAATTTATTTGTTCTTCTCATATAAATAATTTTTTGGAAATGCGAATACATAATTTAATTTGAACTTTAGGAGTATTAGTTAGAGTCATCTTAAAAATTTTGCACCTATATTAAAATATTTACCAGTCAAATGGTTTATTTTTCGTAGAAAATCTTTGTAATGATTGTGACGTTCATTCAAACTTCAAAAGAAAACGTGGGAGCAATCAGGCATTCGATTTTTTAACCTGAATGATTTTACAAAGAATTTTAGAAATTAATTTTTTTAACCACATGGTAAAAGCACCTGTGAGAAATAAAATTATTTAGCAGAAAATCAACCAAGGTTGTAATATGTTGCTAATTTTATACACAAAAATTGATTTTTATGAGGGAATGGAATAGGAGGTTTCGAACCCTACGATGTTCAGCTGCATAAACATTTTGATTACGCAAACCATTTTTGTATTGTATAATTTATTTATGATGTGTTGAGTCAATTAGATTTAATTCTTAGATTCTAATTATAATTTTTATACTGTGATTACGATCATGTTTTTCTGTATGTAGCCTGACCACACCAGAAACTTTGCATTCGTTGCTTCTCAAAATGCCCTTAAATCTTAATGAAACTTTGGGTTATTCTGGATGATAACCATATCATATTTTTGCATTGAACTAAGGTTACCAAGACATTGGAAGTCTAGTTTTGAACTAATAAGACATTGAATTCTTTAAATTAAAAAATTCGGTCGTCTCATCAGACTGCAATGACCAAACTACAAAAATATTGAAAATACTTTGAACTTGCTTACAAAGTATAGAATACGTCAGCAAATTGTTATGATTTGCTACGCAATTGTCAACCCCTTAGTAACCTCGAATTTTATTGTGTATAACGCATACATGCGATTTATATATGAAATTTTCATATAGAAATCGCACGTATGCGTTAAGTACAATAAAATTCGAGGTTACTAAGGGGTTGACAATTGCGTTAGTGAATTATAACAATTCGCTAACGTATTCTTTTCTATACTTTGTATGCAAGTTTAAAGTATTTTCAATAGTTTTGTAGTTTGGTCACTGCAGTCTGATGAGACGACCGATTTTTTTAATTTAAAGAATACAATGTTTCATTAATTTAAAACCAAACATCCATCGTCTGGATGAGTAATCTCACTTCGACGTTAAATCTTAATGTATTTCAGAAAACAAAAAAAAAATGAGGAATTTTAATCCATGAATATTTCCCAAATTGAATTAGCTAATATTTTATTTAATTATTAGGTGTGCAAGAAGAAACTCGACTCTGAAGTTGGTTGCATTAAAATATACTTGAACGCATGCAAATCGCCCGCCATTTTGATATATGTAGCTTAGTCATTGCTGTTTTTATGACTGAACATCCTGTGAGTCATTCAACAGTAAAAAGTGGTTTGCAAGATTTCGTGATCCTAATTTTAGTCTTGAGGCCTATCCACGTACAAGTGCAGTAAAACAATTTGAAGAAGAAGAACTTAAACTTTTACTTAATGAAAATTCATGTCAAACTCAAAAAGATTGTTCTGCGAGCTCTTTTTGAGTTTACTTGCCAAGAAGTTACTCACCAAGCAATATCACTTCGATTGTGTGTAATGGGAAAAATACAGAAGGAAGGAAAATTGGTGCTTCATAAACTGACCGAAGAAAACAAAAAGCGAACAGTTGACATCTACATGAATTTGCTTTCTCGGTACAAAGAATATTGGCACAAAATCATTACGGGTGATGAAAAGTGGATTTAGTACAATAATCCTAAACGCAGAAAACTATGGGTCAACAACATCAGTTGGAAAAATTAATATACATGTCAAGAAAGTGTTACTGTGTGACTGGTAAGATTTAAAAGGAGTCATTTACTACGAGCTTCTGGAATCTGGTTAAACTGTTACAGCTGAATATTTCCAGGCCCAATTGATCAAATTAAGGGATGCTTTGCAGATAAGAAGACCATTTAAAGCCAATGAAGGCGGAAGGTGATATTGCTGCCTTACGCTCGTCCACATATAGCAAAATCGACCCAGGAACTTATCTTCTCCTTATGGGCTGGGAAGTTTTACAGCATGCGGCGTATTCTCAGATTTGGCTTCCTCTGATTACCACTTATTCAGATCGATGTCGTCGTATTTGAAAGCTCATTGGTTCACGAAAGTTGAAGATGTTTAAAATGGATCAATGACTACCAAAACCACCAAGTTTCTATCGCGAAGGCATTCATCATTTACTTGATAAATGACGAAAGACCATAGATATGAATGACGATTATTTGATAATTAATCTTTGTAACAATTATATTTTCTATAAAGTTGAATTTGGCCAGAAAAGCAGCGTTTCTACTTGCACACCTAATATAATATAATAATACGTAAAGAAGCAATCTACTAGCATTAATTAAACTAGTTACGCATCCACTTCTTTAAATTCAAATTCAAATTTTTATTTAAACAAAATCAGTTTAATTAACTGCGCATATTTAGGTACGCAAATAAGGTACGCCATAATTCTTTAGGAATCGAAACAGAAATCACTAATACTAAATCAAAATTAGATTATTGCAAACATCATAATATGCATGATCTGACGACCACTGAGACATCTGACCACCGCTTGTTGTTGAGATCCTTTAATGAATTGCGGTTGTGTTATGTTATGTATATCTTGCTCTAAAATTTATACCTGTGTTGATACAATAGGTCTGTTCGAAAATTTGCACGGGACAATGTATGACACTTTAAACAATACCATTTGTTTTACTATATTTTATTATATAAACTTTAATTGTTTATAAAATTAGATTTTTTAATGTTTTTTATTAAATAAAATATTTAAATTTAACTAAAAAATATATTTATAATCGCGATTACTAAAAAAACATCATATACATCAACGAAAAATTCAATTCTAAATAAAAACAAACAAGTTCTAAAATTTTTTTTGTTTTACAAAGCATACATGATAAAAAAATGCACCAAAAATTTATTTAAAAGTTGAATCATGCACGATTTACATGTTCCAATTTTTTTGTCCAGTAAAAAATGAAAGGTTAAGTATATTACGATTTTCGTTTGCGAGAGGAGCACGAAACAAATTCCAGTAAAATAAAATTGGATTTTTTTTCTTTTTAATTTGAGCAAATGTTGGCATAAAACTGGGAATGTTGCCATAAAATATAGTTTCTACGAGTATTTTTATAGCAGTAAAATAAAAAAAATCCAAAAAAGTTTCAAATAAACATCAAGCAGCCATAAACATCATTCAAACAAAACGAGTAAACATGAGCGGTAATTAAATATTTTATTTTTACTTGCAATTCGATTTTGTTCGTTGTTTAATTTAAACGCAAGCTGTTTGAACTGTCAAAATTTATGGGACATACAAAAAAATTATAGCATTGCCTTATTTGTTCATATTGCTGACTCTTTTTAACTAGTAACTTTTTTTTATATGCGTGCAGCTCTATTTTTCAGTAAAAAATTTGTTGGGAAAAATAATTGGAACATATAAATCGTGCATGGAGGCGCAGCGTCATCGTTGTACGAGCTTTTACATATTTATGCTCCGCTTCACGCTTTTACTTGCTCAAATAATGGTCAATTATTGCTCAAATAATAGTCAAAAACAATTTATATTTTTTTTTATTTAGTCGTTAGGAATTGGATCTTTGGGAGGAGGTAAATTGGTATGCAATTAACTGAGTTACTAAAATATAATTGTGGTGCAATTTTGAGGCCTAAGAATAAAAAATTTCTGAAAAATGAACTATAGCCGTCATATTTTTGGTGATATATAGGCAAATGACGGCTATAGCCGTCCTGCATATTTTAATTAATAAAAAAAGGAACATCATTCTTACGAAGTGTACTAATGCATTATTTTGTTAATTATTCAGTAATACATCAAAGAAAAAAAGATGTAACATTCCAGATAACATATCAATTGTTTTTTGTGCGATTTTTCATGATTAGCAATTCGATATATTTCCGCCTACAGAAAGAAATGACGGCTATAGCCGTTTTATTATGTTCGCGCAAGTGACGGCTATAGCCGTCATTTGTCTATATATCACCAAAAAATCGGACGGCTAAAGCCGTCATTTGTATCTGTAGGCAGAAATATATGGAAAAAATGATGTGATGAGCAAATGACGGCTATAGCCGTCGAGAGTTTTCATGGGAAAACAGTGAGAAAATGTGATAATTTTCACTTCCAAACATATAAATGGCGCTCAATTTCATATGGCAGTCATAAACAATTGAAAAAGTGTGTTTCTGAGCACGGTCGTCAACTAAAAAGTGTGCGGCAATGGGTTAATTACCACTTTCGTTTATTCATTCAATTATTCGTTTTATTTATAAGTGAAATCTGAAATTCTGAAGTCAAAAAATTAATGCTGTACCAAAATCATATTTGTTAAAATTGTGTTTGTTCTAATAGTACTGTGATAAATTGGGAAATTTGCATTTTTTATTGGCAAATAAATAGGAATTACAAATCCCATTGCACTGTTCAGCAAATATTTAATTGTGTAATCAAAATGAAATCATTGTTTTAATTATATTTGAAGTTTGTTATTCCCACTACATTAAATCCAGTGATTATAATCATCGTGAATAGTAAAGGGTCTCTTTTAGAGCGAATATACTCTTTATTGCTAGCTAAATAGCTAAGTATTTTGAAAATGAATTGAATTTCACTTCAAAATTTTATTAAAATTATTAAAATTCATTATGAGAATGATGAATATGTAAAAATAATTATTCGTAAAATTTGTGTTATTTAGTGCAGAAATATGAATGAAAACACGTGCTCGTTCAGGTCATTCAAACTAAAATATTACTTAGTACTAGTTAAGTTTAATTGTTCTCAACAATTAAACTTATTTACAACGCCTGCATGGCCGATTTTACGGCCAATGGTGTTACATATCATAGAGCTAATGGGACTATGTGAAACATAAGCTGTACGAGATGGCATCCACTTATGCTTTAAAAATACGTAAGACATATACAATTTTGTTTACTTGTTGTTCTTGCACGATAAGCATTAAGCAAACAAAACCTGTTCACTATTTAAAATGTTTTAAAATAAATCTGATAGTCCTGAATTATAAAAAATTGTGAATATAATTAAATGTTAAATTATCGACATCCCCAGCGTTCCAGATCACAGCAAAATCCTACCACTTGCCATTTATTTATTGCTATAAAGATTTATCTAAATGCTGATTAGCTATCAGCAATATATTATCACAACAAAATAAGGAAACTGTTGCTTAATCGTACAATTATATCACCTAATATAGTGAAGTGTTTTGACTGGAAGGTAATTCCCACGAAAATTACATAAATATGAAATTTCCGGTATCGAAATTGTTGATATAAAATAACATGTCTGTTTACAGGTATACAGACAGAAAAAAAAAATATTTGTAAGAAACAAATATGTATGACAAACATAACAAATAAATTATGCTTTCAGACTAACCGCATATTACTATAAGCACACGATTGACTGCAGTTATCGCGTTGTTATCGCACACCGGTATCCAAACTCAAGGTAATTAATTAAAAAATGTTTAAATCACAAACTAAAGCGGACAGGTAACATGGCATCCGCGTGCCATTTAATCGCATGTCATTGTTTGACGATAAAAGCGTTATTTTAATACAATACTAGATAAAATCTAGAGATGTGTCTATTCGACACACAGCTATAAATAACAAAAATCAAATTGATGTACATGTAGTCTAGCATACAAGACGTGTAATACGTTTCAATCAGTGTCACGCCATAAACTATATCATATACGGATATGTCAATCATCAAATTATTGCCTTGAACTTCAAAAAAAATAATACAAAAATACGTCAGAGCTCGCGAAATCGCAATATTTACAATAGTCTATGATGAGAATTTTGTATGTACCTTGTGAACAAAATAAAACCCAATTTAAACACATCTGGCTCTATTTCTTATATAAATCGCAAACGTAATTCATACGTAACACACTAAGGCGAGCGAAATATTTTTTCCACAATAAATTTTATTGAACTTTATATTCAACAGTACCCCTCAAGCTCGTGCATCTCATCAATGCAAACAAATTTTTTGTGAATAAAATGGAAAATTGTGCATGGCGAGCTTGATTTGCGTGGTGGTCGCTAATAAATTAATATAGATTTAAAGAGGGTGTTTGCTAGTAATATGTTGGGGATGCATAATTAAATTTATTTCTTGTCTGATGTTTATACATGCTGCGTGCACCGGATAGAGTCAAAATTACATTTTATCGTGGTTTAGATAAATAAATGTTAGAAAATCGTAAAATGTTACTGACGGTAAATTTTTTTTATACAAATGATAGATTATAGCATAAAACGTAATGTAAGAATATGCTGTTGAACAAGCTTACTACCTACCACCATCGATGACATGTTTTTGCATTTTTAAATGGATAAAAAATTGTTAACATAAATTTGCTTCCATGATATAGTAGTAATTAATGATTTATAGTTAAAAGTCATTTGTCTTAATATTAAAAATAATAAAGTTTTCTTTATTAAGCATTACAACTCGCACATATGTATATACACATTTTATTTTATTGGTTTGCCAGGACATACAATTATTAAGCTACACATTAAAAATATTACCTGAACTAATTGATGTTGATTTAATTAGAAATGGTGAAACGGAAATTCCTCCTGGCTTTTTGTATACTTCTTGTGTACATGTAAATTAACGTTGTGTCGACAGAATGAATACCTAGTTTTACAGACAACGTACAAAATTATTTAATTAAACAATTTACCGTGCATCAATGACAAAACGTTATATGTTCATAAAAAATGCTACACATATCAAATATCAATTAAGGTGTTACATACTCTGTGTTCGGAACGTTGGTTTACAATAATAAAATTATACTGAATGTTTTTCAATTTCCTACGATTATAAAACCTTGATTGCGATTATTATGTGAGTGTTTAAGCTTTATGTCTATAATCACAGAAAACGTACCCCGCAATTACACGCTTTAATGCGAATATGTGTACGGTGTAATTTTTATTTTTAAAATCAAAATACTGTTTATTTCTGATTGCTGCTTGTGTTGTTGTTGGAAAATATGTAATTAAATTTAAAAGAAAACTACATATTTTCTAATTAAATAATTAGCTATCTACAGCTGACTGTACAATAATTAATGCGGTTTATATTTATTGTACCGTGCATTATGCACGGAAATTCAGAAATTTTAAATTTCAGTAAGACAATTCTACCTAAAATTTGTTAAGGTAAACGAAACAAAGGTAGGTCGATCACATGCCGAGGTATGACCAATATCGGTTTCATATTTCCACATAATGTATATCTATATTCATGCAATTGTTAGCGTTCATTACATGAAATAGTTTGATCCCGTATTATCCGTTGAAAATAGAAGGGCGGTAAAGCAACCGGCCATTGGCTAAAGTTCGAAAAATAAAATAATAAATCAATTTGATCAGTTAATTTTAAAGTTTCAACCGAATTAAATTATGGTTAAGCACCATGAAGAAGTTGGCCTGTATTTTTGTAGCTGTTCATGTCCAGACACGACCCATTCCAGAAACATTTGTGGTAAATATTTAACGCCTTAAGTTGTCGTGCATTTTACATTATCCATAAGAATATATATTGGTCAATATCTGGTTGTTCAAAACTAATTATCTACCTTTCAAAAATGACATATTGTTTTCGAAACGAGCAATATTTCTTGAATTTCATTTATTTGAATATGCGCGCATATCCATCCTTGGCTTACAGTTATCGTACGTTCGGCATATTATACACGTTACAGGTACGATAGTTCAGTTACCTTCTTTCGATAATACTATACGCAAAAACTATTGATTTCTCTCCATCAATTTTTATCATCGTCGACTGGTCAAGAAATTAAATTATTTTTCTGCACTTGTTTCTGAATAAAATTTCCGAGAAGTTTTGTCCAGATATGACATAATATGTCTCGCTGGCGCCTAAAATTCGGAAGTGTTTTATATAGTTCAAAAAATCAATAGTCTTTTCCTCAAATACATTTTAAAATAGCTATGTCAAGTTATTTCCAAGCTAACACAATATTTGCTATGAGAAAACCCATTTTTATCAGTTCAATATTCTCGGTCGGCATCGGTACAAGTAGTTTTGATTCGTCTTGTTCATCGGGGTAAACTCGTTGTTCTTTATGGTTCAGTGTACAAGGTTTGTTTGCCTTTACTCCAGGACTCTTCATTTTTTCAAATATTCGGGCTATGGATTTTCTGTGCTTTCCTCACGAACTTTCTCATGCGAATTTGTATAATATTCACTTTTAATATGAGTACTGTCATTTTCTATCTTTGGGTATGTGTCAAATTCTCATGAACTTTCGCCAAAATGTTGACTCGGTTTTATAAATGTGCACTAATCGGTTGAAAAAATACATCATGAGAATTGTGGAATAAATGAAAGATGATAAGAAAATAGTTGCGATTGCAATTTGTTTTTGTGAATTTTTCATTTATATTTAGATAAATAAAATAAATTGTATTAATGTTTTTTAATAAATTTAATATTCATGCTTTAACCCGAGAAGTTCAAGAATTGCGTTAAAGTATGACGACTTAAGTAAGTAGTCATTTTCTGAATTCAAGCAGCCTAGTTGTGTTTCGAATCGACACCAAATCGCAATAAGGTCGCATTGGTTGGCAGTGACGAAAATTCTGCAGTATTTTAGAGCGATGAATTAGAGTTATCTAGGGTTTTTTGGGACAATGATGGAAGGTTCATGCAATAAATGTTTGAAATCAAATAGATGTATTGTAATATTTTATTGGGCAGCGTTTCTTGTAGTTTCCCTGATCACAATAGATTGATAAATAGTAAATTATGCAACGAGAGAGTAAAATATAAAATTATTTCTCGGTTGAAAAATTTACGTTTACTCCTTAGAATTGAAATTAAAAGTAAATGTTCCCTACATAAACTATACCCACGAGAAATTTTTATGTTGCTATTTAGTTTTAATTGAAAATTCTCTTTGACATAATATAAGAATTTTTTTTTCAATAAGTGAATTATTTGCATTTGGTTTATTCACTTCGGGTTTATCAAACTTGTAAAATGGACTTGGCAGTAATAGTAACCAATAATAATCCATCTGCCTTAGGAGGTGAAGTTTGTACTACACAGAAAGAGTAGAAAAATACTTTGAATCCAATGTATTGCACGAATCTGAAAAACAAAACCAGCGACAAACCTAAGACATGTGACAAATAATGTAAATCAGACGCAACGTCATATCCGAACTAATATTGTCCACATATTTAGTACTAATCCAAATTGGTATAGTTTCAGGATCCGCGAGCCACATCCTAATTCTGGAACTTTAATCGCAAAAGTCACAAAACAAGAAACGATTACAAACAAAGCAACAACAAAAATAAAATGAAACTTGGGTCAAGGCAACCATTCATCATCTGATTGCTCTCCAACATTTTTAAATCCTTTCATCAAATTTTTAATGACAATTGTTCGAGCCGGAAAATTTCTTCCGCCGAAACGAATTTTTCACAAATAATTACTGATTACAATTCAACACTCAGTGCTTCAAGTTTTTCTTGAGAAAATTTCACTTTTCACACGAGTTTGTATGGATCAAATTTGAACAAATAGTTGAATATGTTTACTGGCAATCAATAATTAATTATATCAGCAAATGTTTAATAATTTTGACTGATCACCGATTTATATGTTAAGCAATTTGTTCCTAAAACTATATAGGATAGGTACATAAATTAAAATAAAAAGGCAGCAACAATCTACACGAGTAGTATAAAAGTTACATCGCTATCATTACAAATTAATCACAAAATTGACTTTAAAATGACCATAAAATAGCAATAACAACATCAAGCATGATACTTAAAGTCAAAACATCCGAGTGTATGAATAATAATTAATTGTAAAATGGTTCATGTTACCTGAACATAAGTTCTACACATGCTTTTTTAAATGACATCCCATGGTATATGTTTATCGTACGTATAAATTTTGATCGTGTAACCTGGATTGTAGGTTTTTTTATTGCTGCGCTGCTATTTTGATTAGCATTAGATGACAACGATGGTGATTGGTGTGATACAGTAGATATTTGGGCGTATATTTATAAATTGTCGGTGATGATTATTAATTTGCCTCTTGGGACGGCTAATCGTGGCAGTAAAATACGAAATCTCACCATTTCTATGTTCTGTGTATCGAAATGATTTTTTATTGCAAATTTGAAATATCGTAAACCCGAAACAAAAATAAATAAGATTAATGATCCATGCTCATTCAATTTAATTTTTTGTTTTGTGTGCTACGATGGAAGTCATAATGTACCGCGCTTATGTATACGCCACCGTCGATTGTCCCATACGTAAAAATAAATACTTTGTTAAAATTTAGATGTTGCCTGTTCGTTTTACGATTATAACGCACGTGTATCATATTGATAGCCAAGTAGCTGGTGTATAATTAACAGAAAAACCTAGAAGGAAAAACTATGTGAATGCTAAGTAAAAAAAATTATCTTACTATTTAAATTTAGAAATGCAGTCATCTCAATAAATCAAAATAACAGTAATAATATAAACGAAAGAAATGTTCTATGAATCTAATAAAAACACATTCAGTGTCACACAACAATCGTGCGCAACGAAATTTATGATAATTTTCACAACAAAATGTTCAAATTAATTTCATCTCTATCAGTCATTGTATTGGGGATTAACACTTTATATGTGTGTTTCATCTGCTGGAGATTTAGAATTCTTTTTTACGAGGAGTTAATGAAATTTATATTTCGCCGCTCAGCATGTGGGTTTTATATTATGTAAAATTTTATTGATATATGTATGTGCCTCATGGATTATTATTAATTGTAAATTATTTGTTTACGATTCATTATAATTCGCTAGTCTGTAATAATTGGACACACAAACATACTTTAATAATCCGTAAAGTGAAAAATTGGTCTCTATAGGTGGTCTCTGTTGACATTTGAATCTGATATTATTTCAAGTAATCAATAGATGTTGACGTTTAATAACTGAAATTCTGAAAATGTTTGTTATTGTTTACAAAGTGTTTAGTACATAGTAATTTAATCTAAAGAGGCGATCAAAGATAATCGCATATCGATTTTGACAAAACATGATTATTTACTCAATCTTCGAAACCTAGTAGTTCGAGCCTAGTAAACATAGCGAACATGTTTGCCTTAATATTAAACGGGTGTATTCTGAAGTACGTATACGTCAGTCCTAATGTTGCCGTACCTCTTCTGCTGGTGCGTCCTTATTTCTTCATCCGTTTGATTTGACTAATTTGCGGAGACGTGATCAACTAAATATTTTAAAATATATATAGTTATGTATTTAAAATACTTTAGAATAAACAAACACCGTATACTAAAATATTAAAATTGCTTTGTTTTCTTTTATGAAGCTCATATAAGTGATTCTAATTAATTCTTTTAGTTTTTTTGTTATTTTGGAACAAAAACCAACAATAATTAGTAAATACACTGCTATAAAATGAATTTTGATTGAAAATTAATTAAAAAAGGAGGGCAGTATATGTTGTTGGCTGTCTCACAAATGCACGTAGATCTGTATTTGCGATCTATACTTAAATACTTCGGTCACTATAAGGGCAACTAATGAATTTTATGATTCCAAAATTCCATATAACATTTTCATGCCGATTTCCATATTTTTGATATAGCAATGAAAAAAATAAACACTAAGCAATGTTTGTTTTAATCTTTAATGCCGAAGTACTCCCAACTCTTTCGCAGTTCGAAGTTTACGTCCTACATTACGCAGCAGCTAAACTAAAAGAGTACCTGCGCATTGTACAACTCCATGACAGCGTTTGTATTTTTCTTATCTTGAAAGGATGGCTAGAAATAAGACACAGGCTTACCGTATCACGTTAACCAGGAAAAACTATCGCCATACCTCGAACCTACAATCTGACAAGTCTGGAAAACAGAAGGGAGCTTTTGAGGTGTTCATTTATTGGAACATATTACCGGATGAAATCGATAACAGCATCGAGAGCAACCTTAAGTAATTTTAAGTTTCTTCAAGTAAATAACCACAGGGCAAATTATGATTTCCACGAACTGGTGAACATGATGTGCACGAGTTTTAACAAAATTGACCATCTTCCGGACTTTTGCCTAAGAAAATACGGGTTTAAAAATAAATTGAAGCAATTTTATGAGCCAATTATTTTTACATTTAGAAAATCCATTAAGAAGTTTACGAATGTGGAAAAAATAAAATGTTGGTACATACTTACAAACAAATAATCGGAATGAACGCTTTCCATTCCTTAGGCCACAGATTGTTATTTAGCATCCAAAACTCTCTCCAAATATCTCACCAGCCTCTTTACCGCTGATGGGTTTTGTCACTTGCATGATTGCTTTTATATATTGTAAAATGTTTACTCCAACAGGTTACTGGCGTGGAGTGCGACTCTTGAATCAAATCAACGATCGTGTAATTTAGAAGCAATTTTATTATTATTATTAAAATTTAACAATAATTTTAATGACAATGTTATGCTACTCAGAAAGTAAATTTATGCAATTCAAGTGTATCGTTAATATCACAGTCGAATTGACTGCCTGAGTCCCCAGTATATTATGCTATTTAGCGTTTCAATTTATACGTGTCTATGTACCGTTTTTGTATTACGTTAATACATTCGTTTACACTTTTATTTATTAGTTCACTTGTGTAATATAAACTATATTAAGGCAGGTTATCTTAAGTAAATTCCAAAAATCTTCCGAATAATTACAAAATATTTTCACACAAAAAACTGTATTATCATCCGATTTAAACTGACTCGATATTTTTAAGTTCGCGGAGGATCGAAAAACAAAATTTTACTATTTTTTATTTAATAATTTGAAATGACCATACAAATTTCCTTAAGCAAGCATAATTCAACAATAGCGTGACCCACCTAATCGTTACAAGAGGTACAGATTTTCGAAACATACCTTTTCTGACACGGTGATATGGAAAATGGAGGTGTAAGTTTGTCCTAACCCAACAATAAAAATATTTATAGTAAAAATGCATTAGTAATGATGTGATAACATTGATAAAAACAACAAAACTCTACAGTTAGGTGACATTGCAATTTGGATTATATTCGTCCAATATGCAGTAAAAAACAGGGGTTATGTAAGAAACAAAATTTTATACAAAATGGCAGTCTAATAGTTTAGGGTTCAATTATTCAAAACGTAGCGAATCTTTGAAAAATCAAGAAACAAGGTGGTTAGTATTTAATGTGTTTTAATAACAAATTGTCTTCCTTGAGCATGGAAATTTACATGGATTTTCTTTGAATACACACAGGCGACTACCACACATGACACGGGAATTTTCAAACAATAGGGGGATTAATAACAGAATCGTTATGTTGTGAGTAATTGAAGCTCTATGTTTATACTATTAGAAAATTTCTATTCCAGGTGCGGTAGACGTCTTCGTTTATTTATAGAAAATCCATGAAAATTTCCTGTTTCTAACTCAATTTGTTAATAAAAACATTGAATGTTAACCACCACCCTCTGGTCAAGATTTTTCGAAGAACCGTTGGGTTTTGAGTAGTTAGAGCGCTCTGCTATTAGAAAATTGGTATTCCAGGTGTGACGGCTGTCTCTATTTATAGAAAGAAAATTCATGAAAATTTCCGGTTTATAAGTCAATTTGTTATTCAAAAACATTGAATACTAACAACCTTCTGGTCTAGATTTTTCAAAGATTCGTTGTTTTGAAAAGTTGAGGTTTCATGTAGGTGTAGTAGCCATCTGCATTTATTTAAAAAAAATTGACTCTCTTCTGTGGCACTATTCTAATTCCCCGGGAATAAGGAACTGGGGAAAGAATTTATGTTTGTGAAAACATTTATTTCTGTTCAAATGTTTTTTTTCCGGCCTACTAAGGATAAAAGTATGATGCAAATATTTATAAATTGAAAATAATTTTTCCATATTATCTAAATTTGTAGGGAAAATTATTCACCATTTAATTTTGTTTTCAAAAAAATTAACACTAACTTTTTACCTAAGCAGCTATGCTAGCAACAAATGTTTAAATAAGAATTTCATATAAATTTTTTCCCCAATACCCTATTCCCGGAGAATTACCAGAATAGTGCCACTGATTTAGATTTTTCAACGAACCTTTATTGGAGTTATTCAAGCTCTTTACTAATGAGAAATGGCCGTTCTTGGTATGTTAGCCGTTTACGTTTACGTTAGGAAAATTCACGATAATTTTATATAAGTATTTAATTTACAAATACCACTCTCCAAATTTTTCAACAATCATGCACGCTCTTATATTTGTTAAAATTTCTTAAAATTTGTTATAACAGTAAGAATTTTTACATAGCTATTTAGTTTTTGTATTTTAATTTTTAAATTATATTTTCATTATTTGTATTGTAAATGTAATATTTAATTTATTTAACAACTTTAATTTTTATTCATTTTTAAAAATGCAATTATCCGTAGTGTTGGCATGTGTTTGTATGTATTTCAAAATTGTCTACATTCTGGCAAACTGAATCTGAACTTAATTTTATTTATTATTTTCACTAATACTTTTAAACATATTTAGGATTTAGAAAAACTGAAATGTATCTTAAATTTATGCATAATCTGGCCGCAATATTAGATTTTACGTCTTAATCTATCGAAGGTGATAAAAACTCGTTTATGTAAGTCGGACAAGCACTGATTGATCTCAGGCTTAAACTAAAAGGAACGTTATATAGACATATACCAATTTTAGTAAGATCCCATTTAAACATATTAATTGAAAATGGAAGCTGTAATGAAAGTAATTTTACATGTGAAATGCAACAATATTAAATGAATTGCTGTAAATATTTGGACGTTACACGTCATGACGTTAAAAGAGGAGGGTACATGTGAAAATTTGGAGAAGTCATTTGAATATATCACCAACAATTTTCCACAAATAAAATCGAAAATAATGAATTATTCGACGAAACGGTTTTATGTAACAAGTACGCAACTACTGAAAAAATTGAAAATTGGAATACCAATGGAGTTACACAATTGTCAAAAATTATATTTATAACTCTTTTTTGTAGCGGTAAAATTTTACGGTTTTGAACAGTGATTTCTTTTATTTCTATTAAAACAATGAAGCTATTTTTAACATAAGATTTAATATTGATGATTTTAAATTAAAACTTATCCTTTTCTTTTCATTGCAGAAAGATACAACGATTGCCTAGAGGTAGTTTGTCCCAGTATCGAAAATGATAAACTGAAATGCCCACCCGACAGTAAACCAATTGTTATTGATCCATCAGCATCAAATTCACCCCACGCAGTATTAGGTGACTTCATCCAAATAGAAGATTCACTCTCCAATCATCATCCCCGTTTTCCACGATTTGTTGCAAAATCACGAACACGGCGAGAAAGTGACGAAAAATCCCAAGCATTATGCTGCCCATATATAAAATGCATTTGTAATGAATGCAAAGAACCTGTATGTGACTCAAAAAATCATACGGCGGTAGTAAAACTGTTAACCGCGAGAGAACCGGGCTCCTGTTGTCCCACGTACGAATGTCAAGAAAAACCAGACTGTAAAACAAAACAAAATGGATTCACGTGGTTAGAACATTGTGCGCGATGTCAATGTCACGACAAAGAGTATTTTTGCCACGAAACATGCGGCGACCAAGAACCAAAGTCTTGCGTTCAAGGTACCAAAATGTATATGAACGGTGAGCGCTGGAAACAAGATGCCTGTACGGAGTGCTACTGTAACGATGGAGTGGCCCGCTGTGAGATTCCATTGTGTCCAACGCTATCTTGTTTGAAAACGATTCAACACCAAAATAGTTGTTGTCCCGATTGTGACAAAACTAACTCGTCCTTTTGCCCCGGTATGGAAAACTGCGGAATCGCATGTAAACACGATTATGTTAAGACGAATGAGGGTTGCTTCTTATGCTCATGTGCTCCGTATAAAACTTCCAACGTAAGTACAACTACAACTTCCAGTACCACTACAACTTCTAGTACAACCACAACTGAGCTACCGATAACTATAAAAACGGTCGATAAACATAACGCCGATGACACAATGAAACTAGACGATCATTCGAATACCGTTAAAATTATGATTATATTAGTGTGTGGCCTTGTTTGCGCTGGCATATTCGTTTGTTGTATATGCAAGTTGAGCAAAAAACTGAAGGAGAAGAAAAAATATGATCGTGTTGATCAAATCAATTCGAATTCGAGTGATACTAGCTCAGCAAAAATAATTAAATAAAAACTTAGTGGTAGATGTCCTCTCGAAAACGCGTAACAAATATAATTTAATCGCCTGTTTAATTGATTTGAATCTCTTGAAATAAAATTATATGCAACAAATAAAAAAAAAACAAACAAATGGAAATTCTGTGATTGTGGATTAAAAAACAAATTAATTAACATTAATAATTATTAAAAATATATAATTTTAAAATATCCGTTACTATCCACCGATAATTTTTTTTTTTATAATTAATTTCTAAAAAAATATATAAAAATTATTATTTTTTATTAATTAAATTATTATTTTTAAGACTGAGTTTATATATTTTGTTTTTTATGTTATTTCATATAAATTTATAGTAGAATTAAAAATTTTAAAAATAAAAATCCTTGGAGAATTAAGCAGCTAACCACACAATCTGATGGTCTGAACAAAACAAATGATAATGTGGAGGCTCTGCATGAGGCTCTTAATTGCTTAAGAACGATAATCTTGCCAAATTACTATACACAGTAATAATGTGCCGCTAGATTAATAATAATAAAATATGGTTTACATGTCCGACTGGATCGGTATCGTAAAAATTTATGTATAGAAATTAGATAACACGAAATTTTCCAGTATATTTCGTCTATTTTTGAACATATCCTGCTGTGTAACATTTAATTAAATATGACGAAAATATTATGTTAAATTTTTTATTATAAAACGAAAAGAAAAATTTTAATAATTCGAAAACGAGATTGTAAACATAATTCTTCCATAAATAAAAAGAAATATTTAAATAAATATATATATAAAATAAATAAAATATAATAATCTATATAAATATATATTTGTATTTAAAAGAAAAAAACAAACAATAAACATAATTAATTTTTAAGTTATATATAAAATTACAAAAGTAAGAAAAAAATAATTAATTAACGCCCGGGAATTTTCTATAAAATTCACTCATATCAATCCCGATCCCAAAATACCAACAACACGTTAATTAATTTGGTTATAATATAAATTTAATTAGATTTTTTTTATGTATGTATAATTCTTGTTCCTCTTTATATGATTTAAAAAAATTAAGTAAAAAAAAAGGTTATTAAATAAAAAAAATTATGATTTTGTTTTTTTATTTAAAATTAAAAAGGAAAATCGCATATTTATTTAAAATAAATAAAAATTTATATTATCTAAATAATTATGTAAATTGTGATGTTTATTTTTATTATTATTTTTTTAATTTATTTAATCCTAAAATTATTATTTTCAAAATTTATAATTATTTTATTTTAAATAATAAAAAAATAGCTGTAATGTTCAATTACAAAAATGCATAAATTGTATAGCTATATTTTTTAATATAAATAAAATAAATATTGTTATATAAATATTATTAAGGATATAACAATAGCTTTTTATGTGAATAAAGAAAAATAAATAAATAAGACATAAATATAAACATTATAAATAAATAAACGATAATAATAATTATAAATCAAATTGGTTTTTTATTTTCATTTTTTATGTTGGGATTTAATTATACAATAAAGAATCAATATAAAGAAAATGAGAGAAGGACCAGGAAAAAATATGGTAAGTTTCTAAAACGTATTTTATAATCATTTTTCAATAAATAATCGTATTATGTGATTTTATATGAGTAGAATTATTTGATAGTTGGCGGATTTGTAGAGAAATCAAAATACTAAACCTACCAAAATACTAAAACTTTTACAAAAATTGAATCGTTTATATACAAAACGAAACTCAATTTAAACACAGTGTAACTATACATAATATGAACATTTTATACAGGATTACTGGTAACTCGACGTATTAATCCGTTATAATACGGTTAAAATGAAACAGATTGGCCCACCAAATATTCTACCGAAATTCAGTAGTTCTTGAGATATTTTTATTTTTAGATTTTTGTAGAAAAATATCAGATTTAAGAACACAAAGCCGTTTTTTAAAAAAAGATAGTGCGTGAATGGCCTGGAATAGTATATGCAGCCATTTCCTGAAAAGAACACACAGTAACAACACAGTAGTTGAAATAACGAAAATAGCTCGGATAGTAGCCAGGTAACAAGGGAGCGTAAGGAATATTAAATGTACTTGAGTAAGCGTAATTAAATGTACTTCAATATACCTTGAATTTTGCTACTCAGCCGATGACTAACCGCCAACCTATCGCGCTATTGATCGCGCGATCAATAGATTAATTTTTATAGCCTATTTTTTGTCCCTCCTTTTATTGATTTTTTTGCTTTTTTCTACTACATATAACAAAAATGTTTACTTTTATAAATCAGTAGATACGCCTGATGATGACCTAACAAGTCGAAATCGATCGATTTTGAACAAATTTTAAATTAAAATATTCAAAAATCTAATTTTTGCAAAATAAATAACAAGTGTTTATTAAAATGTGTTCATTAAGTGTAATTCATATTATGTAGTACTGGTCTTGCGAGTCGTATAACCACATAACAAGCTGCTCCCAAATTTAATTCAGTACGTGGCCGTTTTTGGTAGTCATTTTCTTGGCCAGTATATATTTCGATGTTGTACGCATAGCCGGAAGTTCCACAAAGCACAAATAATTTAAATCCCTATTTGTGGGTTTAGCTGACATATATTGTTTCATTAATGTCCGGATCTTGGTGGAACACATTTGTTCATCAATCGGTAAGCATTCCTCCAGTGGAACTTTCTGAAAATTTTCTATGAGGCTGTTCAACTATGGTCTTAGCTTATGCAGGCGATCGTGGTTCTGATTTGTTCTTGGTTGCATCGCCTCGTTGTTGTTAAAATTGGGATGTTGTCTTATTTTTTCGAATTTATTCATTGGCATCGTTTCTTTTACCATTGCAACCCCGAGTTTCTGATGTCAGTACAGTCTTGTGCTTAGAAGCAGCGCAACGAATGTGAATATGCATAACCCATAAAATTTTGAATGTCCTTTATGGTAAAAGCAATGTTATTGTTAGGATTTTTTTGGAGTCCGTATAAATTGGTTTCCTCTACAATCTTGATGACAACATCATCATCAAAAAAATACTTAAAAAACGCGTACGGAGTACTTTTTGGAGTCCATTTGCTCCTCGGTTAGATGAGAGTTTCCAAGAAATTTGTGTTGTTCATGCGAAATTTGGAAATCTTTATTTTTCCAGATGATTCTAGCGCACGTTTCTTTAATTTGCTCCAATGCATTTGAAACAGTGATGGAATCGCTATATGCAGGTATTTCGTCAGTATATATAATTACCATTTCTTCAATATTAAATGTATTATCCGTGGTTTCAGAGACAATAGAGTACACAAGGTCCACTTGCACAGTTTCTACTTCTTCTCTGATTTTATTAATCTCAACTTCTTCGTATACGTTATCTTCAAGAATTTGATCTCCCTCATTAAACCCAACTCCCAACCAATTTTCCACATTTTCTGAAAATCTGGAAATACCTAATTGAAAACGAGTTCGGATTCTTAATCTGCATAACAAAATACATGAAAAAATATTTTTCTTATTTACATCACAGAGGTCATGCATTTAAGCATTAAGTTTACAAGTTACAGTTATTTTTGTGACGCTACTTCTGTTAATTTCAAAACAATGGAAAAAAAGAATTTCGTATGTTGATTAAACACTGGTTTTTGATGTGAAAAAATAGCGTGCAAGCAAAGCAGTGGCTTGATACGTGTTAACCGGACTCTGCACCAGGAAAATCAACATTGACTGGTATGCTGAATGTAAACGTGGTCGTACAACCACCGATGATGCACCACGCTCTGGACGCCCAAATGAGGCTGTGACTCCAGAAACCATAAAATATCGACGAAATTGTTTTGAAAGGCCGTAAGGTGGTGTTGCGTAAGATAGCTGACATTGTAAAGATATCAATGCAATGGAACGTGTTGGTCATATTTTGCACGAACATTTGTCCATGAGAAAGCTGTGTTCGAATTTTGAACCGCATTTGCTCACAATAGATCAAAAACGACTACTATAACGGACTACATGCATTTAAGGGTTAATTTATGGTTTATGAATTTATGATGACGTAACTTCGAATAAGATTAATTTTTCTTTTACACATAAATTAATAATTAAAAGACACTATAGTTATGAATTTCAGTTTAGTGACATCTGTTATTAAATTTCAAGAAATTAAAAAAAATATTAATGTAACAGTGCAGGTAATGTCCAAATATTGAAAGATTAAAAATATAATATAAAATTGGTTTTTTATCGATAACAAAACTAAAAGAAAAATGTTTAAAATAAAGTTCTTGGTGATGTGTATTACTATTAGTGCATGTGATCAGCAATCTCTTGCATTTCTGTAGCTCGAAGTTGTGTAGTTTATAAATTTTATTGCAGTTGGCTGAATTTTCAACCACCGATATAATTCTATATCGAATCCCTGCGTAGCCGTATATTGTAAATTTGTAACTTGTAACGTAAGTGCAACGTATTGAGCTACAGCGATACAATCCTCGAATACAAGAAGAAATATGGTAATCGGGCAGATAGGTCGGTTGACGGTTTGAACTGTAGTAAAATTCCTTTGGCCACTTTCTCTCGTGCCAACTTGTTACGATTCTCCAGCGCCTTAATAAAGGGTCTAATTGCGGAAAACTAGATACTTTATGTTTATGTCATGTTCATTTTGTTGGTAAACAAACATTTTGTGTACCAATAAAAATGTTAAAAATTATCTGAAACGGTTATCAAATCACATCATATAGTTTTAGAATACAATGTTTTTGTTTAATTTGCATCAAAATATTCGTTTTGACTGAAAAAAATGACAAAATAGTTCTTGTCAAAAAAAAGAATCAAAATTGAATGCTTTTTGCTCGATTAACTGCTAGAAAATATTGAGCAACAACTTTTTTCTGACATTTCATTTTGTTTGTCATGGCTACTGTGTATACACTCACTTTCATTAAAATTATTTATACCTATTATTTTTCTCCCTTCAATTGGATTTGTCAGCGGCTGAAAAAGTTGGAAAAAAGCCAGTATCATAATATCATAAGTATCATAACACCATTAGATAGATGTCTTTAGTTCAGAGATTTTAAATTTATTTTTAATTTATAAAATGCTTGATAAAGTTAGAATTAGATTTAAGTAATTATTCACGAATTTTAATAGTGCGGTTTACGTAAAATAATTAGAAAATTAAGTTTTTAATATCATTAACGTCTGGAAAGCAAAAAATCGGTATGTAATCTACGTGTTAGATTACGTGTCGACAACTACGTAGATTACTTTAAGTAATCTATCCGCCCATCCCTGACTGTCATTGAGGATTGGTCACTAGTTCTTTTTCGTTGGTCATCTCTACGAAATGAGTTATGCGAAGATTCGTTAAAAACTCACCTTTTTCGCACGATTCGAAGTGTTTGGTGCTGGAACCTAGACCAATACTAGCAATTTTATAAATTCAGTGACCAGTCGCGGTTGCTATTATGACGCTCGGAAAAACGATGGGTGTTGAATTTACGTGTTTAACCATCCGAGCAATACAGTGTATTCTTCGATTTCCTGCCAGAGGAGGCAACCCACTGTAGGTGTGGACAGACAAGACAATTGAATTAATTTTAAAGGTCCCGAGGGAGGCTGAAAGAATAGCTGCAAAAATTCAACTGTTTAGAAGTCCAGAACCGTTTAACGTACTTTACGTGACATTTATCCTGACGGAGGAACCATACTTCGGTGGTGCTTGGGCACGAATGGTTTGAAGTATAAATACTAACCTAAACAAGATATTGAATGAAAAATATTAAAAGATATTACAAGAATATATTGATAAACCGGCCTAGCAAAAGTAGAAAACATCATCAACACACGTCAATTCACAATTCTTGCATACAGATTCTGAGCATGAAGCTCTTAGTTCGAACCATTTTACAATTACTGCATCAAGCGGAACCAAACCACTAGCAGAACTCGATCCAACAGTAAAAGAAGTAGTACAGAAAAAATAGCAGATAGCAAAAATAGCAGGTAAAGATTACCAATCCACTTTGGAAGCGTTAGTTAGTAAGTATACCTTCCATTCCAATAATCACAAAAGTTTGAGAAATGAAAACCAACCACCAGCAGTATGCGATGTAGTTCTGATCGCGAATGAACGTTATCCCAGAAGAGGTTGTCAAAAGGAATAATAGTCAAAGTTCACTTGAAAAAAGAAGATCGAGGACGCAGCGCGGTAGTAAAAAACCGCAACCAGATTATTAACGGGACCGGCCGCGAAACTAGCTCAATTGGACATCAACAGTAAACAGGCGATGGAGTCAGTCTGCTCATCAAGAGGGAGTGTTGATAATGAAGCAAGTCAAAAAGAATAAGACAATATTATTTTTATTTAATCCAAAGACCAGGCTTAAACATCAGAAGAAACACACACAGCCAATGCGTTTTAAAAGTTAAAACTGACAAATAGTACCGTTAGAGGCTACGAAAATCATTTTTGAATTGGCGCTTTAGTTTTTACTTCTGCTATGTATTCGTTAGTTGGGTGAGACTCGCGAGAGAAAAAACATCGCATATAGTGTCTGACGCATTGAATTATATTGATATCAGTATTGCGTAACGTTACCTTAACGTATCGAGAAAATAACGCTAACCGAAAAAAATCTGTAGAACGTTACGCGTAACTGTACCCAAATAATGAAAATCGACAGTAACGATATACTCTTATGTAACAGTAACGTAAAGCGAAAAGAATTTTGTTCCTTCAAATACTAATTCAAAAATAAATATTTTCAAAATTTTATAAGCGAAACGTTGCACATATTCACGGCCAAGTGAAAAATGAGAGCGGCTCAAAACCCAGTTTTATGAAACCCCGTTTTCAAAATCCTGTATGTTTTAAAAATCCCGTATTTCAAAATCCCGTAAAGTTTTACACTATAAAAATCCCGTAATGTTGATATTAAGTATGCCGTGTTTGAGCCAATCACGAAATTAAGCATATTGGATGGAAATGAGGTTTTCAAATTGGTTTTGAAAGAAGTTTTAGAATATGGCCTGTTGTGATTTAGCTCAGCCATTTCTTAAACGATTATGAGGGGATTAGAAAATAGATTTCTAAAATGATTTTTGGAAGAAGTTCACAAATATCTTTACATTACCTAAAATGGCTTCAACTGAATAGCACGTATGTGTAGTAATGTTATAATTTGTTATTTTTCTTTAAATTTTTTATTTCGTTTGTTGTTCCATAAATGGTGTTAAATTGTGTTAATTTATGTTGTGAACACATTATAGTGATTTAATAATTTATTTACTAGTGTAAGATATCTGCAAATAATAAATAAACATAACATAAATTTCTCATTGAGTATGGCGTCCGTAAAAGTTGAAATGTTTGATGAGTGCATCAACAATATTAGTGGTAAACTCGAGACAATTGAAAAAAACTTTGCTTGTTTCAAAAATGAATTTATGGCGGCTATTTGTGAAGTTAAAAATGATATGATATCTGAAATTCATAAACTATTTGATAGTGTGACTAAAATGGTTGGCGTGATCGAGGACCGCGTTGATCTCATTGAACGGGAATTGATTGCTTGTGATATGATGGTTAGTGGTGTACCAATTGTGCATGGCTTGTCTCCGGATAAACATATATATGATATCTGCAAAGCTGTCGGGTATATGGATACCGACAGTATTATTAGTACTTTCCGACTACCGCATAAACTTAATAATACTAGTAAAGCTTCGCTTATTGTGGTTAAGTTTCGAAGTCGAAAGGATAAATCGACCTTTTTCAAGAAATACATGGAGTTCGGTGGCCTTAAACTAGTGAATATTGGCTTGGAAAATGATAAACGTATTTATTGTAATGATGGATTAACCAGGGTCAATTCCAGTATCTTTAAATCGGCAAAGCAACTACAATTCGAGAAGTCAGTCTTTAAAGCATTCACCAAAAGAGGTTTAGTTTACGTATCAACTGGTCAAAATAAAGATCCCGTTCTAATTAAAACACTAGAACAATTAAAATCATTTGCAAAACCAAAGATAGTAGCATCAGCTAATTCTGCACCTATATCAACAATCATTACTAGACAACGGATCAACTCCACATCGTCTGCTTCTAAACAAAATGACGGGAAATCATTATCATCATCAACAGCCTCTGCTGCTACTAATAAACCTGTACTTCGTTCGGCGATTCAACCTATATTGTAAAAACCGTTGTTCACGCAGTTAAATATCATCTAATTGATGCAAATTTATTTCCGGATTTTCGAATTGTAATGCCAATAAATAATGTTAGCAGTACAACAAGTTTTATGGCATTCTACGTTTACTAATTTACAGTCAATGATACAAGGACATAAATCATACAAATATAATTGCTACTAATCTATTTTCGGATTATCAAATTACTGGCAATAAGTGACATCATTAGTACAACAAGTTCTACGTTGATCTACATTATTTTATATATAATAATTATCATCCAACTGATGCAAATTTATTTCCGGATCTTTAAATTATACAGTCAATGCTACAAGTATGACGGCATCAGTTCTACATATGTTAGCAAAATACAGTCAAAACGTTATCAAAAATACAATCAAAATTATTGGTTTAAAGTTGTGTGCATATTCAAATATTATTACTGTATGTATTTACTTTCAACTTTGACGTATAATTCGGTGTTATTCATTGCCAACGTCCTCTTTCGAAGTCATCAGTACATCCACATCGCTATTTTGTCATCACCTCACAAATTTGGGATATTCAACGAAGTTTTTTATCAGCGAGCCTTTGAATGTATTCTGTATGTTCAGTAAGTTCAAATGTATGTACTATTGTATAATTTAACAAATTGAATATTATACACAGCTATTTATTTGTTTAAATAGTCAGTATATTATTATTTTTATTTTTTATTTTTATTTTTATTTTTATTTTTCATTTTCATTTTTATTTATATTTTTTATGTTTTGCTTAAATGATAATTGTAATGATGGTAATCAGTTAACCTCGAATTTTAATAATCGTAACGAGGAGAAAACCGCGTCTTCCGATATTTTGATTGTTCATCAAAATATTCGTAGCCTTCGAAAAAATTTTGATCTACTCGTAGCCAATATAAACGCATATAGTAAAAGACCTTCGTTTATATTTCTAAGTGAAATTTGGATAAACAGTATGGAATTGTCGTCTTATAATTTAAATGGTTATACACTGTTCGGCGCCTGTAACGACTCTTATAGATCTGGAGGGGTTGTTGTTTATTATGAGTCCAATTTATCATGTTCAGTGGTTGCATTTAATCTCACTTCTGCGGATATTGTTAAAGTAGAGTGGAACCATGAGAACCAGATCTTTGTATTTTTATGTATTTATAAATTGCATTCAGCGACAATAAACCTTTTTTTGGAAGAAATTACTGAAATTATTCGCAATATTAAATCAAGTAATCTGTTCATTCTAGGAGACATCAATATTGATATTCTTAACTTTCCTAATAACTGTAATGTTTATTTGTTTCTTATGTCTTCCTTCGGCCTTGAATCTTTGATTAATACTCCTACGCGTGTGACTACAACATCCATTTCCTGCATAGATCATTTTTTTGTTCGCCTTAAGTCTAATGATCTTTCATGTCTTTCAGTTTCAGCTTTGGATCTTAAGATTTCCGACCATCATTTTATTGAAATATTATTGAAGACTCCACATGTTTCACTTGCTCCTAATAATTTATCTACTGGTCGTTCTAAAAAGCTCAATCATGAACTGCTATTACATTTAGTTGAGAATGTGGACTGGAACTGTGTTTATAACCTTGGTGATCCATCTCTTGCACTTGATCATTTTCTTTGGATTATTTCGGATTTACTAAATTATTGTTTTACTTCTAGTCGGATAAAAACTAAACGTCTACAACCTTGGATTTCTTTTGATCTTGCCAGTCGCATTAACAAAAGAAACAAATTGCGCAAAAAGTTGAAAAATCGCCCAGATGATTCAGTTCTTCTGGAAAAATATGTTAGAAATTGCAACCAAATCAATCTTGACATTAAGTAAGAAAAAGAAATATATTATTCCAATCGTTTTCATGTTAACCGTGGTGATGCAAAAAAAAACTGGAATCTAGTGAACGAAATTTTGACTAGAAAATCTAAAGCAACTATAATTAATAATATTGTAGCTGACAATGGTGAAATTCTTACTAGTGATCTTGATATTTCCAATGAGTTCAACTGTTATTTTACGAGCATTGCTGAAAAATTAAGAGTAAAATTTGCCTTGACTAACTCGCCCGATAATAACAATCTGCCTTCCGATTACTGTTCTTCATCGTTTTTTATGACTCCTGTGTCCATAAATGAAATATCAGATATCATTGGCTCTCTCGAACCGAAACAGTCAATTGATAATGATGGTCTTAGCAATTGTATTTTGAAAGCAATTTCTAAATATGTCAGTCCTGTTCTTACCCACATTTTCAATCTATCATTCGAACATGGAATAGTCCCGGATCGGCTGAAAATCGCAACTATTATTCCATTGTTTAAAAAAGGCAAGTGTAATGATAAAGGCAATTTTAGACCAGTCGCGCTGCAACCACAGATATTAAAAATCCTTGAAAAGGCAGTCAAAACCAGAGTAACTTTATTTCTAGATAAGTTTAATATTTTAAGTATTCATCAACATGGTTTTCGACAATGCATGAGTACTGAAACGGCTTTGTTGGAATTTTTGGACACTATTTATAACGGTTTGAATAATGGTAAATCTTGTGCTGGTTTGTTTGTTGACGCTACTAAAGCATTTGATATGGTTGACCATAAAATTCTTTTGTCTATCCTCTTTGACATTGGGTTTAGGGGCGTTTCAAATAGATGGTTTGAATCCTATCTCGATAACAGATCAGTGAGAGTTAAAATTAACGATACACTAAGTGAGTCGAGAATGGTGAAGGTTGGTGTTCCACAAGGCTCAGTGTTGGGCCCTCTGCTTTTTTTGATTTACACTAATTCTGTTTTTAAACTGAAATTACATGGTCACATTACCGGGTTTGCAGATGACCTAGCTTTAGCTTACATTGGCAAATCCACTAATGAGGTCATTTCTACGATTAATTCTGATCTTAAAATTTTAAATATATGGTTTGACAAACATTGTTTAATTTTAAGTGATAAAACAAAATATATGTTGTTCAAATTGTCTGGTGAAACAACGGTGGCTAGTGTTGACCAGGTTATTTACCATAATATTTCTAAATGTACATCTGCCGGCTGCCACCCTGAGTGTTTCAACATTGAATTAGTCAACATGTTCAAGTATTTAGGGATTCATTTGGACAGCCATCTCAATTGGAAACCGCATGTCTCTTCTTTGAAATTTTACCTGTCGTCGGCTATTAGAATATTCTTTCTGTTGCGCAAGTTTTGCCCGGTTTCTGTGCTAAAAATTACCTATCATGCATTGGTTATGGCTAAATTGGAGTATGGTTTATCATGTTGGGGTGGTTGCTATGCAACCACTCTATATCCTCTATGTGTACAGCAAAAAATTATTCTGAGAGTATTATTGAAAAAACAACGAACTGAATCATCTTGGCCTCTGTTCACAGCTAACAATATCTTGCCGTTACAACATTTGTATGTTTATAAGGTTCTACGAATGTTCTTCAGACGTAGTGGGCAGCTAATTTTTAGAAGTCATATGAGGTATAATATTCGCAGTAACCACAATTTTCTTTATAATATACCCAGATTTTTTAACGACCACTTTCGCCGCCACTTCCTTGTTACTGCTCCAACTTTCTTTAACTTATTACCTATTTCTATTAGAAGACTTATTCATTCCAGATCATTTTTATCCAGAGTTAAACAATGGCTTTTCGAAACAAGCGATATCGCATTCCTATTTCGGATTGTTGCTTAAATACAACTAAATTTATATAAACGCATGTATACGTGTTTTTCGATTTTATTGTTCTTGTTACTATTATTATTGTTTTCTTTTTGTTTAATTGACTGGTTATTATTATTACTATTTATAGATTAAAATTGTATTATAATAATTAAGTGTCTATTCCATGGGAAAATTTTACTGACTGCAAAAATAAAAGCGAGAAAAAAATATAGATTTACTGGTTGTGTACGAAACAAAAATTTTTGTCAGTAAAATTTTACTGAGAAAATAATTATCATTGTGGTAGTGTGCTGCCATAACGTGCTATAAAAAAATGTAAACTTTAGCACTTTTTATGGCAGCATTGTCAACACATCTACAAAAAATGTATGTAAAGATAAGAAATTTTTTTCACACTCACACAAAATAAATCGTTCGCCATTTTTATAGTCAAATGTCAGTTTGTTTTTTTATTTCGATACCTAAAATTCGAGTTTTGTTTACATTAGTGAATATTAGTGTTTTTAACGTTTTTTTAGGTGTTCAAATATACAAAAGAAAATCTAAATACTTGTTATAAAATTTCAAATATACAAAAAAAAAATCTAAATACTTGTTATAAAATACAAATAATTTTATATTAAACTACATAATAATAAATTAGGTAGGAAAATTACGATAAGTTTGATTGAGCATTATTTTATTTGGTGGATGTAGCATCAAAATATTTTATTATGTGTCGACGAAATAGTTAGATACGTGACAACCATAAATTTTGCTATAAAAATGAAATAGAAATTTCTTTGTCACTCTTATGGAATTTTAAGTATTTTTTTGTTTTCGTTTTTGCAGTAAAAAAATACAGTCAGTAAAATTTTTCCATGGAATAGGCACTTTATCATCCTCTTTATTATCATTATTATCATTGTTATTATTATTTTTGTTATTATTATTATTATTATTATTATTATTATTATTATTATTATTATTATTATTATTATTATTGCTATTATTTTTATATATATATATATGTTTTTTCTTTAAGCTAAATTTTTATTAAATTAAATTTATATTGGGTGTGGTGGATTCGCTTCTGTCGGTTTCGGCATAGAATTCTCCATAAAATAAAACTATTTTTATGTAAATGTATTATATACTAAATAAAATAAATAAATAAAATAAAAATAAATATGACCATCTGGGACGGAACTCAGCCATTTCTAACCGGTTTATGGGATTGGGCATTTTGGTTGGAAATGGGATGCTAAAATGAATATTGGAACAAGTTTTGGGAAAGGGCTACCTGCGGTCCTATTCTAGTAATTCTCTGGGAATAAGTAATTGGTAAAGAATTTACATAGCTTTTATCTATAAATGTGTTTTTTCTGGCCTACTGAGCAAAACAGTGTATGTAAGTGATGTAAATTTATATAAATTGGGAATAATTTAAAGAAAGATATTCCCAATTTTATTTTTAATAAACTACCACTAATTTTTTACTTTACTATGCCAGAAAAAAATAATTTAAACATAAATTATATGCAAATTCATTCCCCAGTTCCCTATTTCCGGCGAATTACCAGAATAGGGCCAATGGGACAGATCTTAGCTATATCTTAACCGATCATGATGGAATTGAGTGTTTTCGACGAAAATGTGTTTCTAAAATGATTTTTGATAGAAGTTGTTGAATATGGCCACCTCGGACTGAATTAATTATTCCATTTCGTAAACCGATTATGATGTTATTGGAGTTGTTGGATGGAAACGGGATTATAAAAAGATTTTTGGAAGAAATTCTGGACGCAACCCCCTTGGGATGAAACTCATCCATTTGTTTGGAGGTTCTAAAGGAGAGAGGTTCTAAAGGTTTATAGTTTTATTTTAAGCGTTTTGCTCTAAAGCTATAAATGACAGAGTTCTGTCTTAGTTGGCCATATTCCAGAAAATTTCCATTTTATAATCCAATTTCCATCCAACAAACCCAATCTCATCATCATCTGTTAGATTTCAGTGGTTGACACTTACGCCATTTTTGGCCCATATTGATACCACGGATTCACGCTACATCATTAACTTATTGACCTATTCACCTACTCACACAACTACAGTATACCACCTGCACATTGCAAGCTCCATGTCAACCTGTACATTTGCATGGACGGTGGTTCGGCGCTGAATTCTGCACTCCATCAGAGGGTCTTAGTTGTGTTTATTAACATTACTGATTGTAGTCGATGATGAAAATTTGATTAGCATCTAGCCTCTGATGGGATTCGAACCCAGTACCTCCCCTTAATCACTGCACCACTTGTCAGGTCATCATCATCTGTTAATAAACGGCTAATTTCCAGCTCGGTAGGCCATATTCCAGAAGTTGTTCCAACAATCATTTCAAAACTCCATTTTCATCCAATGCATAAATTCTTCATAAATGGCTGACATAACACACTTAATATACGGGATTTACGGGATATCATAAAAATATTCTATGGGATGTAAAAATACGGGATTTTGTAATACGGGATTTTGAAATACGCTGGTTTTGAAAACTGAATCTTGCAAACGGGATTTCGAAATACGGGATTTTGAAATAATCCAAACCCCAAAAAAAACTGTTTGTATGTGTGCAGGCCTATAAAACGTGAACATTAAAAAAATGTAAACCCCATACCCATATAAATGGTATAAATCATGGATTTGTTAAGTTTTTTTTAAAGTTATGATAATTTTTTATTGATCTTCGCAAAGTTGGAGTGTATGCAAAACAAATTTTAATTTTATAAAAACGAATCTGAATGTAAAATTATTTGCTTTTCAATCGAACACCGCAAGTACTTGTATGTACTAATGGTTTTTGTCTCCGATGAATTAACCTATTTTTGATGAGTAGCAGCTACAAGCAGTTACGATAAATTTGTCCGCTAGATGATTGTGTGTAGCATTTTTCTGTCAAAAATATAATTGAATGTCGTAGGTGAAGCGCTAATAAAATTCCGGTATACATTTTTTTTTTTAAAAAGTTATTACAAATAAACTACTCAAATGTGTTATTAGTTAGGATTTGTTTTTTTTTTTCAAAAACCCAGCTTTTGATTTGCTCAAATTTGCAAGAGTTTCTCAAAAAAGAATAATAATGTTGTCGGTGAATAACCGGTATTGTTATTATACTGTGATGGAAATAATATGCAAGCATCTTTGTAACGCATAGCTGCTTCGTACTGAAAATCTTACAGCTAAAAATTCTAGTGAACTACTAGTTATGTATTTTTAGAAATAATTTTCAACACTCAAAAGCCATTCAACTTTAACACAGTTTTTTAACCATTTCTCAATCCTTTAACCACAAAACACTAATGAAATTTAAATTGTATTGCACTTCCTCTATAAATAAAATATAATTTGTAAATTTCGTGAATTCAAACAGATATCGTTTTTTCAGGTCAACCTTTTCAATATCGCATACATATTTTCTTAATTTATTTGTAAACAAAAACGTAAAACCGCAGAGCTAAATGTAATACATACTTGATGACAAATTTATACTTATTAAATTCGAAATACTTAAAAAAACGCACACAAGAATCATTGCTTAAGCGATAAGTAAATAAATTTCCAAACTGAGTACAAAAAACGAAAGCGCTTATGGCCCAATGTTCTCTACATAAAATTGTAAAACAGAATATAAATATTTATTCCATAATTATGATCATTAATCTTCGTCGTTTGCTCCAGTTATTTTGCTGGATACATCAACAATTATTGTATAAATGCAATATTTTTTCAGCTACGCCGGAATATTTAACAAAAATAAAATAAAAATTCGGAAAATATGCCAAAAAATATCCGACCGACAGACTTATGTGCATCAAATTTCAAAAATCTTACTCATCCCTTAAATGAAAATGTTTCTATCTGCGGGGTGAATGGATTGACTGGCATACTGACATCGCTAGTGGTATATATTTACATAGAAACGTATATGTGTACTTCGGGCGCATTATCCATTGCATGCATAATTTTATAGCATTGTGCAATCATTTTTATTATTATTTTACATTATAAAATTTATTTATTGGATGGGGAGCACATGATGATTGTTGTTGGATTAATTTATGTGTATCCCCAAATGTAATTGCAATATATCGAAAAATATGTATACAATAATATACATAAAAAACGGGCTAAATGCATATCCATACTTGGGTATAAAATGGAATACAATATGCAAATTATGTATAGAACTTTTTGTTGGATAAACTGGTGTGTTGCTATTTTAATGTTACTTTACTTAATCTGTTTATTATTATTTTTATTATTTATTACTATAATTGTCTGACTATTCCACAGCAGCATAGCATTTCAAAAAAATGAAAATTTTTTTATTTATAGCTATTTATAGATTAATTGCAAAATATACACACGCATACATATTTTATTTTGCCTATTTTTTCTGTTTGACATAAAATATTGGGGAATTATAAATTTGACACCACTATATTTATAGGTACTAGCGTACAACGTGAAACAGGATAAAAATAGTTCAAAGTCAATAAATTATCCATATATAGTGCTATAATATGCGGATGAAATGGCAAAGGATAATAAAATGTTGACGGATGAAAGATGAAATTTGGATTATAAACAGCATTTACATATCAATTTGTTATTAAATTAGTATGTAGTAAATTATATAGTTTTGTGCATTCGACACTGCAATTTTTAACAACTTCTTAATATTTGCTAAGAATAAGATCTTTATTTCTACAAGATGATTCAAAACACGCAAAAGAAAATTCTGTTTGCAAAACCGTTGAAGTCTAGGATGAAGTCAAAACAAACAATATACATTTCTATTTTTATTTACTAATCACCATTTACACCAAAACATAAAATTTTTATTAAAAGTGGAAACAAACAAATCGATTAATATCCTCAATTTGACATATGACATTGTTAATGTTTACTAAAACCTTGGTTGTTCTGGTTTCATGGTTGTTTGTAGTTTTTTTTTTCGTTTTTATTTGATTGATCACAAACGTTCCAACTTCATCTTGGTGTTGTGGTTCAGTTTTTAAAATGGTATTTTTCGTTTCAAGCAAATTATTTACTCGGGTAATTTAGGAAATATTTTGTGTACATTGGCTTCACTTGCGTTAATGATTGATGGTAATTTCTTTATATATCATGTAAAAGTTTTGCTTTTATATTAAGACGAGTCGATTGGTGGTTTAATTTCGCAGATAGCAAAGATTTGAAATATCTTATTTGTTAGACAAATTCTTCGTATTTTTTCAGCCATTATGATATTCTTGATTAACACGAATTGCTTTATTATTGTTTAAACTGTTTTATTGAACTTTATTAGATTTTATAAATAAATAATGATTGTATCGCTTTAATATGATTTTCGGAACGTTTTCGGATCCATTATCAAAAGTATAATAAACCAATTTTACAAAAAAAAAATCATTTTCTATAAGAAAAACAAAGAAATCAAGACTTTGTATAACGTAGCTATTTTTACGTTGATATCGCTAGCTACTCAAACTCTCGTTACCATCTCAACTATACAAAATAAAAATTTACTTAAAAAAGGTTAAAAATTAATTGTTAAATGTACAAAAGCAAAAATCAAATTATCAAAATAAATCGTATAAATTGCCAAAATAAGCATAATTATTTATTTTGTTTCCAACTTCTCCAAGTTTGTGAGCCAATAACAAGATAATAAAAAAAAAATCGAGCAAAGGAAAAACCAGGCACGTTTCATAATGGCTATTGAATATCAAAATACTTTAGAAGAAAATGTTCCCACAGATGCTTATCGAACCTGCACAACTTACCTTTACTAGTAAAGAACACTAGCCTTAATAGGCGTCCTAGCCTTAATAAACGAAATTAATAGTAAGAAAGGTCTTGTTGGGAAGAAAAGTCATTGATTTTATGAAAACAGTTATACATATACAGTAGAACTTGCTTAAAGTAACCACCGACCGGACCGACTGAAATCGGTCACTTTAAGCAAGTGGTCCCTATTCAAAAACAATATGTTAAGGGTCTTATAGGAGTGAGTAAAGTTTTTCTAAATATGTAAATGAAAATAATGCTAAATGTAATACCGAATTCATTATTTTTAAGCGCTTTATTTATATAAAATATTATGTTTACAAAAACAACAAATCCAATTCAAAATTCCAATCCAATTCAAAATTTAAATAATTTTGTATCTATGTGTATATCTGCACGTTGAAACTTAAAAGAATCATTTTACTTGGATTAACAATTATAAATTAATTAATGACTTTTTGTTTTCATTTTGTGAAGAAACTGTCCAGCTTAGTTTGCACGAAATGCTGACGTTTTTGGCATATAATGTCAGCTACATGAGTTTTTGCTTGATTTAGTGGAATCAACAGTTGCGGACATTTTTCGTAAACATTTTTAAAATTGTATACAACATTTTAGAAACTACTTCTGGAGTTATGGGAAATTCTTCTTCTTGTAATACTGTTGAAACCTCAATGTAACTATCATTACTGTTATCAATTTCATTTTCTGAATCATGCTCACTCATATCTGCGTTAAATATTTCAGAGGGGTTTAAATGTTCCCAGACCGCTGCTCTCTGATACATTTAATGAAATCAGTCATATCGTATGATCCTACAAATGGCAACAGAATTTCTTCCTCAATATCTTTCAGATCATTGGTTAAATTTTGTCCATCGCTGCTAGTAAAACCCGCTTTAAGAAAACACTTTGATATAGTTTGTGTTGTTGCCCACGCTTGCGACACTGATTGGACAGTATTTATGTCCGATTTCGAGATAATATTCATGAAGTAATTTTCTGTAGAACGCTTTAAAATTTTTTACTATGCCTTGATCGAGTGGTTGTAAATTTGATGTTGTATTTGGGGGTAAAAATTTTACAGTAATATTAGTTAAATTGTCGATGCTTGGATGAGTGGGACAGTTATCCATTGTCAGTAATAGTGGCGTCGCCGTCCATTAATTTTTTTGTTCACAATCTGCAACCACTCAGTAAACAATTCTGATGTCATTCATGCAGTTTTATTTGCCACAATACAGGTAAGTTACTGCTTGTAATGTTTTTAACACAACGAGGGTTTTTTGGATTTGCCTATTACAAGTGGTGTTAATTTTTCGCCCCTTGCACTTGTCGTCACCATTGAAAATATTATTCAATGAAAATCTGGGCGGAAATTTTAGAAATTGATAATCGTCTCCTCATTAACATCATTGGAATCTCCTGATAAATTTTTTGGGAAATTTGGTTCCACTTTTTGAAACTATCTAGTTGATGCTTTGAAATGGGTTAATTTTAATTCAGTTGCAAATTTTAATGAAATTTCCTGCAACATTGGTCCGGAAACTCGAACATTTAAACCCCGCATCTTTTTAAACCAGTTCAATGTCAAGACGTTAATTTCGTCAAATTCTGTGACACGCTTTTTGCTAGATAGGCTGGGGGCCTATTTGGGAAATCGATTCGAATTGCTTTTCGATTTGATTGATCAATTCGATTTGAACATGATTTGGTATTTGGGAATTCGATCGAAAATAAAAACTTACACTGTCAAATAAAGACTATAAGGGAAATTATTTTTAATCATTATACCTGTAATACAAATTTAAATCGATCTATTAATCGAGTGATGGTAGTGATTGCGACGATAACCCTTCATTACGTGTGCGATACAAATCACTACGTGATTAATCCAATATATTTGAGATTCATGATACAATGTAAGTAAATGAATAATTATTTTTTTCTATAAATTTAAGAATTTTTGTTTACTTTCATTAATACATTCAGGTTCGTCAAATTATTCAGACTATCGAAAGACTCTGTTAAATATTTAATGGATGAAATTGACGTTCATTTACCTACTCGTTCAAGATCGGCATTCCCTAATATTCTTAAACTGGCTGCAACTTTAAGATTTATTGCACAAGGTAGCTACCAACATAGCGTTGGTCAAGATTTTTTAATTGGGCTATCTCAACCATCCATATCGACTGCATTAAGTGAGGTACTTTCTGTGATGGAAGATAAAGTTTGCTCTAAATGGATTTCTTATAACCAGACTAGCAGAGAGAAACAAGAAACAGTTAATTATTTTTAAAATAAAACTGGGTTTCCGGGAGTAATTGGCTGCGCGGACGGAACTCACATTAATATCGTGCGCCCAATAGTGAATGCACATCTTTATTTTAATAGAAAGGACAAACATAGCTTGAACACTATGATTGTACGTAGTATAATTATTTCTTCTGCATATTATAACATTTTTTATTAAAAATATATTTAAACATATTTAGGGTTGTGACCACCATACTCGGATTATGGCAGTAGACCCAAAGTACGGAGGGGCCTCGCATGATTCATTAGTTTGGAATTTATGTAGTTTCCGTCAATATATACAAGACCAAACACGAAATAATGAATTTTCAAATTACTGGCTGCTTGGTAAACCCTAAACTAATAAATCTAATATAAAACGTCTTTATAATAATGTGGATATTTTTTTTATTATTAGGAGATTCTGGATATCATCGAGAACCATTTCTTTTAACAGAGCTGCTACAGAAGGAAGTGGAGAAGCAAGGTAACACGAAGCATTATAGAACAATGTATTGGGATACTTAAGGCTAGATTCAGATGACTATTTAGTGCCAGAGAATTACATTACGCTCCAAAAAAGCAGCTCAAATAGTGAATGTATGCGTAACGCTACATAATATACGTCTTCATTTTAATGTGACATTCGAGGAATTACAAAATGATATTGATGGTTCTATTGTAGGAAGTTCTACAGCTAGACAGATCAGAAATAATGTACTAAATTCTATTACATAAAAAATAAATTATGATTATTTTTATAAAAATATATTTTTATTTAACTCATTTCATTATCTTATTCATTATTTTAAATATAGTAATTGCAAAATAAATGTTTTAATTGTATTTTGAAAATATGTATCACATTTCTATCACGTATCAGTTGCTTGTTTGTAAGTCTAATTTCATTCTTTTTATCTCTCTCGAAATAAAAAGCCATTTTTTAGACAAAAATGTTCGAAAAAATTATAATTCCTCAATTTGACCAAATACTCATTAAAAGTATTTTGGGGATCGCTGAACAAGAATCTGATATCAGTTTCTACATTTTCCGACATCATTTCGGGAAATGATTATGAGAAAATATTTGTCCACCATTTTGGAAACAAAAAGCAAATCTCCAGCAATCTGGAATATAAAAGTTATGATATATTCATTCGGGGGGCATCGGTGAAGTTTGGTTATAAAAAATTATAAAAAGACAAGCAGTCATTGTTAAAATACAGTTTGTTTCAAGAAATTAACTTGTCCGAAAAATTATTCGCATCACTGTATATATATATATATATATATATATATATATATATATATATATATATATATATATATATATATATACAGTGCTGTGCAAAAAAAATTGGGACACACATTTTATTGCAAATTGGATTATTTTTTTGATAAAATTACAAAACTTTTGAACGCAATTGGCTTACTGTTTCATTTTAAAGGCATGTATGATGTAATTTTATGAAAAAAAAAATTACCTGCAATTTAGAGGAAAAACCCCGAAAAATGCCATTATATTAAAAATACGGTGATTGGAGTTAAAGTAATGGAATAAATTAAACACTTATTTTTTAATTTTTTTTTTTGTTTTTTATTGATTTATAGAAATTTTATCTTAAATATTAATATTTTGTTTGACCGCCTTTTGTTTTTTTTACATCCGTATAACCCCGCAACTGATGTGCAAAAAAATTGGTCAAGCAATCATTTTATTTTACGCCTACCGTTCTTCGCCGAGATTAGGGTTCAGATTCGGAACCGTTTTAAAACTTCATCGAACATAAGACGGGATGTTGAGCGAGCAACAGAAAAAGAAATTTCAGCCAGCTATATATATATATATATATATATATATATATATATATATAGCTATATATATATATATATATATTCAGCATGACTATATATATATATATATATATATATATATATATATATATATATATATATATATATATATATATATATATATATATATATATATATATATATATATATATATATATATATATATATGAATATATGTATTGTATATATATATAGTACCTTATATGTATTTAATAGTAACTCATTAAACGATATTTTTATTTTCAAAATGGCGTGCATAAATAAAATCAATGTACTTACATTTTAAAATTTTGATTCCTTTGCATTTCGAGAACAAAACTAACTACGAATAAAAATTCGTTCATGATCGTAGATTTTTTGCTCGTATTTGAATTGCCCGATAAGGGAAATTTTCAATCATTCCTTAGTTATACGTTTTCGTTTAAATAAAATTCGATTTCGAATTCCCAAATACCGATGATTCGAAAATGTCGTTCGATTGATCGAATTCGATTTCCCAAATAGGTCTCCTGTGGTCCTATTCTGGCTTTCCCCGGGAATAGGGAATTGGGAAACATATTTTCATAGCATTTTTGTGAAACCTACTGAAAGAATAAGTTTAGTGCAAAAATTTTCAAAACAAAGTGATTTGGGAAACTTTTGTTCCACAAAATTTTTATAGGGAAATTTTTTTCCCCATTTAACTTTGTTTCGAAAATATTAATACCAAACATGTTCCCTCAGTAGGCCGGAAAAATACAATTTAGACAAAAATACTATGAAAATATTTATCGCAATTCCCTATTCCCAGGGAAAGCCAGAATAGTGCCACACTGGACTCATTTTCCGTACGATTAAGAATTTCATTCTTTTTTTTTTTAATATTGTTGACAGTGGTTATTATTCGTGGAATTTATTCGCAGCAGTACGCTCACTAAGCGTTTCTAAAAACTTCAATAACTCGATTTTTTCGTGAAGATCAAGTTCTTTATATTTTTTACTCGTTGGTGTCATCTATAAATATAATTAATGATAAAAGTGCAAAATATCCCTGTTGTATACTATCATGTTTCGAATTTTAATTAGCGTATAATTACCTTAACAAAACAATTCCGCAAAATCTGAACAAAATTTTATCCAGAAAATATGTTCATACGTTTTAAGTTTTTCCAAACCGAAATTATAGTAAAACACGAATTAAATTATCTGAATTAATTTAACTTATACCTAGCGAACCTTGAGACTACTGTTCTGCACGATAATTTTCGTTAAACTATAAAATAGATATAACAAAGAAGAGAAAGTAATTTTCATTAAAAAAAAACTCAAATTGGGATTCCCCGAATTATATATTTGTTTGGTCATTTTAAGAGATATATCCATTATAAAATGGTTGTCTAGCAGTGGTGGTCACAATAGGCAAGTGGTCACTTTAAAGAGCAAAAATGCATGTATTTATGTAATTTTTGTTCGGGACTTGCTGAAATAGGTCATTAGGCAAGTGGTCACTTGGCACAGGTGGTCACATTTGCAGGTTCTACTGTATGTTTAATTTGTTTCAATGTGATAGAAAACAAGTAAGAAAAGTCGAATGCAGGATATTTGATGAAAAAAATAAATTATCATCGTAACCATATCATCGTAAAGATGTATCAACCATATGACCGATTAATCGTAAAAAACCTTTTATTCGTTACACCAGTTAATCGTAAGACCAATTAATTAAAAGACCATTTAGTTGTAAGACCACTTAGTCGGAAGAACAGTTAATCGTAGGATCAGTTTATCATTTCACGTCAATGTACAGGTTGACATGGAGCTTGCAATGTGCAGGTAGTATACTGTTGTTGTGTGAGTAGGTGAATAGGTGAAAGGGTTAATGATGTGGCGTGAATGTGTGGGATCACAATGGGCCAAAATTGATCTAAGTGTCAACCACTGAAACCTAACCTATATTAAAAATCTATTATGCTATTATAGCCCCTGCGAGTTTATAGTAAGCGACGGCTATAATAGCACTTCTCAAGTGTATTGGATATACTATTTTTGCCACTACTAGTAGTAGAAGGTATACACCAACCGTTAAGGTTTTTTGTTGATAAGAAAATTAATTTGACAAGGGAAACACTTACTCTTTAATAATATTAACTATGTCGAAGTACTCTGAATTTTTTACTGAATTGTAGTAAGCGGAAATTTAAAATGACACTTCATTTTGTTTTGTTATTGTTTCTACTTTATCAATATGGAGAATAATTATAATCTCCCTATACATTTAATCGCATTATATCTAGTGTTTAACAGTTTTTCCACTACTACATAGTCGTAGAAGGCATCATTATTATGTGTTTTAATAGCCTGAGAAACAAAAATTTTCGGCTAGTGGTTAATAATATTTTATTATTGACCACTAGTTAATAATGAAAAATGAACACGAGATGTAATGCGATTAAATGGATAGCTAGATTATGATTATTCCCTATATTGATATAGTAGATTTTGATAAAAATAAAAAAATTCAAATAAAATTTACAAAATATCAATATGCCAAAAGTATATTTTCCGAAATTTTATTAACACTTTTATTATTACACCAAATTTTAAATCGTTCATATGTTTTTATATATGTAAATATCGGTCGATTTTTGGGGCAGCAGCTGGTCTATTATTTTTTCGACTATCTCACATATTTCAGGTGGCGTGCCGATTAAATCGTCATTCTTCATTTTGTTTTTAGTTGAATGCCAATTTGACTCAGCAAAATTAAAACTTCAAATAAAAACAAAATGCAGATTTTCTTATAAAAAAAAACCTTATTGGTTGGTGTGCCTTCTACGATTAGTAGTGAAAAAATAGTATTTACACCACGCTTGAGAAGTGCTATTATAGCTATCGCCTACTATAACCTATAAACTCGCTCGAGCTATAATAGCATACTTCTCAACAATATTGGTGTATTATATTCTATTCGACATCTCGGTAGAATATGATTACGCGACATAGGTATGTCAACTAGCTGCAAAGCGTCTCTACGTGCAGCAGTTCGAATTTTAATGGTATAACTTGATTTTAATGGCAGGTGGAGAGCGTGTGTAATCGTAGAAATATCGAATGATTAAATGTTAAAACAATTTAATCGTGAAAATTAGTCCAATAAAATATTGTAAAAATAATCAAAAACAAAACATCAATTTTTTCGTCGAATTTATTATAAAATGTCGACTAATTCGCTATATCTTAATGGCTATTTAAATCCGGGGTCCCTTAGAGGATAGTGGCTGCCTCTCTTAAGCTCCTTTTATTCAATTTTCATTATTTTAAGAAATACAAATAGAAGAAGATTGTTTTGATAAGTGAATAAAAAATTAACGGTTCAATTGTCATGAAATCCGGCGGGGAAAATCAATTGTTTCAAAATATTTCAATGGACGAAAACAAAAAAAATACAAAAATTTAAAGTTTTAGTCAATCAAATTAGTCAAATTATTTTTCGGTTTCGTAGCTTTACAATTAAGTGGTATAACGATTAACTATAGTCTTATACGGTTAACTGGGCTTACGATTACCTAGTCGTAAGCTTAACTGGTCTTACAATTAAGTATTTCTACGATGTTGTGTTCATAAGATTAAATACTTACGGTGATGTGGTCTACAATTAAATGTTTTATGATCCAATGATGTAAATCCAATTAAAGACCTGCAAGTTAAAATACAGGTAAACTTTCCACGATTCATGGAAAGTATGATCCCTCATGTTGTTTTATTGATGATCCACGAGGAACATAAAGCGCGTTCTCCTAAGATGTATTAGCCGATACACTAACTAAATTAAGAACTTTCACCCACAAGGCACGACGAATATCAAACAAGGCGCTCGCAAAGGAGTTAAATGTATACCCCAGCAAGGTCGCAGATTATCGGTAGAATATCTGTAGAATACTCATCGAGCGACTAATCGCAATATCGCCTATAATTCGCAAATATTGTCGCACGAACAACTTTGAGTCCACGCACGCAAAACTATGAAATTTATCTTTACTTTATATTGCGCTTTTAAGTATATTCGAGGTGCAAAAAAGATAATCGGTCGAATATCGGTAGTACAACCTAGAATGAAACTTTCGTAAACCTAAAGGATAACCTGCAAATATAATCCGCCAGATTAACTTTAAACGAATCTGACAATGGTAAATAGTATATCGCTGGTACATCCTAGATCGAAACTTTCGTAAATCCGGAGGATAACCTGCATATACTCGCCCGTGTATTGCATATAATTCTCAAATGTTGTCGCCAGATTAATTTTAACCTCACTCACGAACAACTCATAAAATTAAATTATGAAATTTTGGGTTATTCTGGATAATAGCCAGGTAGTGTTTTTTTATATCAAGGCGAGGTTCCAAGACGTTGGAAGTTTGATTTTGAACTAATGAAATATTGAATTCTTTATTTTAAAAAATTCGGCCGTCTCATCAGTCTCAGACTGCAGTGACCACATAAATATTAAAAAAACTTTGAATTTATATTCAAAGTATGATCGTAATGCCTTAGCGAATTTTAATGAATCGCTACGCAATTGTCAACCCCTTCAAAAACCGATTCATTTCAATCACATTGAGCACAATTTCTGAAATTATATCGGAGAGCGTTGACTTTTAAAACTCATTGCGAATAGCATTTCGTATTTACGCTTTCAGTAGACATATCGCAAAAAGGAGTCCACACTAATTTTGTTTTTATCGTTATTTCTTTGAATGCAAAGAGATCAATTTTAATTGAATTGCGTACATTTTCTGAGTATCTGCCGCGATTGGTAGTAAAATAATGTGAAGTTATCTTAGGAAAATATGCAGCGGATCAAAGCAAATATGTATAATTATGTATATTCCATTTTCAAACGATACAGCTAAAAAGCGTATTGTAGATGTACGAGTAAATAGAAAGTTGAAGAAATTGTTGATGAATCTGCTTATGTTGTAACATTCATGAAGAAGCATTGCTTCTACAAACCTGTCCTCTGATCTAGTAACTTTACTAAAAACCGAGCATTAAACAATTGAATTTTTTTCAAGCTTTACCATAATTTGAGATCAATTCACGACAAATTACTACTCCTACATCCGCAACTTAGTTTTTTGAAAGTATCTAGTGGATATGCACATACTGGCATAAATAGGCATAGCTATTTTATAAAAAAAAAAAGCTAAATCGATTTTTGAAAGTAAAGGTATAATTACACAACGAAACAATGGTATGTTTTCAAATGAGCATGCCATTTTGTTGACAAATATAACATGTAAGTATATAGCTATAAATAATTAAAGAATAATAATAATAAGTTATCTCTTCTCTTGAAAAAAAAAACTTAGAAAAATACATGTAAGTATTTGGATAATGGATATTAAAAACGACTGTATCAGATAATCTTTCATCATTCATGCGGTTCTGGATCATTTTCATTCTTCGTTCGAGAAGTTGATCAAATCCAAGCTTCTTTACAGGCCTACATAGTTCTAAGATTATTTTTCGAAGAAATTATTATTTGTCCTTTAAATGCGAAATGAATAGGAGTATTTATCATTCACACACACTATTACAGTAAATTTTCTGTGTGGTGTAAGCTCGAATATTAAATACACAGTGACATGGACGACGGATCGGTAAAGAGTTTTGCACACCAACAGGAGCTCATAGTTGTGTTTGTCACCACGATACTATTATAATCATTTGGTAAAAATTTCCTTACAGACCTACAAAATACAGACCTAAATTTTTCCAACACAAGTTTGTTATCGATTTAAAATAATATTAATCAATGTTATGGACGTTATTGTTAAAAGAGTGGTGATTAAAATCGAGCCTCGATTTTATATGGAAGAAATTGATATTAAAATTTCAGATATTTACTACAAGAGTGTTTTTTTGGATGACACACGAATCCAAAATTAGGCTCACATAAATTTCCTAACTATATGCAATTGATTATAAAGTATAATTTTCACATGCTTTCGAACAAACGAGCAAATGTAGCAAAAGTGTTCATCTTTAATATTACTTGTTATTAGTACCCATAAAAATATTACTCAGGTATACAGAGACAAGAAATAATTATCTCAAAATACAAAGGTGAAAGGGAAAGGAAAACATTTTCTTTTCGTATTGTTAATACGACACTTTGTCCTTGTCAATGAAAATGTAATTTAAAATTCAGATGCTTATTATTATTATCATTTTTTCATTCTCTTCTTCGGAAGACAATTTTAAGTAAGATTTATTTTATTTTTCTTCAAGACAATGAAATGTGTATATAGCTAATAGCTATAAAGAAATGTATATAAATTTAAAATAAATAATCATTAATTATTAATTAAAATGATTTAGTTTTCTTAAGGGATTATGTAAGAATGGAAAATTAATTAGCCGTTTTCGTCTGTAATTAGGATGAATTAAAGAAACAATAGAGAGAAAAATTTTCATTCGAAATTGAATTTAACTACGGCTTACGTGATATCTGAAATATTTTGTACGTATTAAACTACTGTTCATAAATAACGAATAATTCAATTGTTTTCTGCTAATAAAGAATTAATCCATAAATCATTTTTATAATGTTTTGAAATCTGCTAAACTCTATATTTTCGGGTTGTATATAGTATTTGTATACCACCATCTTATGAAAGTAAATCTTTTCAACCATATTTAAACTTCCTTACAACATTAACTATAAAAAAACCGAACTGTAACCAATCTAATTAAGAGATCAACAGAGATGAAGCTTAATGCATATTTTTTGCTGTTCATCGTTATATTTTATAAAAAAAACGATAGAAGAAAATTTTCTTTTATAAAAATCTGAAACCGACAACTTAAAACAAAAAAAACTCATCTCCACGCTTAATTGATTTATCAAAACATTAAACAAAATTAAATTATAGTTTACTTCCCATTTGTTACTTTATAAGATAAAAATCAAAATCAAAAGGATTAAGTAAATTACTACTTTCATATTGAAAATCATGTTATGTGTATGTGTCGTACCACCACGACCACCTACAGTGCGTTGCGTTTCACATTTTTCTTTCCGATTTAATTTTGGCATCGCAAATTTTATAAATAGAATTTTTATTTTAAGAAAACGATTTAAGAAAATTTTTGCTCTCTCGTCTGAAAGAAAAAATAATTTCGGAACGAATATGTCAGGTGGTTGCATATATCGTATTTTATGTTTGTATAAACATACTTTGGTGTTTGATTGAGTGAATATTTGTAACATATATATGCGGATGTATGTCCTTGGTCACATTATAAATAAATATGTGCGATTCTATGCTAACGAACGCACGGCGAGTGATTTGATTGTTGCACAAGGTCGAGTAAGGGGGTTTCATTGGTTTGATACTTTGAAGTATTTTTATTTAAAAATTTGGAAATGTGTCAAAAATGTGTATTTCACTATTTTATATGCGCGTAAATGTTTCAAAAATATAAATCGGCGTTTGCATTTAACCACCTAACATTTTTTTTTGAAGTGGGTTAGTTTGGTATGCGTTTTATTGTGCGCTATGCATAATATTCTGGATCAGTAGATTTTGAAGAATTGTTTGATCATTGGTCATAATTAATTGGTCAAAATGTTTTTCAGTCATTATTACAAATAACTTTATGTTTAAATTTCCTGTACACATGTGCCTACGAATTATATATATGACAAACAGATCGCTATTCTTTGTCAAAATAAAATGTTGCTTTAAATAACACAATTTTTCATGGATATTTTTAAAAATCTTGCATATTATTTTAAGGGTTTGCTAAAATTCGAAAAAAATTGATTTGAATTTATAAAAGCATGCATGATGTAGAGTAGCCAAGTTGCTAGATGGTTTATTTTTGGCTCTCTCTTTAGTTTTCACATCCAATGAAGGGAGTTTGCCTCCTGCACGGTGGTCCATCCGTTTCAATCCACTGCTATGGCCCTCCAGTTTCGACATTCTATTATACGTCAACAGTGGAATTCGTTATCGTATATTACTTAAATATATTATATACACAAACGAAATTCATCTTTATGACGAACATATCTCTATTACGTATTAGGGTGTCACATAAGTGGACGATCAAACAAAGCAGGATGATAGAAGAGCTCATTTCCAACAAAAACAGCCAAGTAAAGTTTTCTCAGATTGTTGATGGTGTCAAAGTTATTCCACGTTTAGTGAAATCGCAAGTACCCACCAAAAAATTATTATGCCCCGGTGGCAAAGTGGCATGCTTGCTCCAGCGACCGGAGGTCCCGGGTTCAATTCCCGGTGATGACAAGGAAAAATTTCATGGCTGGTTTAGGATCAATGAATTAATCACTCATTATCCGAAAAGAAAGTATGATTATGAAACCTCATTTGAGGCGGCCAAATCCCTTGATGGGATGTATAGTGTTAATACGATCTATAAGAGTGTGCCTTCCCAATACAATGATTTTTATAACCTGGGCTAGGATGTTCTAACATCACCATTTGTCGATAATTTATCGAAGTTTATTTCTTTTTTCTGTAGAATAAAATTTGTGTCTTTCAATTTTTATTTCATTTACCAGCCTGCTAGATTGCAACATTGTGATGTTTCTACTGCGTTTCTATCACCAAAAAACTTATTTTACGATTCTATAACGAAAGTAAGTGAAATATATATTGTTCAAATACATTCTAGTAGGTTGTGATAGCAATAGAGAAGAAATAATTGATAAACGAAATAGAAGTCAAACTAATTGTAGCAGAAAGAGTCGTAGACTTCGATAAAATATCGAAAAATGGTGATGTTAGAACATCCGAGATGTATTATCTTCCGATAAATTAAAAACAATGGTTTTGTATAGCGTTTTTGTTTCTCAAAATTTTTTGTTGATGCTATCTGCTATTGCAGATTTTAAAAGGGTATTGTGATACCATTTTAAAATCTGCAATAGCAGATAACAAATTAGGCTATTCACAACAAAATATTTTTTATCAATTTTTTCACCATTTTCATCATGTTTATTAAAAAGTACGCTTAACAAAATTTAGAGATCAAAAATATATGCTTAGTCAGAAATAAAACAAAATAAATAAAATAAATTGTTTTGTTGAAGTGACCACCATTTGCTAAAAAATACACAATCGGCATCGCCGTATAATATTTTGGTCAATCCGTCAAAAGGCGAAGGGGGTGAAGTCCGAGATTGATACCTCCTCGCTGGTGCTCCCTGGGTAACGCTAAATGAATCAGGCGGTGTAGTGGAGACGAGCAGACTAAATCCTGTTTATAGTTATGGACACTACATGTCAGGGCGGGTTATTGGTGCCCTAAAACCAACACCAAACCAGCGTCTGTTCTCCAGGAGCGGCTGAAGCGGGCGTTTGTTTTGTATCAAGCGGCTCGCTATATAAATGTGTTTCAAGGTAGGACTGGATGCCTTAAGATTCTCACCAGTACGTGACCTACACACGTAATAAGCGGGTTGAGCGGCAGGCGAACAACCTTCCCTCATAAAAACAATTAAGTTATAAACCCTAACCAAAGGCCTCGGATTACCATATCGGATTCATTACAAAATCGACCTCGGAAATTGTACACGGACAACGCTTTAAAAATGGGAACATGGAACGTGCTTAGCCTCTTAAGACCTGGAGATCTCCAAAACCTTTCGAACCAAGCAAAGAGTTAAACATTAGACGTACTTGCACTACAATAGCCTACAGCGGCCATCAAAACGGAGGAGAATTTGGAGATTCCTTCCTAATACATCGGCGCGTGAAGCACTATATCATCGATTTCCGCCCGATCAACATGCGGATGTACACGGTCAGACTTCGCACTATGAAATTTAACATCACGATCAATGTGCATGCAAGATAAATCGGATGACATCAAAGATTTATTCTTTCTTTGTCGAGCTGGAGGAAGTCATCAACAACATAACGCACCACGACATTAAAATCATTGTGGGCGACTTTAATGCAAAAATCGGTAGGAGTGCAGAAAATACATTGCACGTCGGTCCCAACAGCCTGCACCTAACTAGTAATAACAACGACCAACGCGTCACCTACCTGGCATTAATGTACAACTTAGTTGTATCAAGTACGTTTTTCCCACATAAGAGAATCCACAAAGTAACATGGAGATCGAATGATGGAAGAACGGAAAACCAAATTGATCACGTCATGGTGTCTAAGAGACACTCGACCAGTATATCTGACGTTAGATCCTACAGGGGTGCAGACATGGACAGCGATCATTTGCTTGTCGTATTTAAATATAAGTGCAAACTGTCATCTACGTTCAACAGACAAGCACAAAAAACTGTTCGATAGAATGTTGATGCTCTAAAAGACCAAACGTCACTGCAGAGTTACCAATCAGCTGTCATTAACTATCTAGAGCGGCCCAGCAACAACGAAGAAGCTCCTTCTAACATCCAGGAGCAGTGGCACACAATACAGTCAGCCATTACCACCGCGGCGCAAAACACTATCGGAAGAAGACCTCCGAGACCCTGCAATGATTGGTTCGATGATCAATGTCGCCTGATCGTCGCAAATAAACAAAAGCTTCGTGAAAAATGGTTGGCTCGCAATACTAGAAGCACACATGTAGAATATCTCCGCGCCAGGAAAGCCACGACTAAATACCTTCGACAAAAGAAACGCGATCATATGAGATTATGCATCGAAAACATTAAAAAATTCAAGGGACTGTTTTGCTAATGCCAGGAATCTCACTAAAGACTTCCACCCAAGAAGTACAGCCATCAAAGACGGGAATGGAGAATTGAGAACAAACGTGGCTGATGTTCTCTCAGTATGGCAAACCTACTTTCAAAATCTACTATATCGGAATGACGACGTGACCCCCATTAGAGCAATAGCTCCTCCAGGTGAAGAAGTCTTCGTCGAATATCCCACAGCAGAGGAAGTAGACGCAGCTATTAGTCGATTGAAAAACGGCAAGGCACCCGGTCTCGATGGAATCCCCGCAGAATTAATTAAACTCGGAGGCGCTAATCTTGCAACAAGTCTACACGATCTTGTCGTTTGTATTTGGGACCAAGAAGAGTTGCCGGAGAATTAGAAGACCGCGCTCATATGTCCGTTGCATAAAAAAGGCGACCGTCTTAAATGTGAAAACTATCGTGGTATAGCTCTATTGAACACTGCCTACAAAGCGTTGGCTAATGTTGTACTTGCCAGACTCATCCCTTTCGCCGAAAACATCATTGGCGACTATCAGTGTGGTTTTCGTCCCAACCAAAAATGTTGGGAGTACAACATAACCATACATCAACTATATATAGACTTCCGTCAGGCATATGACAGTATAAACAACGATAACCTCGTTGTATAAACAACGATAACCTAGGCGCTCATATGCCTAGGAATTCCAGATAAACTCGTTTCTCTGTGCAAATTAACAACGTCTGGGTCTGTATGTATGTAGAATTGTAATCGAAGGAACTGTGTCAGACTCCTTTCAGATAACATCTGGTGTTCGACAGGGAGATGCACTCGCGCCTGTGCTGTTCAATTTGGCGCTTGAGTACGTAGTGAGGAAAAGCAACATCGAAACTTCGCGCTGTATATTTAATAAATCAGGCCAAATTCTTGGATATGCTGATGATATCGTGCTTCTTGGCCGAAGACCTAGCGATATCAAAGACAGTTTCGTGCCGCTCGATCGCTGCGGAGCAAGACTTGGTTTGCAGGTGACTTTATAAAGCACTCATAAGACCTGTGCTGGCTTTCGGAAGCGAGAGCTGGACCATGACCACTAACGATTGTAGATTGTTATCAACTTTCGAAAGGAAGGTCATTCGTTCAATCTTTGGGTTAATTAAAGTCGCGAACAATGAATATCGGATTCGCATGAACCACGAGATAAAGCAAATTCTTGGAGGTTGCGATATTATCGGATTCATCAAATCCAATCGAGTTAGATGGTTCGGCCACGTTACAAGGTCCCCACAACAACGGATGACCAATAAAGTGTTCCATCAACAACCAGTCGGTGTGCGTCGTAGAGGAAGACCCCGACTGCGCTGGCGTGACGACGTCGAACAAGATATATAGGTACTAGGATGTCGAAACTGGAGGTCAAGAGCGATGGACCGAGACGGCTGGAAGACCATAGTGCGGGCGGAAAAATCTCTTCATGGGATGTGAAGCTAGAGAGAGGGAGAGAGAGAGAGTCAAAAAGCACGTTCGTTATTTTTAATAATAGTTGCCGCATCTCCTCGGTCTGGTTTACTCTTTCATAAACCAGATCATTATAATAACCTCACAGAAAAAATCTTAAAGGCTTTCCCGTTGATCAAATGGGCCAATCAATTTTCCGTCAACTATTCCCACCCACATACATGTTCACTCCAAATTGAGGTTGAAACCGACTATGCGACATTACTTTTGGATTTACGCGGACCCAGTAGTGCGAATTATGGATGTTGAATATTCCCTCTCTTTTTAAACATGATTCGTCCGTCACTCCATAAAATGGTGTTAAAAAATAGCGAATTTTCTTGGCATTGACGCATCATTTCTTAACTAAATTGAACGCTTTTTTCATAGTCAGCAGGTAAAAGGTCTTGTACACGTTGCACATGGTAAGGGAGCAACTGACTTCTTTTTAAAATTTGATGCAAGGTGGACCATGGCACTTCCCGAACGTTTTGATAACCAACGAACACTTATAATTAGGTCGTGTAAACTAACCGAAAATAAAGGAAAGGTTAATTTCAATCAATTTAGCCCTTAATTTCTTAAATTTTTTTTTAATTAATTTTTTTTTCAATTGTGCAATGTTTTTCTTATGATAAAAAAAACATCGTTTTCCCTCTTAATTATGTCATTTACTGGGAAATTCAATATTTTCGGTTCTTGCAAATCTGCAATATGAAGATCTTAACGTAAAGTTTTTCATACTTTTGATTACTTCGAGAGAAGAAAAACATCGAATGGACGTCCGCATATTATTTTTTTTGCTGATATTTGCAGAAAACCTAACCTAGTTGTAAGCGAAAATCAGCTAGACTTAAAATTTGTTTTGAGTCAACGTTCAGCTTTGCTTGTATTCATTTATACAATAACCAAGAATTAACCGTAGACATGTCTAACAAATGAAAAAATATTCTCATGTACCACTTTTTGGACCTGAGTAGCACTTTATATCTTCCGATCAAACTATCAAGCATGTCCTGCGTGCCCATGTATTTATTATATTCCTTTAAAACATTAGGACATTCTATTTCTATTCGTGCCTTAGTTTTTTTTATCAAATCTATCAGAAACCTGTAGAGGATTCCGACCAACGAAATTTGATATTAGAGTTACCAAATGGTTAACTTTCCAAATGACTGTCGCTAACTCGACGTCATCGACTTCAGAGGTGTGTTCAACTGATGTTCCTCTTTTATTATTTTTCAACTCCTTCTCGGTGGGCAGCTTACAGTTGGAAATTCGATTTCTACGAATAGTCCCTAAGCACAATATTCCTTCTTTCAACAATTATACTAACAACGGCACTGAGGAATAGTAATTGTCGAAGTATACTCGATAATCTAAATTTCTTGGTACAAATCTTAACATTCGCATTACGACGTTAGCACTGGCTCCCAAATCTTTTTCTGACGGCAATCGTTTACAAGGATCATTTTCTTGCCCGGTATAAACCTCAAAATTATATGAAAAGCCAGATATGCCTGAAAGCACAAAACGTTTAAATCCACATTTATGAGGTTTGTTCGGCAAATACTGTTTAATTACGCTTTTGCATTTCGTCGAACGCATCTCTTCATCAACGGATAGGGCAGATTCTAATTGCTTTTTACGGAAATTTTTCTGGAGTAACTCGATTACTGGCCGAATTTTATGCAGTCATTCAAAATTTGGATGGTTGGTTGGTAGCATTTTATCATTATCATTGAAATGCAACATTGATTTAACCTTTTCAAAATTCGGTAACGACATCGTCTCTTGGATTAATTACTCACAGACATGAGTATACAAATTCCTAAAAATTTTCGTAGCTCCAGTTCGTTTAAGCATTTCGTATTATTAACATTCTTCTGGCAAGCGTAAGAATTTGATTCACTGACTATCAACCTTAGTAAATCATCATCAAAAAAATATTTGAAACACGCATACGGTGTAGATAGATCGGGGAGTTCATCCGGTAGAGATTCATCACCTCGAAAAACAATTTGTTCTGGATCTCTTACAAAATCTCGTCATCGCCATAATATTTTTTTCTTAGGAGCTACTGTTGTTTTACTAATTGTTTGAATTTGGGTGGTAGAATCAATAATATCAATTGGCATATTTTGTATATCAAACAGTTTTTTTTTGCTCAGCATCCTCATTGTCACATTCCTCTTCCTCGTCTATTCTTTGAACTTCGTACTTAGACGTTTGAACCTCAAAGTCTACATCATTGACAATTATAGCACCGCTATTGAGATCTTTATTATTTTGATCGGCGTCAGATTCATCATCGCTGTTTGACCAACCCGCAACTATCTCAAGAATTTCAGCTTCAGTAAGAAGTTTTCTAGAGCTCATTCTAATTCGTAATTCTAAAATATCAAATCAAATAGTCAATCAATTGTATAGCAAAAATTAATATGATTGCAGATATGCAATACCAAGTAAAAACAGCAAACCAATATATTCAGTAATTCAGTCAACTTTATAGCAATCTTGCATAAATGCAAGTATTGCATGTATGCATAACGGATCCTTGTAAGAAATTTCACTTCGTATTGCATATCTGCAATATATATATTTAACCATGTATTTTCTTTATATAGTCATAAATAATGAAATTATTAATAACTCAAATAGTTTTAGCAAATACTTTTTAATAATAATAACACTTACCGTTTAAATTTTGTTGTGTTTTAAAAGATTGAGCACAAAAAATTAAACGATGCGTACTGAGTATATGTTAACGCTTTAGACTGACATTTGTAACTCACGTTTTGGCGCCAAAATTAAACATAAAATAAATATATTCCCTATAGACAAATTCAAAATAATAATAAACAGAAACAAAAAACGAAGTAGAATTGTACAACATCGATTATTTCAATATAATTTAGTAGAAAACTTAATACATTGCAGATATGCAATATGAAGAGACGAAAGGTTAGGGAGAATAGAATAGTTTAAAAAGAGGTGTATATATGTTTCACCGATTATATTTATTCGTTGAATTTTATTGTTGTGTTCATCAATGACGAAAATGCAGTTTTGCTAATATACGGATTCTCCAATTCGGGTCAGAATTGATCCGTGGGAGGGCCTGGTGTAGGTTAGGTTTAGGTTTCAATGGTTGACACTTAGGCCATTTTTGGCCCATTGTGATACCACGCATTCACGCCACATCATTAACCCATTCACCTATTCACCCACTCACACAATTACAGTATACCACCTACACATTGCAAGCTCCATGTCAACCTGTAGTCATTGACGTGGACAGTGGGTCGGCGCTGAATTCTGCACTCCATCAGAGGGTCTTAGTTGTGTTTATTAACATCATCGATTGTAATCGATGATGAAAATTCGATTTGCATCTAGCCTCTGATGGGATTCGAACCCAGCACCTCCCGGTCCAAGTGCCGAAGCTTTAACCACTGCAACACTTGTCCGGTAGGGCCTGGTGTAAGTTTAAATAATATTTCCCAGTTATTTTTCGTGTAGAACGAAAAAAACGTACAAGACAACATTCAAGAAAATTATCAAAACGTCGAAGATTCTACACCACCTGCGCCAGAATTTTTAACAATTAAATAAACAATGTCACGGCCAATACTGCTTCGGGCCATCTCAACTATTACGGTCATCACAACCATCATGGTTACGTGTTGCTTCCCACTTCCCTCAAAGTTAAATTTTCATCACTGTCTAATAATATAATTTCCCAAGTCCTTTATTTGTACTTTTTACGCTATTGGCCGTAGGCACTTGGCGAAACACACTAATACTTAATAAAGACATTTTTATTAATCACTTGTTTTTTGTTTCGCAGTTATTTTGAATAATTTTCAAAAAGTTTAAAAAATCACTCGATCGATTTCGACTTGTTAGGTCATCATCAGGAGTATCTACTGATTTGTGTTAGTAAAAATTTTTGTTATATAGTAGAAAAAAGCAAAAAATAAATAACAGAAGGAGGGCAAAAAATAAATAAAAAATAAGCAATAAAAGCAAAATATAAATAAAAGAAGGAGGGCAAAAAAAAAAATAAATAAATAAAAAATAAGCAATAAAAATTAATCTACGGATCGCGCAGGTGTGCGATGAGTCATAGGCTGAGTAATAAAATTCAAGGTATATTATTGCGTACGTGAGTATAGAAAAGGGCGGGATCTGTAATTGGTGAGAACCGGATTTCTCTCTGTTCGTTAAGGATATTTTGGTTAAGAAATATTGATTTTCTAATTTCGTAAGATTCTAAGGTATCTAAACGTCTGCCTTTGGGTTGTATATGTAATATATCTAAATTGTTCAAGCTAGCTGTATGATTTTCTGATGTTAAATGATTATGGAAAGTTGATTGGTTGCAACCAGATAAATGTTCCTTAGCTCTAACTCCAAAATTGCGCCCAGTCTGACCAATATAGGAGAAACTACAATCATTGCAATTGATCCTATAGACACCAGATTTGGAAAGGCGATCAACTCTAGGTTTATTGTTAAAAATCATTTTCTTTATTGTGTTATTATTATAAAAAGCAAAACTAATATTGGTATAATTGGACACGATGTTGCTAATACGTTGGCTCGTTTTTCCTATATACTCTAAGCGACGCCAATTTTCCCGCGGTGGACTATCCGGTGGATAAATACCCGTTAGAGTTTTACGCTTTAGCTTTTTATTCAATAACTTTAATATAGTCCTAGTTGCATATCCGTTATTCGTTGCTATTTGAAGAATTATGTTAAGCTCAGTGTTATAATTTGAATTTGACAGAGGGATGTTTATTAGTCTATCTATGAGTGAGTGGAAAGCTGACATTTTAATATTATGAGGATGGTTTGAAGAACTAGGGATAACAGCGTCTGTATACGTGGGTTTCCGAAAAATTTTGAAGTCTAAAGTAGAATTAATCCTGGTTATTGTTATATCTAGAAAATTAATACATTTATTTTCTTCTTTTTCTAACGTAAAATCAATGGTGGGATATTGAGAATTTAACCAAGTTAGGAAAGAGTCTAACAGTCTATCAGTTCCATTCTATAGACATAATATGTCATCAACATATCTATACCAAAAGATTATATGACGAAAATAAGGATTGTTGTTTGATATGATCATTTGTTCGAAGAAATTCATGAAAATTTCAGCCAACAAAGGTGACAGAGGGGAGCCCATGGGTAGACCATCAGCGAATTTGAAATATGTATTATCAAAACAGAAATAATTTTGTTTAATACAAGTCTCAAAAACTAACTTCAGTTCACGACGTAAGCTCTCATCTACAACATCCCTATCTAAGTAATTACAAACTATTTGGGACAAAGTATTAATCGGAATAGAAGTGAAAAGACTGGCAACGTCAAATGAAACTAGCTTTGAATGTAAAGGAATGTCGACGTCTTGAATTTTGTTAATCAATTCTACCGAGTTCTTAACCGAGTAAGCTGAAAAGAAATTAGTATGACAATTGAAAAAATTTATGAAACCCTTACATAGCTTGTAGGCGGGAGCATTGCAATACGCTACTATTGGTCTAATCGGAATGCCTTCCTTATGGATTTTTGGTAAACCATAAAGGATCGGGGCAGGCGGATTCATGACAGAGTATTTCCAACTAGTTCCATCAAATAACTTCTGGCATTGGTTGATACACTTACTAACCGCAGTCTAAAAGACTTAGTTGGATCTCTGCCAAGCTCTATTGCTTTGCTTTCTGTAATAAAATCAGAGATTTTATTGCAGTAATCGACTTTTGTGAGCACGGTAATTGCATTGCCTTTATCCGCTTTACACGCTATCAGGTCATGGTCACGTAGTTTTTTCTTTATCGCACCAATCACTTTGAGGTTAGTACTAGAAGCAGCAGAAGAAGAAGAGTTTGTCGGAGAAGAAGAGTTATCAATACCTTTCTTTATTTGTAACGCACACACTGATTTTATTTGGGTTATCTCGCCAGATAAGGCTGTTTCGGCATCTACAGCAAGATTCTCGAATGATCGAAGGTCGATTTTATTTGGCGTAGGGGCAAAATTCACTCCGTTGCTAAGCATTTGCACCTCTGTATCACGGAAAACGACTGAGGACAAGTTCTTAAAACGTGGATGAAATTGGAAATCAGACGAACCACTATTACCTCTACGATTAAATGGATAAGCCTTATCTCGCAACACATCCAGTTTAGCTTTTTGTTTCACATATTGAATATGTGAAATTTCAGCTACCTCTGCACGAACTTTTTTGTCCAGCCAATCCTTTATTTGTACTTAAACTTACAATTCTGTTTTCTTTATAGTATCACTCGCAAATTTTTTGCACAGTACTTATTTGCAAAATTTTGTTTTTTTCTCGGTGGTAAATCACTAAACATTGCATATTAAGCCTGTATGATACCCAAATTGTCAAAAACGATGTTTAGTAAAAATCAGTTTTTAACGAATTGACCAACTTCTTTCTTTAATAATAGATGGATTAATATATGATTATCCACATTTAAAATGTTTAGTTTGATGGTTAGATTTCAAAGTTTATCGTTTATTTGAAAAGCACAAATCAATTTTTCCAAGATTTTGCCTCTAAAGATCGAAAAAATTTTGCATCAAGGTGTTAAAAAACATAAAATCGAAGGATTAATTCATGATTATCAAGATTAGTCTTGAAACGACGTAGTATAAAATTTAGTTTAAAAATTTTGACTTTTATCGTCGTAATAGATTAAGTCATAATAGATTTTTTATTGCTAATTTAAACCCTTTTATATTAAAACACCAATTTTTTGTATTGTTTTATTCTGCACTCTTGAAAATAAAATTTAAACAAAAATGTACATCTTAAAAATGGCCTTAAATTTTTTTTTTCATTTCTATTTGTGTTAGTTCGGCTTCACCGAAAAATTTTATGTCGCAGTTTACATCGATTTTATAGGTAAAAGGAGAAAGAGACGAAGGTGAAGCCGGTTTTTAAAGGTGTATGGAACGGGCCGGGCCGATAATATTATTTCTGGTTAGCCACATTATCTCACAATACTATTTTACAAAATTTCGCATTACAAAATCTTAATCGTTTAGAATCATTTTACAAAACCAAGAAACAGCCACTCTATTACTACACTATAAGTACAATTTGTTTATTGATTATTACCATTCAAAATTTCAAATTCAATGAAATAAAATTAGTTTATCAATTAGTATTTAAATACAAAACTATTAAATCAGTTAACAGGTATGTATATATATTATTATTTTATCTCTTATTTCGTGCGAGTTACACATAATTTCTTACATAATTAAAAAAGATCTAGAATATGCATTAATCATGAATATCGACATAGTGAAATCTAACAAAGGCAATAATAAATTATTTATTAACGGATATTGTTGTCATTTAAGCAAAAAAAAAAAAAATCCAAAAAAGTTATAAGTGTAAAAGTCGTGTTGTAACTCACGTTGTGCAGAATAAACACGAAATTGTAAAATCGCCATCGGCGCATTCTCTTGAATCGTTGGCATCGGATAAAGTTATAGCTGAAACTAACAGCTCCCTCAAATTTCAAGCAAAAAATTCTGATTAGCCACCATCGATTATAATGAGAGATGCCGTAATCAACACTTCCTACGAATCTCACATTTATCATGATTGTGAAGTACATACCAAAAATAATACCAAAAATTTACACTGTTAAATTTAAAAATATTCCAATTGGATTTGTTTTGTGGTGAAATTGAAACATTTTTAGATAATCTTTAACATTTATATTACAGAAGTCCCTAAGTCCCTAATAGTGTCACTGTAAAGATCAAATAATTTTCTAACGATTTGAGATAAACACGAGAAAATTGTAAATCGATTCACTAAACATTTTTTAATTCTAAAGAAAGCTATTTAAGACCATGTTTCTATTTTTATATCTCCGGTCCTAGAGATGTTCACGGGTCTCACCTATACGACCAAATAGCTAAATCAAAACCCCACGTGTGTGGTGAACAAGATTTAATTATGATGATTTTTAACAAGTTCAGCGCATTTTTAAACAACTATGGTTTTTGATTTCAATCTATTTTCTAATTTTTCTATTACTACTCCTAGAGACGTTCACAGTTTTTAAAATGTAATTTAGGATAGCGTAGATAAAATTGCAACACTGAAATGAACATGGATAGTTTAAGATGATATTTACTATGCCATACAGGCTACTTAAAAATTTCATGAATATTAATAAATTTTCAAATTTTATTTCACCGATCCTGGAGATGTTCACGGGATCTCACCCACATGGTTAGATAGATAAGGTAAAACCCTATGAGTGTGATGAATGGGATCTAATTATGATGATTTTTAACTTGCCCAGAGACATTTTTACGTTTTCGGAAGATGGGATATATCCAGAAATGTTCACAGAATCTCTTTCATATATTCAAATAGGTCAGAAAATTACCTATCAATATTGTGAAAACAGGACACGAATGATGATTTTCACCTTGTTTTTCAAAATTTAAAACTTCTTCATTTTCAATTTATTCCTCAATTGGAAATTTTGGTATTTTCTCCAATAGGATTTTTACCCCATTGACATTCCCAAACAAGCGACGAACCCGATTTATTGTAATAATAATCAAATAACTGAAATCCTAGAGATGTTCACGGGCTAACGTTTATACTATTGGATAGTACAAGGTTTCGAATTTCGATAGTTCCGGAAAGGGTTCGGTTATGATGATATTTACAGTGCCATACACGACTTAGAAGTTTCATGAAATAATTTGAGTAAATTTTTAAAATTTATTTTACCGAACGTAGAAATGTTCACGGGGTCTAAAAACAAAAATATGTTTTTTTTCTGTAGTTCTCGCTCGCTCTTGATATTTTTTGCGATGATCGATGTGATGATGTTTGTTATTGTAATTGGCCCGTTTCATACACGGTTTCAGCTTCTGGCTTCCAAATAAGTCGTAATAGATTTTTGATTGCTAATTTATTATTTATATTTACAATTTTTTTATTTTTCCCTTATTTTATATTAAAACAACAATTTTTTTTTGCATTGTTTTATTCTGCGCTCCCGAAAATAAAATTTAAACAAAATTCTGCATCTCAAAAATGGCCTTAAATTTTTTTATTTTCATTTATATTTGTGTTTGTTTGGCTTCACTGTCTTTAATGTCGTAGTTAACATCGATTTTATAGGTGACAGGGGAAAGACGAAGGTAAAGCCGATCTTTTGAAGCCATGTATGGCACGGGTCATTTATTTAGTAGAAATATGGAAATGAGTATGGGAATCAAAGGGAGACGAACAATATGAATATCAATTTTTCGGCCTGCGATCACAATTGTGTACGTTATGAAAGAGAATTATGAAAAAAAAAACAAAAACTATTACCAACTATGGTTATTCCGCGGTTGCACACTTTAATTCTTTCGTCGTGATTCTTTCCTCATTTCCTTTCCCATCACCAAAAAACTAATTTTTTCGCGGGGAAATTTTTGATTCTTTTTCAGCAATATTTTTTTTTTGATTCAACTGATTCTCACACTACACTGGGTTCGAATCCCATCAGAGGCTAGATGCAAAACGAATTTTCATCATCGGTTACAGTCGGTACAGCCGACCCACCGTCCATGTCAATGTACAGGTTGACATGGAGGTTGCAATGTGCTGTAGTTGTGTGAGTAGGTGAATAGGTGAATGGGTTAATGATGTAGCGTGAATGTGTGGTATCACAATGGGCCAAAAAGGCCTAAGTCAAGTGTCAACCACTGAAACCTAACCTACTATACGAATAAATCAAAAAATATAATTACACGCACATACATAAAAAAGATATGCGCAAAGAAATCAAATGTGGATGTCGATTGATTTTTTGAAATCATAGAATCACGACGAAAGAATTAAAGTGTGGCGAGACTTATTTACATACACATTTGTGTACGGTATACTTACATAAAAAAAATTGTCTGGCTGGAAAAGGTATACACAAAATAATTTTTTATTTTTGCTTTTTAGATGAATGAAAGTTATGCGCCCGTTCCATACAGGCTTCACTTTCGGCTCTTTCCTCTTTTACCTATAAAATCGATGTTAAATGCGACATAAAATTTTTTGGTGACGCCGAACTAATACAAATAGAAATGAAAATAAAATTTATTGCCATTTTTGAGATTAAGATTTTTGTTTAAATTTTATTTTCGAGAAAGCAGAATAAAACAATGCAAAAAAATGTGTTGTTTTAATATAAAATAGAGGTTTAAATTAGCTCTCAAAAATCTATTTCGACTTATTTTGAAGCTAGAAGCTGAAGCCGTGTATGAAACAATCGTATGAATGTATGCGCTATAATTTTAATTAGGTACGTACATTGTGGAGTGTGTACGTATACAACATTTCTTCTTTTTAAAATGACGTAAAAGTAGAATACATATCCTAGAATACGTCATATTGTATTGTTTCTACAAAAATAATTGTTCGCCCTTTAAATATGAGAGACTGTCCAGAACTATCGAAAGTCGAAACCTTGTACTATCCAATAGTATAAACGTGAGTCCGTGAACATCTCTAGGATTTCAGTTATTTGATTGTTATTGCAATAAATCGGGTTCGTCGCTTGTTTGGGAATGTCAATGGGGTAAACATCCTATTGGAGAAAATACCAAAATTTCCAATTGAGAAAAAAAAATTGAAAATGAAGAAGTTTTAAATTTTGAAAAACAAGGTGAAAATCATCATTCGTGTCCTGTTTTCACAATATTGATAGGTAATTTTCTGACCTATTCGAATATATGAAAGAGATCCCGTGAACATTTCTGGTATATGGGATATAACCGAAAATGTAAAAATGTCTCTGCACAAGTTTAAAATCATCATAATTAGATCCCATTCACCACACTCATAGGGTTTTTGACTGATCTATCTCACCATGTATGTGAGATCCCGTGAACATTTCTACGTTCGGTAAAATAAATTTTGAAAATGTACTCAAATTATTTCATGAAACTTCTAAGTCGTGTATGGCACTGTAAATATCATCATAACCGAACCCTTTCCGGAACTATCGAAAGTCGATACCTTGTACTATCCAATAGTATAAACGTGAGTCCGTGAACATCTCTAGGATTTCAGTTATTTGATTGTTATTGCAATAAATCGGGTTCGTCGCTTGTTTGGGAATGTCAATGGGGTAAACATCCTATTGGAGAAAATACCAAAATTTCCAATTGAGAAAAAAAAATTGAAAATGAAGAAGTTTTAAATTTTGAAAAACAAGGTGAAAATCCTCATTCGTGTCCTGTTTTCACAATATTGATAGGTAATTTTCTGACCTATTCGATTATATGAAAGATAACTCGTGAACATTTCTGGTATATGGGATATAACCGAAAACTTAAAAATGTCTCTGGGCAAGTTAAAAATCATCATAATTAGATCCCATTCATCACACTCATAGGGTTTTACCTTATCTATCTAGCCATGTGGGTGAGACCCCGTGAACATCTCCAGGATCGGTGAAATAAAATTTGAAAATTTATTAAAATTCATTGAATTTTTAAGTAGCCTGTATGACATAGTAAATATCATCTTAAACTATCCATGTTCGTTTCAGTGTTGCAATTTTATCTACGCTATCCTAAATTACATTTTAAAAACTGTGAACGTCTCTAGGAGTAGTAATAGAAAAATTAGAAAATAGATTGAAATCAAAAACCATAGTTGCTTAAAAATGCGCTGAACTTGTTAAAAATCATCATAATTAAATCTTGTTCACCACACACGTGGGGTTTTGATTTAGCTATTTGGTCGTATAGGTGAGACCCGTGAACATCTCTAGGACCGGAGATATAAAAATAGAAACATGGTCTTAAATAGCTTTCTTTAGAATTAAAAAATGTTTAGTAAATCGATTTACAATTTTCTCGTGTTTATCTCAAATCGTTAGAAAATTATTTGATCTTTACAGTGACACTATTAGGGACTTCTGTAATATAAATGTTAAAGATTATCTAACAATGTTTCAATTTCACCACAAAACAAATCCAATTGGAATATTTTTAAATTTAACAGTGTAAATTTTTAGTATTATTTTTGGTATGTACTTCACAATCATCATTTATCTACCATCAGCAAAAGCTCAAAGAACTAAAATTCAACGAGTCCGTCATAACAAAGTGAAAGAGCCCAAAAACTTTGCAGATATTATCATTCTCGAAAACATTTGTTATGTCGAAGGAGAGTTATTTGTTTTAATCGAAGAAGATTCGATGCCGAAAAAATTATTTTGTTGGGAACGATTTCTTCACTAAAGCTCCTCGCTGAATCTAATTGTTGGATTATGGATGGTACTTTCGACGTTGTATAGCTATCCATAATGCGACAGTTATTTCAATACATGGACATATTGACGAAGAAGTATTACCATTGGTATTTTGCTTGGTGAGCAAGAAAAGTAAAAAAGTATACGAGCAATTGTTTTTCAACTTAAAAAAAATTTGTTTTGAAAATGAAATTCAGTTAAATCCGAAAAGAATAATTTGCGATTTCGAAAAAACAACAGTATCATCAGCATCATTTTTTTTCGGAAACCGTTTTTAAGGGATTGTTATTTCATTTTGGGCAAATTATTTGGCGTTAGATCCAAAAAGAAAGGTTGGTACACAAGTATGGGGACATCGAATTATTTTCATTGCAAATCAGAATGATAAAAAGTCTAGCTTTAGTACCAGATCATGAAGTTGCTGCGTATTATGCGAGTTTGTCCAATGAGTTCAATGACACTGATATCAAAGTAATTGGATCCTGGTTCCAGAGAAATTACATTGGCCATGGTAACCAAGCACCAAGATACAAACCGGAATTCTGGTCTATAGCGGACTCAAGAAATGCTAGTGAATGCTTCCCTCGCACGCAAAATAGTGTGGAAGCCTGGCACCCTCGTTTAAAAATTGTGGTCGGTCAGCGGTACGCAGGTATTTATAAAATATTAGATGATTTGGCAAAGGAATCGATTTTGGCAAAGCTTAGGATTCAACAATTAAATCCGATGTCTAGTTTCCCAAAAAACGAAAAGAAATTATCAAAAATAAAAAAATACAGCAGAAATTTTTAAAAATATTGCATAATTGATTTTGGGATTTGCAAGATTTCGCAATAAGAGATTTTGTCATACGAGATTTTATAATGGGAGATTTTGTAATGCGAGATTTTTAATGCTAGATTTTTTTAAAATACGAGATCATGTAATTCGAAATATTGTAATGCGATATTTTAAGGTTAAGTATTTCTGGAAAATTTAGTCACCAGATGGCAAATTACTAAATCAAAAGTGTGTGCAACATATGTGGTTATTAATTTATAATAATTTGCAATGTTTAGGATCAGCAATAATGAAAAATATTAAATTTATTAATTAATTTTACACATATAAACAATATTTATCGTTTTAAGTAATTTACTTTTTTCCGTGTGATGATTTATAAACAATATAAGAAAAGTTTAGTAAGCAAATTATACGAAATTATGGTACTCAAACTTATTAAAGAAATAAACCAGATGCATACATTTAGGGCCATTATAATTTCATCATCACCGATCATATGGAGCCATATTGACTGTTGGTGTGGATTTTGGTGGAATATTTGGTCCATTATTCTTTGAAAACGCTGCCGGAAACGCCGTTTGACTTTTTTCTATGAGGTTTCGTTAAAGATAGATGTGAAATAGGTGCCGAAATCATCGCAAACGTTCTTAAAAGCTGGACTCACAAGATGTCTTACTGTAACGCTAGTAGGAGCCGCATGAACGATAATGTTGACTATAACCTGCGCAATAAAATAAGTCTCCACAAAATAAAGATATTCATTTTAAGGCGTTTTTATAATATTGTTACTTAAAATTAAAATAATTGATTGAATGTGTTCATTAATGTAGCAATTAAAAATAAATGGTTTAATTATCTTTTTCTACTTGCACTGCATTCTCTGAAGAGATATGGCCGCCTCATTGATTTTACCATATTTAAATGATTTTCGGATTAAGGATTGACTAATGTAGTGATTTCTGATCTGGTCTCAAGACTTCTGGATGAGGCATATCAGCATGCCTCATCTCCATTTTTCATCTTTTTCCATTTTATTCAACTTCAATAGCGCTATTCCCATGCGGTGAGCAAAACTAGTAATAATACAAGCATGGGTGACAACGTTAGAGAACAATATCGTCGGAAACCTTATATTTCAAATTTTATTGATTAAATAAGTGATAAAAAATCGATGTTCGAATCATAATTTACTTAAACGTTGTTTACAGATTTTAAACTCTGTGCACACCACACAGTACACCCAATCTGGACTTAGGGTGGATCATTTAAAGTGCCGACAATTTTTTATTTTGAACATACTAATAACATAAGATTTCGATTCTTTGCTATTTTAAAATGAAATTACTGACCTTATTATCTAGTGACAATACTTCAAAACGAATTTTCAGATCCGGCGGACATCTGAATTCCCATATACAGTACCGAGAATAGAAGGTGCAACACCCATAAAAATACCCAAAAAAGATGTATTTTGCCAGTATAACGCACGTTTAAAAAAAGAATTGTTTTAGAGGTGGTTCTTTGTAATACATATAACACACATTTTATGGAAAAACAAAATTTCATGTTAGGTAAATGGTTTTATTGTTTTTAAAGTCATTATAATTTTTTAGTATTTTTCAGGTAAAATTAAATTTCAGTTTCAAGAACAGGTAATAAATGCTGAGTCACTTTTTATTGTAGCTTTTTTGATTTTTACGATACACAGCTGTCTTACGAAGTAATAAAATGTATATTTAATATTTAGTTGCCCCGCCTTTGTTGGCAATAACAGCTGCAATCCTTGTTGGCATGGAGTCTATTAAATCTTGCAGGTACTCGAGGGTCAGTTCTTTATACCATACTTCTTCAATGATCGAATTGAGTTGTTTCGATGATGACGGCATGTTTTTATTGATTTTCATCCCCATTACGTGCCAAAGGTTTTCATTGGGGTTCAAATCTGGTGAATTTCCAGGCCAATCCAGAGTGGGAATTCCATTTTCTAACAGAAAATCTTTAACCTGATGAGAAATAATAATAATTAACTGTTTCTTTTTTTATCGACTTAACTATAAAATTACGAGTAATTAATGAAAAAAAAAATGCTTGCCGTTTTAGCTCGATGACAAGAGGCGGAATCATCGTGAAAAATCATAGACTCAGCACTCAAAAAATGCATTTCAATGGAAGGGAACAAATGGTCTTTTAAGATTTGTTTGTAGACTTCTGCGTTCACAATTCATTTAATAAAGGCCATTTCTCAAATTCCATGATAGGAAAAACATCCCCAAATCATTTGGCCCGCTGGGTGCTTCACTGTCTTTTTCAGACACTGATTGCTCAGTCGTTCGCCGGATTTGCGCCTGACGTACTGGATTCCATCCGATCCAAAAAGGTTAAATTTACTCTCATCGGAGAATATAACTGTTCGCCACTGCTGTAGACTCCAACCAGCGTGATTTCGAGCCCATTCTAACTGTTTTTGTTTCATTTTGGTCGTAAGAAATGGCTTTTTTGCCGGGGACCTGGTCATATATCCTTTTTCCCGGAGGCGGTTACGAATCGTATGAAATCCGATTTCTTTGCCGGTTTCTGCGTTGAATTCAGCCAGAATATCCACAGCAGTTTTAAATCGATTGGCTGTTGACATTCTGATAATTTTGGAATCTTCTCGTGCAGTTGTCTTCCTTTTTGGGCCTGTTCCCTTTTTGAGTTCCAGTTTACCGGTGGAATGAACTTTTTTCAAAAAACGGCTCACAGTCGAGTAATTGCATCCAATCTCAACAGCAATCTGCCTCGATGACATTTTAGGTGTTCCAGACAATGCCAAAATCCGATTTTCTGATTATCTGAAATTAATTATAAAAAGTGAAAAACGATTGTATTTATACCCAAAAAAAATCAGCCTCCTACGATAAGGACAAGGGGCAATTAGTACAATTTTACCTGAAAAATAATGGTGTTGCACTTTCTAATCTCGGTACTGAACATCCATAACATTGCAAATTGCGTCATTTCCTTTATTTGTCGATTTATTTACAAATTAACTGTGAATTGGATCTGTAGGTCATTAAGCTGCAATTCTCCATTAAATCGGTATAAAACATACAGTGACATATTCACATAAAGCTACTCAAAAATCAAACTGAAATCACAATCATATCCACAAAGTAATTCATTCTAATTAAAATCAAATTTATTTCTATCAAATGTCATTCAATTCCATATTTGTTTAATTGATTTGAGATTTGTAACATTTAATAAAACAAAAAAAAATCTTGAACCGTATTTTTTACATACGAATACCACACAACTATAGAATAAAACTCAGTTCATTTATTTCAGATCAAAATCTGTTGAAATATGTTTCCCATTTAGAAATATAAAAAATCGAAACATAACGTTTTCTGTAAAGTAATACTCGTATAACAAGCAATTATGGGAATTAAATTTCGTTTAGCTTACATAAATACTCGTTATTACACTGGCAGATAAAGAAACTGTACTTTATTCTAGCTAGAGCGAGCGACCATTAAAATAGTTTATATTTATTTGACAATTTTATTAACTGGCGTGTAATAATAAAAAGAATAATATTTAAAAAGAAATTGTAGATTAAATTAAGATTACAACGATTCTAATTTGTTTATTATTTTTAATTTCCACACACAGTTAACAGTTTGTCACTCCATTCTCCTCTTGTAACCCATTCCGTTTTGTTTTATGGAATTGAAATGGTAAACGTTTTGAAAAACGATTTAAAAATTAACGCTGGCGTTCACATACTGTGGAATTTAATATTAAATTGGTTTTTAAATGTATCAGGAATTAGCCATTAGTAAAAAGTTGGTTGGAAGTTCAGTTTTTTGTATTTGTTAGAAATATTTACGGATGTATGTATGTATGTGGTAGTATGTACTTTTTAAAAAAAAAAGGTTTAGATAATTTGGTTTTAATTATGGATTAATTATGTATGTGATGTATACGGATTGTGGAAGATCTGATTTTAATAGGATTTCTTTCGTTTGGATAATTTTCGTATTATCGATGACGGTAGTAAATGAACAAATGGATTGTTAACAACGATTTTTCGGCGAGGCTGCTTGCCGCAGGAAATTCGGCGGACGCTGTATTATCGATGATTTACATATTCACACATATTTATACATAAAAAATATTTATACACATAATATTTTTAATTTGTATGTGAATATATATTGTTAAGGAATATAAGCCATTTAGAGATTTTAGGTGATTGGCTTCAAAATGTGAATTTTTATCTGTTACAGATTAGTGAGTTTTCAAGTGAATAATATATCGTCAACGGACATATAGCCATTAAAGAATGCTACTAAGTTAGCCGGAAATTTCAGCCAAAAAAAACCTGCATTATCGACATATTTTGTATCAGGTGGCAATATATAATTCTGTTGATATGATCCGAAAATTACGTGTAATTGAAGGTAGCAGTAAATTTTCGCCGGAAAAAATTGAAAAAATCAATATCACATAATTCGAATGTTTAAAGGTAATATGAACTAGGTGAAGATATACCAATTCGTAAACTGTTGGATAAAACATAAATAATTTGTCGTGTAAGGGAGCAATGAGTTTGAGTTGTGGCACTAACGGTGAACACTTTTGCTAAAAATCAGACCATGTTTTATGTAGCATCATAGTGAAATAAATTAAAAGCTGGTCGCATGTTTATTGGAAATTTAGACCGGATGAAGTTAGACCAGTTCGTAAATAGCTGGATCCCGTATTTTGTAACGCCCATCGGAAATTATATTAAAATCGTAAGCCTAAGCTTACATACCTATGCACTACATTATATGTTATGTACTATATAAAAATAATTCGACACAATTACCAAAACAAAAATACATGGACTAGAACAACATCTACCACATTGCGTAGGTCAAAAATATTTATTGTAATTTATTATGGTCCAAGTTTAATGACCTGTTTTATATATATATATATATATATATATATATATATATATATATATATATATATATATATATATATATATATATATATATATATATATATAGATTATTAAGCTTTTTATGTTATTAAAATGCGGATGTTAACTGGTATAGCCTATTTATTTAAAATTGATAACATTATAACATCGACGTTTCACACAGATATTCTGTGCATTTTCAGGACGAAAACTAAAATATTTTTTTACAACAAATATGAAAACGATAAAAATTAATTAATTGACAATAAATGAGAAAATTAAAATTAAAAAAAATAAGAACTTACAATTATATAAAGAACAAATTATTTTTATAAAAATATATATAAAAATCCTTTTTAAAATTGAAAAACAGAACCAAAAAAATTGAAAAGTCAAACTGTTATGAAAAAAAAATTTTCTTTACAATAGAAAGGATGGTTTGATATTATTTAAAAACTAAACACATTTTATAGGAAAAACCTAATTATAGAAAACGAAAACGTCATTGACATTATAAACGCATGACATACAAAAGATGGACAAGTTCAATAAAAGATCCTTATAAATAGAATACAACATTATAAATATATTAAAAGAACTGATTAGGAAAATTTTTTACAATAAATGATTGTAGGTATTTTGCAAAGTTATACAATCAGTTTGTTTGTTTAATCCATAACCATCCTTCTTAATATGGATCATTTCCAAAAACCTTCTCGTTGAACAATTTGCCTCATTTTCTAGAACTTCAACATTATCAGGAAATAAATCGTGTTTAGTGTCGTGTAAATGTACAGAAAGAGCACTAGCATTATTCCGATCTAATTTATTAAGTGCAATATTTTGTGCATCTTTTTTATGTTGGTAAAATCTGGTACCCAAAAGTTGTTTAGTTTGACCGATATAAGACTTTTTGCATTGACAAGTGCATTTATAAACTACATTTCTTTTCTTCAATAATTCTACAGGATCTTTTATAGGTGAAAATAACGACCTACCTAAATTTAGATTAGCTTTTCCAACCACTTTAAAATTAAATTTACCTAAACAATAAGTTAATTGTTCATGTAACGATTTAATATACGGAATAGTTACATAATTAATTAGAACATTATTATTTAATGGTGGATCAAAAACAACAGGTTGAAAAAATCTAGAATTTTAATAAATAATTGGATTAACTAAAGAATTGATAAAAGAAATAGGATAATTGTTATTTGAAAGTGTAGTTTTTAAAAGTCGTAAATTATCTAAATGGAAAATGGCATCAGATAACTGGAAAATTTTATTTGCTAATAATTTAACAGTGTTTCTTTAATAAGATAAAGGTAGATGAGAATTAAAATTTAAACATCTCCCAGACCAGGTTGATTTATGAAACCAATTTGTTATCAATGATCCATCTTCATTACGGATTATTAATAAATCCAAAAATACTATTTTATTATTAAATTCTAATTCTTTTGTAAATATCTATATATATATATATATATATATATATATATATATATATATATATATATATATATATATATATATATATATATATATATATATGTATGTATATGTTATTGTAAATATATTAAAATAATTTTAATTATTAAAAGGATAAAAATGTAAGTATGTGTTTAATTAGCATTTTGATGCTTAAAAGTTAAAATTAAAATCAGTGTTTTAATTCGAACGGTAAGATTTTACTTTACATAAGTGTTGTGCCTCTATATAAAAGAAAACACTCGTATATTGTTTAACAGGCCGCATAGCTCTTGATTGGATCCGCATAAATAAAACGGATTCCAAAGATTGATACGCTTTGGCCACTACATTCGCGGATAAGTTTCTTGGTTTTATAGCCAAAAATCTTTACTCATTTTTTCTTTTGTCTTTACGTTTTAAAGGGCTTCATATTTCTTTATAAGAAATATATTTTTTAATCTACAGTACTGTATAAACAGTACCATTCCGCATCAAACATATTACATATGCTAAGGATATCGAAGGTCAACAAATACTAAAACACCGGCCACTATAAAAATTTGGGATTATGTGATGTGCTTGTTTGTGATATAAGAAAAATCCTTACGTTTAAGGGGACATAGCACCTTCAAAATTGAAAAAAAAAGTTTTTCAAAGTTTTTTTTTTAATGGAATAAAAAGAGATATCTTTTAATGAAACTTTCCATTGAAATTTTATTTAACTGAAAGTACAAAAACAATCTTTTTGGATTATTTTTAGCCCAAGGTCATCTGCTACAAGGGTTTTTCAAAAACACTGAAAATTCGCGGCGTGCATCATAACTACTCTCAGAAACGTCTGATTAAAATAAATAAAACGAGGTTTTATTCAGCATTAAATCGCCCTTGCAATGAACTAAAAGAAAAAATATTGGTTGAAAAATAAAAAAATGACGGCATTTTTTCGAAAATGCAGCTTTTTTATCCCTCTCCAATTAGTTGTAACTCAAAAAATTGAAAGCCGATTTTTCCTTCCGTAATTCATTCTGAGCAGAAATATATGTAGATCAACGTGTTAAAATTTTAGAACGATTGGATAAGTAGTTTTTTCTCAATCTTGCACGCCAACTTGAAAAACGTCATTTCGAGATAACCACGTAGAAAAACAACTTTGGCGCGCTTTGCAATAAATAAAATAATTTTTGATGTGTAAACATCTTTACTCGCGCCTACCAAAAATTTTTGTATTAGAGTAAACTTGTAAATGAAACGAACGGAAATGACGTACCTACTTCGTTTGAAAAAACAATGTTGTGCTATACATGGCATGCTTTTTGTATATGTATAACAAGTAGGGAAAACAAAAAACAAATTTAAAAAATGTAAAAGAAACCATCGACATTTCCATTGATCAGAAAAATCAAAAAAAAATTACGATACGAAATACGAATTAAAATTATGAAATTACATACTCTTACGATTAAAAACACAGTCAAAAACTTGTGTATGTTGCTTTATCACGAATAACGAGTCTCTAGGAGCTGTTCATCATGTCGGCTAACAATGATCATGTCCTACTAAATGGGATTATAATGATGTATCGTTTTTTAGCAATGAACTGCCCGAGTCTCAGGTCACAGTCACGCAGGAATGCTCAATTCATTTGCTTTCCGAGACCTGGCTACGCAATGACGAGCATGTTAATATTCCTATGTTTGAATACTGCATTCGGTTCAAGAGGGATGGTCAGCGGGCTGCCGGAGTAGCAATTCTGTCAAAAGATCCATAAAATGAGCATAGTGGACACAAATAATTTGCCGTACGAACTTCCACTTGTCATAGGTCGGCCTTACTTTCTCAAAACCTATATTGATGTAACAAATGATTTGCGACTGGAACTATGGGCTGTCTGAGGTATATCGAATGCAGCCATTCTTACTGGGACAATGAGAACGATGAAAACGTCACCAGTAAAAAAATGTTAAACGACTCTGGATGGATTTCAGTACAAATTCACGAGTTGGCAAGAAGGTCAGAGGGCTTAAAGCTGGATGGGTGCAGAAAACGAATATCGACCGATGTTTGGTGCCCATTTGTAGAAAAAGGTCAACTGTTAATCAAAACAACAATCGGACAATTAATGTTAAGCATAATCATTTCCCAGTCGTTCCTGTATGTGTCTTATGATAAAAGAAAAAGTCAACAACTTGTGTATATTGCTTTATCATGAGTAACGAGTGTCGAAGGACTATTCATTACGTCGTCTATTGATGATCATGTTTTCTACCATGGATTTAAAAATGGGACCTCAATGGGTCTTCTTCAAAATGAGCTATAACGCCTCACTACAAATCCGCTAAGTATAGCTCAGGTTGTATTGGCGAATTTTGTACGAGTTAATAATGGCGTCTGATTAATGACATCACCTCGAACTAACTGATACAGTCACGCAGGGATGCTCAATTTTCTTGCTTTCCGAGATCTGGCTACGCATTACGCAATGACGAGCATGTTAACCCTCATGTGAGTGAAGAAAAAATATCTTAATTTGAGTGACTAAGGTACCCGGGTACCCTACATGCAATTTTTCTTGAAACTAATTTTTTTTTTAAATTTTTTTGCAATTTCGAAATCTAACGCATTTTGCTAAAATTACATAAATTGAAAACAATTTTGCATTAGCTGCAACATGTCAGTTTTCAAAGAACATACTGTAAATAATCCAACATATCACATCAGTGAAAAAAATGATTGGTAGTAATAAAAAAATGTTGGTTAATTTTTTTGAAATAAATAAAAATATAAACATAAATTAAATGAAATAAATAAACAGAAATACAAACAATGAAATACAACGACATATAACACAAAAATATAAAATATTTGCATATTATTTCTTTCAAATATAGTGTAAAATATATAAAGATACCCGGGTACCTTTGTTACTCTAACTCGTACAACTGAACTACTTTTTGCTCTCACGTGCGTCCAAGTTGTAAAATTTCTCATTTTTTAGTGTGATCGTAATCTATCAATTGAACTAGAAGTTCTCATAAAATTAAAACTTTTTATTATGACTGGAACATACAAAGCTAGGTGTTTAAAAGTGCAAAAGGTACCCGGGTACCTTGTCACTCACATAAGGGTTAATATTACTAATTTTGAATGCTGCATTCAGTTCAAGAGAGATGGTCAGTGGGCTACCTGAGTAGCAATATATAAAAATGCAAGTAGAACTTATACAGTCACCTCGCATTATGAACAACACAACCCATTGATGATATATACACGGCTGAACTTCAGCTTCTCAATGGGATTAAGATGCTTTCTGCAGTTGTATTCACCTCGCCAAATAAATCTGTTGAAGACATAATGAAGTTCATACATTTCGTCCTTGCTCCATATTCTAAAAGAATTTCAAAAATTCTCCAAGGAGACTATCATCTTTTGCCGACGATTATAAGCGGGGATTTCAAAATTAATTTTGCTATTCCTCAAGCTGAACCACTTATAAACTTCCCGCGAGACTAATTCGATTTGCATATGAACTCAGATCGAAATATATCTACTATGAGATATGGGACGACCATTGGGCAGTTTATCAATGAAAATTAGAAAAGTTACAGTCGACAGTATCTGTATCTTATTTTAGCTACCATAATCTAATTGCGTCGAATATACCGAAAGAGAAATAAACCAATTGAACGATAATAAACAAATAAAAAACACTGGTTAGTAAAATTGCATTCCTTGTTCCTTCAAAGTAAACTGTACAAACGCACTACATACGCCATGTTTACACATCTCCTTGAGAGTACTAATGGACTCACTCTTTTTTTTGAGATTTTCATGTTACAATCATTAAAATCATGTTTTTAAACGTTCATTCTAACATATTCTATCATAAAAAAAATATTTAAAGAAAAATAATCGTAGTTAAGATTGGATGTAGTTACAACTGTGCGAGAAGCAGATGACTAACTTTTTTTGTTCCATACAGAATCTATAAGTCGCAGAGAGTACTCTTTTGGCAGTATTTTGGTGAGTTTTTTTAATAATTTATTATATTTATTATAAATGTGCTCCAAACATTTCTTCGATCGAATGTTTTTTTATACCCAACCATATTGTTGTTATTGTTTATTTATAATTACCTTATTAATTAGATAAATTATAGTAAATTTATTTGTTATGAGTAATTCCAATTCACAATAAAATTTTTGTAATGGAAGAGTAAATTCTTTTAAATTGATGATGTTGTGGGGAGTCCTGACGTCTAATTTGGCTCTGATTCGCATTGTAGTTTTTGTAATACCAACACGTAAAGCTTTGTCCGTCTCATTATTTTGGCGGTAAAGAACCCTCCATATCACTAGAGTCTATCCGAAATAAAAAAACGTGTTGACCGCCAGGAGAGCAGTTACAATTTATAATTTGTCGTGTTATGGGGCAATGAATTTGAGTTTTGGCACTAACAGTGAACACCTCTGCCAAAAATACGGCCATATTTTATATAGCATCATAGTGAAATAAATTAAAAGCTTTTCGCTTGTTTAGTGGAAATTTGGACCGGATGAAGTTAGACCAGTTCGTAAATAGCTGGATACCGAATTTATAATTTGTCGTGTTAGGGAGCAATGAATTTGAGTTGTGGCACTAACAGTTAATACCTGTGCCAAAAATCAGGCCATATTTTATGTAGCATCATAGTGAAATAAATTCAAATCTAAAAACAAACCCCGTTCTCAACTGCTCATAATCCTGAATATTTAAACTGATCTGTTTATGGTTTTATGGTGTCAGTGATCTATTGCAACTATTTTGTAATTGACGATATCAAAATTTTCTATAACCCCCTTCACTGCACGCCTGATTCATTTGGAGTAACCCAGGTAGCACGTGGAGGTATGAATCTTGGACTTCACAACCCATTTTTTTGTTTTTTTTTGATTTTTTTGCCTTTTTAATTATTTTTGTTATTTTTTAATGGAAATTAGTAAAAAAAAATTCTTCATTTTAAAAATTCAAATAATAGTAATAATCGATAAATGATGCTTATCTCACATTAACAAACACAATTACTATTAGTTTATGTTTTACATAAACCGGAAAGGAAATTTTTATTTTCTGAGGTTAATCCCACTTCACTGGCACACATACCTCTATTGCAAATATAATAGCAAACCGTGTCAATTATTTGGTCGAGCATATTTCCACAAATTAAACAGAAGGCCCCCATATCGGAACTAAATTTTATAAAATCCGATTGAATTGATTTCCGTAAAACCGAAATATTTGGTTTGTTTTCCAATTTCAATTTTCCATATTGCATGAAATGTAATGCGTGCATCATGCAAACAAGTCCATAGTCATCATTACCTTTCTGTTTGAAGCACAAAGGAAAAAATATTTTATAAATTTTAAGTTGCTGAGCTTAGTTTGTTTTTTTGCTTCGTCGTAATACTTAAAAAATTCAAGAAATTTTTCAAAATATTTATTATACTGTTTTGCTGCGACTTTCTTAACCTGTTTGTCTAACTTTATGGAATCAGAAATAGAAAAAATCGGTAAAGCAAAATTTACTACTATTAAAAAAATGGCTGTTTTGTTCATCTAATATAGGCAAAATCCAGAGGTCTCTTGTAATTTCGTTATTCTGGGCTATCATCATTAAACCTGTGCTATCGGACCCGAAAATTAAAACTGAGCCCATCTCGATATTTTGCACTTGACAATCAGGATAAGACAAGCTTTTTTCTCGCAACCATATGTTCAAAACCCCCATGTCTACCCAATTGTTATCGGTGAGGCTGTTATACTGCTCAAAGTATATTTCCTGACTTTGTATTATTGCTACAACGTAATTAACTACGTCGTTGCCAACGTTAAAAATACGCCTAAACAACATAAGATCAGTTACTATGATGCTACATAAAATATGGCCAATAAAATATGGATATTTATGGTACGTTGCGGACACCATCAGTTAGCGGTAACTAAGCCAATTATTTGGAATTGCTGAAAAGACAGCTTGGGTCATGATTAAACGAATGGCATCTTGGATGATGACTATCGCTGATATTTATATCAAGTGGCCGAGAACGCAACAATCTGTCACTTAAATCACGTCTGGATTCCAAAGACTGAAAGGCATCAAAGGTGTACTTGGTACAATAGATGGCACAAACATACTCATTAAGGCAGCTTCAAAAAATTGTCATCTATATTGCAACAGAAAAAAATATTTCAGCATTTTAATGCAAGCTGTGGTACACTCTAAATAAAAAATGTATAGATGTCTATGTTGGAGAGCCCAGTTCATTATATGACGCTCGGGTCTTGCGTCGGAAAGCGACTGAGGACTACGAAGCATCATTCCCAAATAATTCATTCTTGTTGGGGGATTCAGTTTGTCCTTCAAAGAGTTGGTTTGAAACTTCGTTCAACGACAACGGCAATTTAACTGAAGAAAATAGAAAATTTACTCAAAACCGTATTTCGTCGACTACTTCATTTTACAGAACATACAAATTTAAAAACGGTGGTAAAATTTACCGTCGTCAGCTGTGTATTACATAGTATTTCCATTGATGAGTACGATGAGTGGAGCGAAACAAGATGAAGATTGGATGATATGAAAATCGAAAATGACTGAAACAAATTCAAAAATCAATAATAGAAGATTATTGGTTATAAACGACCTTAGAAATGATCTAATTATATATGTAAATAAGACTAAGAAATTTAATTCATTATACTTAAAATTAAATTTATTTATTAAATCATATATTAATTGTTTATTAAATAAAATTTATTGTTGTTGATAATTTCTTTCTTCCCTGAGCAGATTCATCAATTCTTGATGCTGCCTCCTTTTCGGCAAACATTTTTAATTTATTGGCCTTGGTACGTGGACGTACATGGACGTTTCTGGGCAGGCTGTGCACTTTTTATTTCTGATATGCTAGAATCTGGCGGTGTTTCTAGGGATATTTCGATAATTTCGCCAAAATCATCCTCACTCGTATCTGGTCGATCAATATTCATACTGGTGCTAGCGACTAAGTGATGTGGATGACACATTTTCAAGACAATAAATACTCTCTAATAAATCCATAAATGGAGCTACAAATGGTGCAGCCCCAGTACGATTATTATTATTAATGGCCGGTTTGTATGCCATTTTTAAAGATATTAATTTATTTTTTATATCATCACTGGAGTAATCCTGTAAATTATGAGATTAGAATACCGGTACTATTCCTGAAAATAGCATATCTTCTATTAAATTATTGAATGCGTGCTTCTTCTTGCTTTGATGATTAAATTCCTCTAATCTACTAATTCTTCTACTCTCAAGGTTCGACTGGATACCCTTTCAACACCACTATTCGACCTTTGGTTTCGTGTAATTTTACGTAGCACATTTCGCATAATCCTGAATTTTCGACCGCCTAGACATTCAATACATTATCACCTTTCATCGAACCGGAATTTAATATTTTAAATTTTTAATGACTGTCCTTTTTCTAGTTAGTTCTTAATGCAATTCTACTCGCACTCAGATTAAATACGAAGAGGTATAATTACCGAAATTAAATAACGACGATACGATAAAATGTTTCCTGTTTTTGTATGGTGTTTAGCGTCACCCGTAAAGACGACTTTCAATCTCAAATTGATACTTTTACCTTAACTGCCCTTAAATTGAAAACACCGATAACAATTTGTCACAGACCATTTATTATTGGTCAATGTAAGAAAACTATAATAAACAATAATAATCAGTGAAATTAAATTAAAACGACTTAATTTATTTCAATTTAAATAATTGTTGATTTCCTATATATTATAGAAAAATACGCGTTCTTATCTCAAACCAATTAATTTTTATGGGGTCACTTCGCTAAATATAAACACAAATTAAAGCAACAAACAACAAACCTATCTCTACATTGCGAGCACACAATATTTGTATGAATCTTTTACAATAGACAAGCGACGAGGGCAAATTATATTCAGATGAATAAAACCGATATATTTTATCGATAACAGCCTTGTACAAATGATTACATTTGTTTCTCTTCTGCATTTAACCGAATAATTTTAAAGAGAGACCCTCATTAAATTTATGTTATATCAAATCAATAATTTTTGAAATTAATTAATTGGAAATGAAAAATTGAAAATTTATTATATTGAATAATAAAAATGGAAAAAATAATAATTTATAAATGAATTAATTATTAATTGGAATTCCAATTTTTTCTGTCGTTATTGTTTGTGCCTCTCTTAGGCGAACTTGAAACCCATAAAATATAAGTTCATTAAAAGACTGTCTTATTACTTTTCGGGTAAGTCAATTGTAAGAACGTCAATTTTATATAGCAATTTCATGATTTTCTGCTTCGTTCCGTTGTATAAAATTTAATTACGTTGATTGATTAGATTTTAATCAAAATGGAAATTTTTTCACTTTTCTTGTTTGAATTACAAGCTTGAATTGATTTTATCAGTTGAATGAAGATGATGACGGTGATGGTTGGTTTCTTTGTATTTGATGACCTATATATCGCAAGGGTCAATTAAATAAAAACGATGTTAATTATTGTTTAGTGTCATTTTAACTGAGATAATCATACAGTTGTATTGCAGCAACAAACTGCCCAATTTAAGAACGTTTCTAAAAATTACCAGCAAACTTTAGTATAAAATTTCAAGCTTTTCATACAAAAAAGTTTTTTATAAGACAAGAAGTCATTATAAAGAAATGAAATATTATAATAATGTTGTTTGTGTTTACGTTAAGGATAAAAATTAAGAAGTCCTTTTTGAAGAGAATACAAATAAACTTGAAGCTTTTCTTTCGTTTATTTTAATTAAAAAGTGGTTCTCCATTCAAAATTCAGTTACCTAACAAGAAAAAAAAATACGGTTTGCTTTTTTTAACGGCATGGTACGAAAAAAATAAAATAATTAAATTGAAAAAGTGGAAAAATGCTGAAATTTTATTTAATTTTATCAAGTTAATTGCATTACCGTTGTTGAATATATTCGCACAGTATGAACAAAATGATTCATATTTGTAATGTTCAAGAAGAAAATATACGTGTATCGAGGATACCCCATGTACACCCATATTAAGTAGCATTATTATTAAAAATTAACACAAAATTTATTTTGCAATATTTCATGTACTCTATGTCTACAACATACATATAGCATCTTGTTTTGAAATTAAAACAACTTTATACTAGCACCTGAGCGATACCGAAACACCATAACCAACCGTAATGAAACAACATAAAATGTAAAAGCTCCGCGATAACATGACACATTTTTAATTTATTTTCATTTTTGTTTTATTTGTTGCGGCACACCGCATAATATATTATAAGTACGTATTCGCACGATTATCAGTTAATTGTCACATAAAATGACATTTAATTTCGATTATGTAATGGTATATAATATATGGTACGGTAATAGACATAGCGGATTGATTGATGTTTGGAAAAAATATGTGGAATATATGTGGGATGTATTTTATTATTTAAGGTATTGTGGAAGATTTTTTTTTTTCATTGTTAATTGAAGAAGCGGAAAATTGAAAACGTAGATAGGTTTTAACCAAATTGGTACGATGTCACGGAGATTGCGGGAAATAAACTAAAGAAAGATTCATTTGGATTGTATTGTGTACATTTCAGAATTGGTTAGAAATTGCTTTTATGACTACTTAAAGTGAACCCTTGTTTGAAAAGGTTTTCACCAAAAATAAAGCAACGCACAAACTACGGCTGTTTGGATACAAGTCATTATCATTTATGATGGGAAACATATTTATATTTTGTGCTGCTAAAGCATTAAGTATATCAAATTACTATGAGCAAATTGTTCAGCTAAAACACAATACCTGGTACTCTTCATCTTGCTTCGCGTTGATTTCTTTACATGGTTCGTTTTGCCCTCAGTTGTTCCTGATTTGTTAAAATCGTATTTTAGTCTATCAAATCGTGAAATCAGTCACCGGCTCAAAATATATAAAAAATTTCATTTTGACGCCGATCATTTTGGTTGCTATATCGGATACGGTACGAATGCTCTAAAGGTTGTTTTACATTAATACGAGCTACAAATAGCAATGTTTTTTTTTTATTTTTTTCTGATTGATTAAGACCGCATACCCAATAGAAAACTTATGACTTACAGAACAGTATGAAAAATATTTTGAGAAAAAAAAAATTAGCTCGTTATGTTGGTAAAAAACTTATGAAAAAAGTTATCAAACTTTTAAATTTTTGCTTATGAGAAATGCAATTAAGTAAACATCGTTTGTAAAATTGTTGTTGTTGTTTTTTTTCTACTTGTCAAAACAAAAAAGTATTAATGGACATTTGATTTTAGCTGTTTCTAATGATTCTGTTGTTTCTAATTTATTTAAAAAATATTTAATAAAAATTAAAAAAAATATACAAACATCCATGAAAATGGAAGACAAACTATGTATATTTATACGATAAAAAATGTAAATTATATCGTAATAAATTAGCAACAGAAAATGCATGGCAGGATATAAGTAAAATTATGGGATTGCCTCCAGAAGATTGTTTAAAGTTATGGACTAAATTAAGGAACAATTATTCAAAGGCCATTCAAGAAAATAAAAATTTACCAAGTGGATCTGGTAGTGGCAATAAAAAAAAAGGAATTTGCTTTTATCGAAAAAATGGGGTTTTTACGACCCTATATCCAAAAAAGAAACTAAGTTTTATATGTTACCCAAAAATCTAAAAAATTAATTTTCATTCATTTTAGAACTGTTGGCAATATTCATGCATGTGAAAGCCTAAAGATGGTCGAAGAATATTTGGAGGAAGAAAATTTGGAGTTAGAAAGTGATTGAAGTGAACACACAATCAGGAAGAACTATTCGAACATGTTTTGGGTAACATATCGGAAGAGACGATCGACAAATATAATGATAAGCCGTCAGACGAGCAGCCTGGGCCATCACATTAGTCAATCCCGCCAAAGCAACGGCCAAATTTAAAGCAAAAATTTGGTAAAAAGATAAATTTGGAGGAAAAATTATCTGATGCAATAGACATTATCAAAGAACGACAACGTTGAACGTGCGTTCTAACCTGAAGTTGAGCACTTCAGTAATTTACGGTTTATCGGTGCTCCAGCGGCAAAAATGCAAAAAACGGAGACTAAATACAATTTTAAAACTAACATCAGTTTTATACGAGGAAGAGGAGACCGATTAAAAAACAATATGATTCACATTTTTTATTTTATTTTATAAATTCGTATTTAAATGAAGTATTTTTATTATTTATTATTTTACTTGAAAAGACTGAACACCGTGAAATTAAATGTGATGTTTTTATGAAATATTTAAAATATGGAATTATACATGAATTTTTATGAAATCAGATTTTATTTAAAACTAACATAATTACCCTCTTCCAACATTCACACTTTTGAATTGCCAACTCAGAGTATCATCGTTTACAAAATATTTTGTAATTTCTTCACGCATTGCAAAATTCTCTCTTGTTGAATTTCGTGTTCCAAATCGTAAATTTGCCGTATTCTTCCTACTCAGTCCACTGCAACAAATATAATATTGCCGATCTCATATACATTTTTTCACCAAATTTTTTTTTTAAAGATGGAACCAATGCACAGTAACCACACCATGCGGACACTTTTTTTCATTAAAAAGTTTAACTAAGACAACAATTTTTGTGAGCCATCTAACGTTACATGAACAAAATTTTACGAACTTTAAATTTTTTTATCGATCTTTATTTTCGACGATTTGCACATGCTGGATGCACATGTTGAAGTATGTGCATATACTTGTTGAAGAAAAACGTAAACAAGAAGCAAGATCAAGTTTGAATTTCTTCAATGGTTTTTGCTTTTCGTAAAATATTTTTTTTTTGTTTTGTGTCCTTTAAAAACAAAATTATGTTTTGTGTCCTATATTACCTACGAAAATGTACCTTATGGCTCATGCCACACGTAAAAAAAAAATGCCGCATTTTCTTCGTTTCTTTCCCCGTTTACCTATGATACAAGTTTTAATTGCGACTTAAACAAATTTTCTGTTCTACCACACAACTCAAACATAAATGAAATAAAAAATATTTCAAGGACATTTTTTACTCATTTTAGTTAAAATTTTATTTAAGAGAGAGCAGAACAAAACATTGGTAGAAAAAAAATGCCAAAATACAAAAAATGCTCGTGTGGCATGACTGTATGAATGAACTGTGAAAATATTTTATGATACGAGAGACACCAATTAAAAGAAGTTATTGTAAATAAGACTTATTATTATTGTTTTAAATTTAATCAAAATAATTTTTTTCGAATTATGTATATGCAACATTGTTATTCGTATTATTAAGCGATAATTTGTTAATCCGTGGATAATTGATAGTAGGGAAAATAAATATGTAGATTATATTTTTTTAAATATTAAATCTAATGAAGCATACACGTGTTAATTTTATCTTGTCTTTATGAGTGTGTATTTTAAAAACGCATATGAACAAAATCGACCTTGAACTAGTTTATGAACTAGACATTTTTGTTTTATAAACTTATTCTTAGTGTGGAATACCGTCGATGACGTAAACTAGTTCAGCGTTGCACTTTTTTATTTATTTATTCTTGCATCGATTGGTTTTGATATCGAAAAAATCTGAGAATGATAAAATTTTATAAAAGGGCCCCAATTTATAAATATAGTCTAGGAAGTAAGAATATTATTAAATTATAGGAGCCTATTATAATGTAAAATATTATTTCGTTATAGAAACAGCAGCAGATAATTTTTTTTATTAAAGCTGATGTTCGATAGGAACTAGAAGAAACTCGCGTTTATAGTTGATAAATTTGAATTTAGTTTGATTTCGGTTTGTTATTTATTTAATAGAAATGTGGAAATGGGAATTGAAGGAAGACGAACAAATATGAATATGTATACAAAATATTTTTTTATTTTTTTATATGATGTGTGCGCAATAAACTTTTATTTAAAAAAGTCGAATATCATAAATGTATTGTTTCTCCAAAATTATTTTTCCTTTAAATATTATAAACTTTTAACAGGAGAAGCTGCCACATTAGTTCGTCATATCGCATTAACTGAGGCAAACATAGTGCGGCTACGGAGAAGATTAAATAAAGATACGATAAAAAAAGGCTCGTGATGACAAACCTCATAAAGCAGTTTATTGATAAGCCAGATATATCAAAGGTTTCGGCTAAGGCGCTTCATCAAATAGCTGACGTATCGGATGAAGTTCTGAGAGGATTGAAGGTGTTAGCCGAAGCGGAAAAAGGGACCCATGGATCATTCATATATTGGTAAACAAATTGGATAGTGTGACTAAGCAAGCATGGGCAAATGAGATAACTGTAGAGGATTTCCCTAGGATGGGAAGATTTTTCCGATTTTTAAGCAAACGAAGTGATTTATTGGATGCTATAGAAGTCAATAAAGTGTCGACCAGCAATCGAGTTAAATCCTTCCAATCAACTGCAGAGCCTTTGCCTTAAATGCTCGCAAGGCCATTACCTCAGTAAATGTGACCAGTTTCTTTCCCTAAGCGTTAATGATAGACGAGGTTTTGTGCCTGAGAGAAAGCTGTGCTAGCTGTGCTAGTATGCAGCGATTAAAACCTATGAGATCAAAGACAAACTTCGCAATATCGGGCTTGGCATCGAGAAAGGTCACTACGAGAGTTTCAGCTTATGTCACACTGAAATCCTTACACTCGACAAAGAATGAGGTGCTGAATTTTTTTTTAATTTTACTGTTACATTTTTGGTTTTGCACAGCAGTGTCTAATAAAGAAACTAAAAAATTTTCATTGTGAACTTTTAATTTTTTAGGTAGCATAAAATAGCAAATATGATTAACAATTAGCTTTTCTGAGATTCTGAAATTTTCATCAAAAAATATTTACTGACGTAAAGTAATGTTAAGAGTTAAATGATACAGAAAGAAAATAATTTCTTTAACAAAATAGAATTCTAAAAGTTTTGTTTAAATTTGAAATACTTTTTAACTAAATATTAATAATTATTATTACTTATTTAAAAGAGAATAATATCAGCTTTTTAAAGAAATTAATACTTGAAAATAAAAATATGTAGTTATTTCTCAAGATATTGAAGTTTATTTAATACAAGGTGCTGCATTGGAAGGTTGCTCTTTAAACGTGTATAACTTGAAAGGAGGGGCTTTAACGTGCAAAGTGACAGAAGTAACCTTACCTTCGTTTTGATCAAGGAATCCAACGGTACCATTCGTGTTAGCTACTTTAGGGACACCCTGTATGTATAGATGATAATTAATATAAATATGGGCAAATATTAAAATAATAAAAATTTAAGATTTATTTACTTAAATTTTTAATTTTTAACTTTAATATCAATGTTTGGGATAAAACAGCATCATGGGTCCCGCTTCATATTAACGAACTTCACCAAAATTCTTTTTTCATTTATGATGACGAAACAATTACACGAGACGAATCAAATTCTATTCTGGATCAATTCATTGGGAACGACACAACTATGGATGTAAACATATTTCACCTTGACGCCTACATCACGCTATTTTTTGTGAATTTATCAAAGCATCAATCAAAAAACACACTGAACGGGAAATATTTACAATTGAAAAAGTCAATAAGAATCTCATTCATGATCATATACAAAACAATCCTATATTGTAATAGATGAAGTTGCAACGATTATTTTGAGTCTTTCATAAAACAATTTACCGCAACAAAAAATAAACATACTACAACAAAAACCATCGTAGTGGAACCAAAGAAAAAACCAATTAAACCCTTGGATTGATGATGAATTGAATAAAATTATAAAAATCAAAAACCTTTGGTACAGTAAACTCAAACGAGCAAAGAAAAATAACCGCAGTGCGTACGAAATTGATAAACTGAAAGCAGAATGCCAAATTTGGGAAAATAAATTTACGTTTATGAAAGCACAGAAGAAATCAATACCTATTCAATAGTAAATTTACATGTGAACCTAGTAATCAAAAGGAAATTTAGAAAGGTATCAAATATGTGTTAGCGGATGGAGTCATAAAATCCCGACCCTCTATAGCCTTGAGTATAGATAATAGGTTAGTTACGAACAATAATGATGTTGCTGAAAAATTCAATCAATACTTCATTGGCTTGTCACTATAGCGACCCAGTTCTTCAGTAGCGTCTTCACACCCTTTAATCACGTTTATAATAAGATACAGCCCTTTAATTTCAGAGTTGCCACAGAAATTGAAATAATAGATATTATAAAAACTCTAAAAATGACATCATCAAAACGGTTTGACGATCTACATAAGTGTTGATTTAGTAAAAAGCTGTGCTAATCTTCTTTCCAAAACATTAGCGGTCGTGATTAACAAATCGTTCAGCGAAGGTGTCTTTTCATTTGAATTGAAGTGTTCCAGAATTGTACAAATCTTTAAAACGGATGTAAAACCGAAATATTGAACTACCGCCCAATCGCAGTTAGCTCCGTCATGTCTAATATATTTGAATCTGTATACAAACACCGACTTTTACACTATTTACAAGCAAATAATATCATCTGCAAACAACAATATGGATTCCGTTCGTACTCCGACACTATTGTTGCATTATATGATTTATGTTCAACTGTTCAAAGTAGCATATTCCGAAAGCAGAAAACCGCTGCTGTTTCCCTTCACCTTCAGAAGGCATTTGATACTGTCGATATAGCCATCTTGATCAGTAAAATGGAGAGTATTGGAATAAATGGAGTAGCACTAGACTGAATATCTTTATTTCTGTCATGTCGCACACAACGAGTCAGTATAGCTAACAATAATTCCTCAGGGTAGTATTCTCGGACCTGTACTGTTTTTGATATTTATAAATGATAAAGTAATGCTACCACTTGCCGGGAAAATACTTCTATATGCTGACGATATGTATACGAAGCTCCCACCAACGAAGTGATGCAAGAATCAACCAATTCTGATTTAGGGATTATTGCTAAATGGTTAAATAACAGTAAACTACTACTGAATGTCCGAAATTCCAAATACATGTTGTTTTACAGAACTTTGCCTCTAAGTATTTGCAATGAGGGTTACAGTTTGGAATGCGCCGAGTCTTTTATATATCTCGGAATAACACTTGATAATAAGATGTGATTTACTGTTCATGCTAACGTAATTGAGCGATAATTGTCGTCAATTGCTGGGATATTCAGAAGAATCTCAAAGTATTTAAGTAATAGCATGAGAAATAATGTATTCTATGCACTGTTTAATAGTAATCTAATATATAAGATTGCAATTTGGGAATCTGTAAATAAAAGCAAAATTGGCGAATTACATATAATTCAAAACAGAGCTATAAAAAATCTTTACAATGTGGATAAACGTGCTTACGATATGTTTAATTTACCAACATAAATTACTGAACATCCCACAAAACATCATCAACGGCCAAATTCACACTAACACTATCACATCCAATGCTGATACGCACGCATATGAAACCCGAATTAATTAAAGCAGATCCGAAATCCATCATACACGCATCCATAGTAGCTTACAACAGATAACCAATAGAGATGAAATCATTGGACAAACACAGCTTCAAAAAGTCGTCAAAACAGTTAATTTTAATGAAAATGTAAATCTTCTTCTTTTTTTCCTTTTTATTTTTTATTTGACTGTTAAATTTCTTATTTGATGTTAATCAATTATCATTAGAATTTTAATTTACTTTTCTACTGTTTTAAGATTTATAAACGAAATTAGCTTAGCACGTTGTCGCCGAGCTTAATATTCATAATTACCTAAAAAATCATGTATATCACGACAGTCATTTTATCATGTATTAAATATTGCAATGAAAAGCCGAAAAATATTAAAAAATTCATCGTTTATGTTGGGTCAAATTTTCAACTGGGGAAATGTGCTATATTTGCTTCCGACACAAACTAAAATACCAAACTAAAATAACTGAAGGGTTTAAAACTTTCCATAACATTTATTTAAAGCCACTAAATTCTAACGGACAACGAGAGTTTTATATTAATGTACTAATGAGACAAAATGCAGAATGCATGAGACATTCAAGAATAGGTATATAAAATATTGGCATTCCTTAGAAAAAAAAGACGATCGCTATATTTAAGGTTTAATTCTACTCGTAATGGTGTTGGATGCATCCTAAATTGTTTACAGTAAAATTAAATATTACCAACTAGAACGTGCAGGTCAAAAAGTTAATGCAAAGAATGAACTAAACCCAACATGTTTCTTGTGCAGTACTTCCTCACATTAACTTAGTTGAAACATAAAACGCTAATTAGATCATTATATCCTCATTTAGAAGGATCCTGTAAAATTTAATCTTATTTACCGTGTTACCAAATTTCCTGGTTACATAATTCTTCCTAAAAATTACTAGAACGGAACACCGGAAATTTAGTTTTATGTTTGGGTTAATTCTTTCTAAACCTATTTTGGACGAATGTTGGTACTCGTATATAGGTAAATGCAAAATGGTTATTTAATATCAAAAGTTCATTACACGGTTATAAAAATAAAATTTCTTCTTGTTCACATCTTATTAATTAAATTTTATAATTTTTTTATTTTCGAAATATGTATTTTAATTAATTACATAATGAAAAAGTTATTCCACTTTTTATTATCATCGTTCTTGAAAACGATGTCTTGAAAATAGAATGAACAACCGAAAATACACGGTACGTAAGAAGTAAAATACTAAAAAGAAAATTGATAAAACAAAGATAAAAAAAGACGAATGTTTGTTGTTGCTCTTTTGGATTTCTAAAAATAATTTTCCGCGATATTATTTTATTATTCGTTCATCTTCATTTCGTTTTTGTTTTCCACAATTGTAAATATATTCTACACAGAAATGTACTTATTGTAAGAAATAAAATAATGATAAGAAAAAAAAATTATCATAATTCAAATACAAAAAAAAAAGAAAAAATAAGATTAATTATTTTATTTGAATTTTTATTTTATTTTATATTATAATTTCAACATTTACTTACTTTTGTTTTAATATATTAAGCTTTTCTTTTAAAAAGTTTATTGTTTTCCTCTCTCGGTTTCTCGAACAGCAAAATATAAAAAGTAAACAAAAATATGTCAGGTGATAAATTTTAATTAATCTTTTATACCATTTTTTATGTTTACCTTTATTTTTATTTTTTTTTTATCTTACTGAATGTATGTGAAGCAATTGAATGACTCAAAATGTGTACTGTATTATGTTTGGATAATTATTATTAACGTTTCGTATATATGAGTAAATAAATAATGTGTGTAAGGTAATGTTTTCTTATCAGTTGTTGGTTTTAAGATCTCTGTGTTAATGAGAGGTTGCCTTTATGCCATTTCGAAATAAGGTTATTGATTTTAATTTAATGTAGGGCATTCGTGAACTACAATAGCATTGCAGTGTGCGCAAGAATTGTTTCTGTTATTGTAGCAAGTAATTCGGTAAAGAAATTAATTTTTGAAAGAAAAATATCACAACGCGTGGTTCTTTGTAAAATATCACTAAAATTATAATATTGCAGAAATATCGTAACCCCTAGCAACCTGGCAGTAATTACTAAATTTCTACTTATCTTATTTGAAAAAAAATATAAACTGGTTAATTTAACATGTGCTTACAACATGCTGCAATAGTAAACAATTTACAATATGCAATCTAAAATATACTACAGGCGTCCACATAAAATATTAAACGAATGTCTAAAAATGTCAACGGCTACCTGGAAATATTATCAGTCTCAGCAAAAACACATCCTAAATTTTATAATCAGCCACGACAATTTACGCCATACGATCCTTTCATTGTAATAAAACGTTCAATCACACACCCGAATGAATTCTTCCACGTATCGATTCAGCTTATCTTAAAAAAATTGCATTCGTGTGCATTAAATGCAAAAAGCAACAAGTTAGTGCGCAGGTTTCGCAACTGAGGGAAACAATCAATGAAATTAACAGTACTAATGATGATATTAAAACTGGACTAGCAAATTGCGATCGTGTTTATAACTGGACTGTAAACCGAGTTTATTGAGCTCTAATTTTGATGACATTTTGTGTTCTCACAAGTCTAGTGCACTAAATAATTTCAGTCAAGACAATTTCTTTACTAAAATTTTAAAACTTCGAGAATTTTAGTGCGATAGTGAATCAGTTGTCAAGTTCGAATCCATTCTCACATCAGTGAAACCAATATTAACCGCAATCGTCCTAGTCCGATGAAAGCAATTTCAACGCCTAGTGAAGTTATTTTTTACTGTTTTTAGTCGATGGGCATTCTCGATGGTAACAGTTTGATTAAATGTAGAAATATATCACGCTCTAGAGGTTATGTAGTCTCTTTCAAAATCGCCGACTCGGTAAGTATGTTCAACCAGATTGATAATATCACCTGCTTCGTGGCCTGATTCAACATTTCTACAGAAATTTTTGGATTTGTGGAATAACAACAATAACTCTAATTCTGCATCAAAAAACTAAAGTGCTTGTCTTTTTACTACTAAAATGTAAGGAGAATTCTCACAAAATCTCGAGAAGTATTTTTGAAAACTCAAAACTTCTTTTTGATGTATATGCTTTAATAGAGATCAATTTATAAATTAGGACTTACAATAATGAATATTTTACATCGTATTTTAATGTTTACGGTAAAGATGTACTTTCAAATCGGATTCAATCGGCAGAAGCGTGCTTATAGTGGTCAATCCAAAATTTATCAGTTCAATCACTATACCATTCGCAGTACTTAAAACATTGTATTATCATGTGTTAAAATTAACAATGTGAATAACACAAAAAGTATTTACATTTTGTGTTGCTATCTGCTCCCTCGCAATCAAATGGGAACTTACCAAATTTTAATTGCCCCTGTCGATTTCGTTATTATGGACAGGGATACTCAAAGCGATTTATTAATTATGGCAACTTTTTCCTTACGTGGACGCGATCTTAGTATAACTTTTACTAGGTTCCTACAAATGCAAATACTACGAAGGAAATACTATTAACTGTGGGCTAGATACTCGATCTCTATTTGCTAGCCAAAATCCTGGATACTCAAACAATTTTACCAAGAAAATTTGAATTTCAAATTATATTTTTTATACAATTTTTGTATAATTTTGCAATTGCACTTTTTTAATCAAGCGTTCTCTGGACTACTTTAAGAATAACCGTGCACAAATAGCCCTGACTGCAATTGCGATCGATTACGACACTGTGATTGTTATGATTAATAATCGAAAAATTTTAATGTCTGGCCCCATGCCTATTTTCTTAAATAAATTCATTAGCAGTTTACTGCTTCTGCTCTATTCACGAAGAGGGTCAGACATATGTAATTACAGACCAATTGCAAAGTTTTTATATATTCCTAAGGTATTTGAAAGTATAGTGTATGATTTTTTTGTTCACTGCAAACTGTTGCTTCTTGCAATCTACATGGTTTTATAAAAGATTGTTCTACTACCACTAACTTAACCGAATTCGTGTCACACATGTTAATTATTACGGAAAAAGGTTCATTTAATTGCTACCGACTTTAGTAAAGCGTACGACAACGATTCTTATAAAATCATCTCATTAACATGACCCTAATGCTGCACCAGCACTTGTAGCACAATCGAATGAAAATGGTACTGGAATTTTTTACAAATTAATTACAAATTTGTTACACAGTTAGAAAATTTTTTACAGGTCCCGTTATCCTGCAATTCGTGTGTGGGCTGACGTTAGACAAAGCTACACCACACTTTTCGAATTTTTGTTAATATTTATTGTATCCTACTGGGGGTGATACTGGAATTTGTTACAAATTAATCACAACATATCTACATAGTTCATCCCCCAAAAAACTACCCCTAAGGGGTGCAATTCTTCAAAACCCATATTTTTCGTTACAACATGCTTTACGCATTTCTGGTAATATTTATTGTATCGTACTGAGGGTGGTACTGGATTTTTTAACAAATTATTTTCAACATATCGGCATAGTTCAATCCCCAAAAAACATCCCATACCGGGTGCAATTCTTAAAAACCCATATTTTTGGTTAAACCATGCGTTTGACATTTCAGTTAATATTTCTTATATCGTACTGGGAGTGGTATTGTAATTTTTGACAAATTAACTACAACATATTGGCATAGCTAACACCCCAAAAGCTTCCCCTACGGGGTGTAATTTTTAAAAACCTTATTTTTCGTCACACCAGGCCTTTTACATTTCTGTGATTTTTTGTTGAAGGTATATAGTGCTAGGGTATTACTGAAATCTTTTTGCAATAAAATCGCATAATTTAACTTATAAAAAACTACCCCAAATTGGAACAACCGTTTAAAATCATTGAATCGTACAGGTTGATACAAGAAAATTTTACGAAATAAATTACCATAAATTGAAATAGTTCAGTTGCCAAAAACTACGCGAACAAATAAATTTCTTAGAATGAGTAATACCCCTCAAATAGATAACCATGTACTTATTATAACATCCGTGGGCGTACCCACAAAAATCGATCATTCTGCATTGAATTACATTCCTATGCAAGAAATAGGTATCCCTGCATTTTGTACAATTGGTCTTCTCCGCACAAGTACATTTTTGTAGATGTTTTGAGTTTTTTCTACGTATTTCCCATGGAACAGTGGGTTTCGTTTTTTATCTTGAGTGAAGGTCCAGGTGTTGATGGTGCAATTTTAGCAATTAAATAGAACAATATTATTAAGCCGCCATTTTTGCTCTTGTGAGAAGCTTAGGATGGTAAAAATTTCCTTGTTTTATTTACAACTCCACAAGCATTAATTTTGCTTTTTTAAATTTTCCATACAAGTAACGATAGTAAAATAATTGTCAAAGAACAATTTGTGTTCTTTTCCACCGCTATCAGCAGTAAGATAATTTATAACTTTTTCTCTAAGATTTTTTGTTACTTGATTGTTAATTTTGCCTGTATATTTATCCAATTCAAGCTTGATAAAGTAAACTTAAAAAAAACACACAAAATATTCGGAATGTATTGTAATTTTTATTTCATTTTACAGATTGATCCTTGCCATTTTTAGTTAAACAAGATATCATTCAAATGTCCTCCACGGGACTTCTTACAGGCCTTGATTCTTTTGAGGTAATTTTCAATGACTTTTCGGCACATTTCGGGCGGTATCTCGGCCATTACCTTACGAATATTAGTTTTCAATTCGTCAAGAGTTTGAGGATTGTTTGCGTAAACACGATGTTTCGCGTAGCCCCACAAAAAGAAATCCAAAGGCGTTAAATCACAGGATCTTGGAGGCCAATTGACATCAGCCAATCGCGAAATCAAACGTCCAGGAAATTTCTCTTGCAAAAGATCTCGATTTGCTCGTGTTACGTGACTGGTTGCTCCATCCTGCTGGAACCACATATCGTCAAGATCATAATCTTCGATTTTCGTAAAAAAATAATCGGTTAACATGCGGCCATAGCGCTCAGAATTGACGGTAACGGTTCGTCCATGATTGTTCTCAAAAAAATACGGCCCAATCACACCACCAGACCACAATGCGCACCAAACAGTGACTTTTTCCGGGTGTAATGGCTTCTCTACAATCAATTGTGGATTTTCTGAGCCCCAAATTCTACAGTTTTGCTTATTAACGTATCCACCAAGCGAAAAATGAGCTTCATCACTGAAGAAAATTTTGTTCGAAAAATCAGCATCAGCAGATTTAATAATTTTAACGCGTTGGTCGATTGTTAAATGCTCCATATTCTTAAATGGCAGAATGTCAACTAAATAAATGACAGCATACTTGACGTTTATCTTTGACAGATGTCGGTATACAGATTTCTACTTTATCAACCTCGAATTGGATAACCCTATATATATATCGAATTTGTAGCAGTAGCCAGATTTACCAGCCAACATGCACACTTTATATCCTCTTTTATTGTTTTTTTGGGAAGATATTGTTTGATGTTGCTACGTACCTTAAATTATATCATAGATTCATCAAGACCTAAATTTTCACTGAGATGAAATTTTATCGTAATTAGGACTGTTTCTAGGTGGCCTAATACATTGTCATTTGAGATAGCCGTGAGACGGGAGCGATCCAAATCGATTTACACTAAATAGTTTACTGATTTCTCATATATGGTATGCTACCCAATAATCACTGTAACTGGGAACTGTATTCCTAAAAATGTTCGAATTTCTTTATCATCAGTTGGAGTGTACCTTTTGCCCTCTTGCTCGGCGTATAAATTTGTGTGAAAAACCATATCAAACCAATGATATCATCACTTATAATTTAACGACAAATATCATACGGTTATGGATTTTGAAAATCGATGTTGGGGCAGAATTAGAAGAAAATAATCCAGGTGATGGTAGTTTTCCATTTTTACTCCATTGTCTAATCAGCTGGCGTTGTGCAACTTCATTTTCCCAATCATCTTCTAAACTAGAAATGATCCTCGTTCTTTTCAACCAGGTTCTACTAAATAGGACTTCATCCTCACTAAGATCAATATTTGATTCATCAATGCTTTAGTAGTGGCCAGCTTAGCTACTGGAGCAGATAGAAATATAAGCCCCATTTCTCCATTAGAACTCATGCATTCTCCAACATTAACGAAAAGACACCGTATGCCTCAAGACGGCAATGAAATGACATCAAAATTAGCCTCGCTTGAGCGCCAGAATAATCTAAGGACAAAATACCAGCAATATGAGTTACATTGTAATAAATACCAAGGTATTTTGGTAAACTTACAAAACAGAATCGAAACACTAGAGAGGCAAAATAAACCTTCTACGTCTACTAATGGTAGAAGTCAGAGCCTACAAAGTCTAACCAATGACTACTTTACGGATGAAGAGGAACTTGAGAAAGAAACCTAACCTAGACAAAATAAACTAAATGTAAATAAAAAGAGGAGACTCTCCAAAACGCCATCACCAAGGGTATCTCTACCGCAAGATAACGAAATACCAAGACAACCACAACATTCACACAAAAAGGAACCCTTACCACCACCAATCAAGGTCAGCAACGTTAGAGATTTTAATATACTCAGAGCTCAAGTATTGGCAGTGACAGAGAAACCTGCTCAGTTTAAAGCAATATCCAATAACGACATCAAAATAACAACGCAGTCTGAAAATGACTACCGTAAAATTAAAAAACTATTTAGCGATATAAAAGATACTGAATCCAATAACAAGGATAGTAAACTATATAAGATGGGATACCATACTTATCAGCTCAAAAGCGAAAAATGGTATAGAATCGTAATACGAGGTTTACCGTCATCTACCAATCGCGAAGAGATCAAAGCGGCAATCGAGGACCATGGTCATAAAGTAACCAACATTATTAACGTTCATAAAAAGTTGACAATTAATAATGAGAAAATTATTAGACACTTCCCATTGTTTTATGTAGACCTGTTGCAGGGGGAAAACAATAAGGACATATACGAAATTAAGAACCTGCTATATTGCAAGGTGTCTATTGAACCACCTAAAAAGGTAATAGGTATACCTCAGTGTACAAATTGCCAACAGTTAGGACACACGAAGAACTTCTGCAATAGACAAGCCAAATGTGTGAAATGTGAAGAGAATCATCAAACAAAACAATGTCAAAAGCCGCGAAATGTTATACCAACTTGTGCACTGTGCGGAGAAAAAGGTAATCCGGCTAGCTATAAAAGATGCCTGGTGTATCAGAAAAAACTAAATGCTCAACTACCGAAAAAAATAACAGTAGCAGAGCGCCTACAGCAAAAGCCAAACCAACAATATGATACAATTAGAGAGGGGTTTCCTACGCCCAGGTGACCAAAACCTCAAATAACAATTCAAATCAAGTAAGCAGGTAGAAGCTTGTGCCCAATGAGCCAACCATTAATAATATAATGAAAATGCTCACCGAATTTCAGGCAGAAATGAGACAAAATTAGACAAAATTTCAGCCAGCTTACTAACAGGGTGGATAAAGTGGAGGATAATTCTAAGCCACCAAACAAACCGCTAACACATAAAAAGTAAATGACTGTAACATTCCTACGTATAATTACCTGGAATGCTAACGGGCTTAATGCAAGAGGTCAAGAACTAGAAGTATTTCTAAGAACCAACAACATAGATGTAGGATCTCGACTCATAATACCAGGAAAAGGAAAATAACTCCTAAGTGCAATAGAAATGTCAGGTTGTGAATATCACTCATCGCGTAAACCTACCTATTGGCCTACAAACATAAACAAAATTCCTGATTTGATTGACTTTTATATCTCGAAAGGAATAGCCTCAAATTACATAGAAGTTGAAGGCATTGACGACCTTACTTCCGATCACACACCGGTCTTAATGACTCTGAGTACATTAGTCATAAGAAAGAAAACCAAACTTAACCTTACTAATAAATTTACTGATTGGGAATTATTTAGAGAGAAACTGAACACTCTAATTGAGTTAAAAGTTAGTCTTAAAACTAAACAAGAACTTGAATTACAAACTAAACATTTTATTAACTCCATGCGTGATGCAGCTAAAGAGGCTACACCCGTATTAGGTGAGAAAGTCGTACAAGAGATCAACTACCCCCTGGCGATTCGGGAACTGATAAAAGAAAGACGTAGGAAAAGACGCGTATGGCATAGAACCAGAAACATTATTGACAAAAGAGAATTTAATCGGATAAGTAATAAAGTTAACCGATTAATTAAAGAACATAAAAAAGCTTGTACTGAATATTATTTGAAAGGACTGGGTCCTGAAGCTGACAAAAATTATTCTCTTTGGAAAGCTACTAAAAGATTCAAGATTCCAATAATCCAAGTGCCACATATAAGGAACATAAATGGAGAATGGGTGCGACGTAACGAAGAAAAAGCAGAACTATTTGCACAACACTTGGCATCAGTATTTCAACCACACGACATGCAATCTAGGATTGATCCTAAACCAGTCTATAGATCTCCATCAAATATCAGAAGTGTCACCCCACTTGAAATTGCACAAGAAATTGACATGAATCTGAATCCCAAAAAGTCACCTGGAATTGATGACATTTCGCCAAGTATGTTCAAGGAGTTATCAAAGAGAGCAGTGACTATGTTAACATATATATATAATGCTTGCTTTTGACTTACATATGTGCCTGAGTATTTCAAGGTTGCACAAATAATCATGATAAAAAAACCAGACAAACCAGCCGAGCAAATGGGCTCATACAGGCCGATCTCTTTGTTACCTACTATTTCAAAATTGTTTGAGAAGTTGTTATTGAAACGACTAAGACCAATGCTCATTATACCTGACTTCCAGTATGAATTCAGGAATAAACATTTGACAATTGATCAAGTTCATCACGTGACTGCAAAGAGAGAACAAGCACTTGAACAGAAGAAATATTGCCCTGCCGTATTTTTAGATGTATCACAGGCTTTCGATAGAGTGTGGCATGAGGGTCTTATCTACAAGATAAGTAAATTAATGCCAAAAAATTACTGCCAATTGCTCGAGTCGTATCTCTCCAAACGAATATTTAGAGTATCACATGAAGTAGCATACTCCAACTTTTACCCAACCATAGCAGGGGTGCCCCAGGGTAGCGTATTAGGACCCATCCTATATCTAATATACACTTCTGATATACCGACAACGGAAACAACCTTCATTGGAACTTTTGCTGATGAAACCGCAGCATTGGCATCAAGCGAATCGCAGAACCAAGCAGTAGAATACTTACAGCACGCAATAAAATCAGCCAATGGACCAGGGATTGGAAAATATAGCTTAACGAGCTGAAATCAGTACATGTAACATACACGTTGCGGCACAAAAATAGCAATATCCATACATTTCTCAATGGGGTACAAATTCCCCAAGCTGAATCTGCAAAATATCTCGGATTGCATCTCGATCCAAGATTGAACTGGAAATATCACGTTAGACAAAAAGCAGAGCAAATGAAAATGAAACAACGTGAGATGTACTGGCTAATAGGAAGACATTCTAAGCTTAGCCTGTACTGTAAACGCCTGATCTACGAATCGATAATTAAACCAATTTGGACGTATTCAGTACTGGGGCTGTACTAAACAATCAAATCGTTTAATTATTCAACGTTATCAAAACAAATTTCTACGTACAATAACGAATGCTTACCGCTACGTAACCAACGAGGAATTACACAAAGACCTAAATGTCAAATGGATTGATGAAGTGATCCAGGAATTTGCAATCAAACATGAAAGAAGGTTACTGCAACATACCAACAGTGAAGCAATACAACTTCTTGACATAACACAAGAACTGAGACGCCTTAAAAGAATTAAACCGCATGAGCTAGTCATCTAATAAATAAAGTTTGATTATTGGGAGCAGAATATTGATTTCTGTAAACCCACACTAGCTCCACTTATTAGTTTCAAATAAGTGCGTTATTATCTTTACTAATAAATTATCATTTGATAAGATTGTACTATTTAAATAAATAAAAAAAAATGCTTGATTCAGGGTCTGAAGGTATTTCTTCTAGAATTTCTGTTTCGATAATGTTTGTCAATATCATCTTTAGACAATCTAATGGGCAAATAATTTAATAGCAAATAATAAATTTTTAAGCTTATAAATTAAAAAAAGAATTTATAATGATTAATTTTATTATTTTAATAACATGTATGGTGGGATAAATGCAATCAAACCACTTCACAGCTTCAAAATTATTATAAAATATCAAATAACATGTATTTTTATTACAAAACAATTTATTCATAATAAATTTTAGGAAAACGAAGAATAAATACCGTTATGAACGCCACCAATTCACCACACCTCACAATACGCTAATCTTAATCACAGCATCACACACAACTTACTGCAGCGTTTTGATTTGTATAATTTTTTTTTCATTAATTTACGCATTTACCGCTAGTGCATGACATTGCCAACATAATTAAAAAATTTTAAAAAAATATTAAACTGTATGACTATGAGGAACTCCAAGGGTGGTTTCAACTATATACCATCATGCATAAAAAGCTAAGCAAATATGATGGGATAGTTTTTAAACCACCCAACCCCAAAGCGTTAAACGCGAAAACCGATCTTACTAATTTTATTTAGCATTTTTACTACTTTTACTTATCTTTAACCTATGCTTTAAAAAATTATTTAAAATCCTGTGGATCACCCAAGTAAATATGCAACTTTTCCAATTTGAAGGGGGTTTCAGTTTAGCCTTCGGTTATTGATATTGATATTATTAGATATAGAAAACAATTTCGGTAATTCGCTTCTTTACTAAGTACGTATGAGATAATATAAACGAACGTACCAAAACAGGTCATGCACGTTTTCATGCTAAAATTCTAAACATACCGCTCTTTTTGTCGAAGCCTCCATCCAAATGTCCCATTAACAGGAAATAAAATTTAATCAACTACGAACACAATAATTTTATGAAATTCTTACTTTTAATATATCCTTAAATTTGAACAATTTCAAAGTAGACTCAAAAGAATCACAAAATCATAAAACAATAAAAATTCTAGATTCGCGTATTTATTTATCTCTTAAAGAATGCAATTAATTATAAATTCCATTAATCTCTCCTAATAAGACAAAATACAGCTAAAAATAATTGTTTGCAATTCAAACAAACAAAATTCTTGAAATTCCATTCTTCTCTAGGCAATCAGCAAAGCAAGCAAACACATTTTTATCGTCATCGTACTGCAATAAAGTACTAATACGAGTATATAGTACACTTGCGTTGATATGTACGTAAAAATTAAAATTCAACCAACTGTCATAAAAAATAAATTAAGGCCGTAAGAAATTCATATTTTGCCTTCCGGAGACACAACAAATCATATGTATGATGCCCGAATTTCAGTATTACTCATCTATATTGAGTTTTCCACCACCCTCTGACTGACGACGACTTATATTTATGTACTCAATTAATATTTACAGATAAAACTGTTCATCTCAAATCAAACGCAGACGATGAACTACATTATCTATCATCAGAATCGAATAGAAATTGGAATGGTTATTATCAATTTTCTTCATTCAGATAAATTTATGCTTTATGTCATGTCGATAAAATAACGATGATGCTAACGATGACGATGATGTTGGCGGTGATTCACATGAAAAATTATGGTTCATCGTATTGATGGCTGTATGTATTTATAAAAGTAATTAAAAATGAATCGATATTCTGTGTTGGTATTATAAAGAAATTAGTATTTTTTTTGCTTTCTAGTTTTAATTTTAGAAATCATGAATAATATATTAATACTCTTGAATTTAATGTTTTTATGGCTAGTCATTTAAATGGTAATCGACTTCTACTTCCACTCTATCGATATTTTAGCCTGGGTAACACTGTTATGAAATTATACAATCGAAAATGTAACCACGCATGAAGCTACATTTTAGCTTGGTCATGTTTAACGGTAACGACAATGGCCAATTCAACGGAAGCGAGGCCAATACAGATTCGAATGAAATTCGTTAGCAGTTTAGTCAATATTTGAAATTTACCCACTCCCAATTCCATGTTTTTTTTTTTCAAATACGAATTTTCAGGGGAAATGTTTTCAAATTAATTTAGTATTAGTATGTTCGCTCTCCGGAGCGGGCAGTGATGAGCAAATATATTATTAGTACTGTTATTTACTATTGTATGGCACTGTCATCAACGGAACATGGTGTGCGTGCTTTGATTCTAAATTTCAAACTAAATTGAGACTTCAAACAATTAGAAACGTTTGCTATATTTGATTTAATTCATACATATATTTGAAAACTATTTCGTAACATATATCAATCAGAAATTGAAAACGACACAGGGGCTGAGGTCATTGCATTATTCATGAATGTCATTTTATGTTACGACCATACAAAAACGAAAGTTTAAAGATTTAAAAAATATGATTAGCAGAAAAATATTATTACATCAGAGATGCTTTTAAATTAAATTTGCAACAATATCGGGTTTCAAAAATTTCAGCAGAAATTACGATTTTTGAGAAAAAACTGTTCTCTTTTTGTTTGGTGTATGACAGAAATCGTTCCACTGGAAGTAGCAGCTTCTGTACAAGCTTTTTCGTTTTTTTTTTCAAATATTTTGAAAAGTGCATCAATTATGAAAAAAACAACTATTTATTTATTTTTTTATTTATTTGTTTATCGACAAAACAATTTGGAACTAAACTATGTAGCTATGAACGTAAATTCTAAATAAAATTTGCAACAGTATCGGTCTGCATATTTTTTTTTAAATTGGAGCGATAATGACGAATTTTGACAAAACCCTGTTTTTCGTCAAAAAATCGGTCTCTCTACAAGTCGAGGCGGATTGACTGGTCGTAATGAAATTTCAATGATCCTAGTGATATCTGGAAGTAATCTGTGAACCTGAATTGAAAGCTTAAAGAAAGCTGTATCGTTTATTATAGCTTTTCCCAAATATTTAAAAAAACCATTATAAATAAGAATATTCTAAATAAAATTTGCTTTGAAATTATTCCAAAATTTAAGCGGAAATGTTTTTCAGACGAATTGACTGATCAATATTAAACTTTAAACGTCAGTTTTAACCAAAATTTGGGCAGATATACAGTTTGTTTTCGGATTTGCTGCTGAAAATACTGGCAAGCAACGCATATTTATAGCGAGAGGTACCTCAACCGCCGAATACACAACATTCGAGACTGAGGGAAACACGTTCCTTCAAAAGACGAAGAGTGCTAGGATGGCCAATAACACCTATAATGCCTGCACTAGAGGAAGCTGTTTAGAGCTGCACTAGAGGAAGCTGACAATTTTCGGGAAGAACAATTATACCACACTCTTATTCAATGTGTACAGGAACTGATTTCCCGAAAAAACAATTCAACCCATCGTACAGTTCGGTCTCATGAAACAGTTACGCTGCAAGTGAAAATGTTCGTGAAGAGACAAGCATCTTTTTGAGACATCGTTCACATCAATTAAACGTGTCGTTAACTAGTTACATCGACTTTTATACGTTGATTTACACGTGCATCCTTACAAAATTAAAATAATTCAACATTTAAAGCCATCTGACCACCAGCAACGACGTCGTTTTGTTAATTGGATGCTCAGACAAAATGAGCGTTTTTCACCAAAAGAAATTTTAATGTAAAATGGCCACCAAGACCATGCAATTTAACACTGTTAGATTATTTTCTTTGGCGTTTTATGAAAAGTAAAGTGTATAGCAATGATCCATCCACAATTCAAGATCTTAAGAACAATATTTGACCTGAAATTGAGACCTTTTATTGGAAAAAGTCGTCAAAAATGTTGATGTTCGGATGCAGGCCTGGTGCTATGAGTAGCCTATGCGTACTTAACTGACATAGAATGAACTTTAATTAATAAAAATTATTGAATTTCCAACATACATTATGTATTTTTTTAATATAAAATAACTAACAGATGGAACAACATTTCTATATTGATTGACAAATTTCCGGCCTATTCGAATATATAGATATATGGAGATGTTTAGGATCTAACCGTAAACGTAAAAATGACTAGACAGGTTAAAAATCATCATAATTAAATCCCGTTCACCACACTCATAGGGTTTTGATTGTTCTATCTGACCATTAAATTAAATTTATAAATGAAATAAAATTTATAAATTTATTCAAATTCCTGGAACTCCTAAATAGCCAGTATGACACAATAAATACTTTTACTAGTAATATCATAAATTAACCATGTTTATTTCAATGTTAGATCTCTGTCTATGCTACCCTAAAATAGCTGCCATTAAAAAACTATGAACATCTCTACAACTGGTAAAAGAAAAATTTGAAAATACATACATTGAATTCAAAAGCCACAGTTGTATAAAATACGCTGGACAAGTTAAAAATCATCATATATAAATCTTGTCCACCACGCACGTGGGAGTTTGATTTCATCTCTAGGATCGGAGATATAAAAGTAGAAACATTGTTTAAAATAGCCTTCTTTAGAAGTAAAAAAAAAAAACTTTAGTAAATTGTATCACGATTTTGTCGTGTTTATCTCAAATTGTTACAAAGTTATTAGATCTTTACAGTGACACTATTAGAGACTCGATGACTTCTTTAATATAAACGTTAAAGATTATCTAAAAATGTTTTAATTTCACTACAAAACAAATCCAATTGGAATATTTTTAAATTTAACAGTGTAAATTTTGGTATGTAATGGTGTTATGTCACTGACTAGTTTTTCAAATGGTTCATGTGATTAAAAACGAAACTAGAGTAGGACAAGTAATGCTAGTACAAATCACATTAAAGAAAAAGTGTATACAACATATAAGCAAAAAATAAAAATAAATTCAGCAACAAATGATAAACCTTACTTTTGCAGCAGTTTAAATTGGGCAAATCTATAAAAAATAAATCAACTTTAATTTTTTTTTTGACGTATACTCATATATTAGTAATGTGATTTTGTGTGTACGTGTATAGTACAAACATATTTCAAAACAAAATATTGCAGCGCACGCTGCACAGATTTATATTATTTTATTTTCATAACGTCAAAATAAATGCGCATAGTGTTGTCTACTGTTTAAATTAGTTGTTTCTCTTTTTCGCTTTAATAGTTTTACAGCACATTACAGCACTTGAAAACTAGTCAGTATCATAACACCATAACTCACAATCATGAATTTCCATCTATCTAATATGACCCCTAAACATGATCCGATCCGTTTAAATTTTTCAGGGTAGGTCGACATAAATATAGCGGTGTGCCTGTGCTAGAAAAATCGGAAAAATTCCACCGGGAAGTACCTGAAACGAGTACCTCAGGTATTTTCAGCAAAATTTTGTCACGACGCCAGAATGCCATGACAAAATATGTTTATATTGAATCTATGATCATGCGCATTACACCGTGACAATGACAAAATTTATTAAAATTGCCGATGTTTTTGTGATGACACACTGTGATGACAAATTGAGTAGAAAATTTGTAATTGAATCTCAATTAAACAAAACAGAGAACATAAAATGATTTTACATACATTGTGGTGTTAATAGTTGTGAGTGTAAAAATACAATTTTGTCATGACTCTCTATCTATTTAAGATTTAAAAATTAACCGCGTATAAGAATTTACTTTATTTTTGATAAAAGTGCATCAAATTTGCATCTTAAAAAGTCTTCTTAATTATTTCTTAACCAAAAATTCAATAAAATGTATTCACGTGACTGATTATTCAGTCACAGGTCAGCTAGTTACTTACTTAATAATGAAAGTTTAATGAACATATTTTAATCAACGAATACCACTATCGATTTAATGTTTACCAATTTCTCTTTTCATCACTTACATCGTCTATTCACATACACAAAATACCATACAATATGATGAAAAACAAGTATTGTCAATGAAGGCATCTTGTCCCCTTCGATCCAAACATGACTGCAAATTTTTATTGGATTTTATAAAATTAATAAAGAAGAGCAGGTAGGCCTTTAAATTATAACTTAATTCCCTGAATTATTGGAATGGAAACCTTATCTCTTGAATAGGTCAAAATTATTATTGATTTTGAATATTTCAAAGAACTATAATACATAGTTACAAATTTACGATTCATTCTACAAATTGAAGCCCACAATATTTCCGTACGCATCTGTGATGATGCTTTTTATTCCCACTATACAATAACCACTCTAGGGTTAAGCATATATATCCAACAAACATAAAATATCTACTATAATCACTTTTATATAACTATTAATTTTGCTCTTAGTGAATGAAAATTACTATTATTAACCAGATCGATCATGATCGTATTAAAACAATAAAATTTATTTGTTTATGGAATAAATAGTTTTGCGTGGTTATTATACGATTATGATCATTTTTTTGATCTTAGATTCGTGTGTACATTATATACATAATATAAATTTTGTTTATTTACAGCGTAATAATTTACCAGTTCAATAAACTTTTAGTTTGGCTTATTTGGTATTTTTTGCGTATTACATTTTTAACATCAAATGGTCGTGCGTAATTAAACAAGAACATAATTAGTTTAATTATACCGTGACGATGAATCATTTTTCCGATTCATCTTTACTTGGAGGTGGCGATTGGAATTTTTCTTTTTTATGATCTGTTTGCTGGTTGTATCTGATTTTTATCAAGAATGATCATTTTGTATATATTTATGTATAACATAATTTTGTGTGCGGGATGAATCATATTTAATTCGCTTGAATTTTTAATGATCGCGCACGCGATACCTTGTTAAGTTTATATTCTGCTTTTACTTTTTATGTACATGTTTAGTCATTGAAATTTTTTATTTCGTTTTTATGACTAGGTTTTTGTAATCTTAAATTTTTAATCTAATTGAATCTAAATTTATCTAAACACTTTTGGATGATCTAACACTTTTCAGATTTGTATTTCTATTTAAACCATTAAAATAATAATCGCGATCGATCTTTTATTGAACGAGTTTTGTATGCTAAATTCAAATATAAAAATACCAAACAAATTGAAATGTCATTAATGATTGCAACAGAATTTAAATTCGATTATGAGAAAATTGATATGGTCTTTGGCTGAGCCAACAGTTTTCTAAACAAAGCCATGACGCATAAGTTAGAACTTAAAATGGAAAGAATAAATGTTATTAAAATTACTGAGATACATACAGCAGTATGCATCATGTAATGCAATCATCAAAACAAGATTTTCTAGCAATTGACACCTTTATTACTGGTATTAACCATCCCACACTAAAGGTACGTATAATAAAGGTTTTTAAAAACATTATATGTACATACGAGTATTTTCAATTATTGTATCATCGCGTCGCAAAACAAATTTTCTTACTTTATTGTGCTGTAGACATGAAATAAGTTAGACGGCGTTATTATGCAAATTATATAAATACTAGAGGAAAAAGAGAAAACCAAAAACAAATTCCTAAAATACTTTGAAAACGTATCACGGAAATTAAAATCTAACAAAACAATCAAATTAATTTCTTTATGTACGTATTCTTATAATAAACATATACCACCACATTCAATTTCTAAGAAACATATAGTCGCGATCTAGATAAGTATTATTGTTTGTTGTATATGATCATAAATTTATTTATTTGTTCCATAACCGATCATTATTATTGTTAACCCTTTTACGGGAATGGTAACTAGTAAATTAAAGCAAGCAACTGGTTAGAGCCTTCTTTCGTTTATAAAGAGGTTACGCCACCATACCAATTTAAATATTTGTTGAAAATAAAATTTTACTTAAATTTGTTTTTAAATTACATTTTTTCTATGTGTGATAAATAGTTTCTAGTAGAAATCTTAGCCCATTCCTTCCGAGTATGATGACAGCGCCTATGAAAAGACCTATAAACGTCACTATTCATTTCTCAAGAGTTAAAATATCAATCACCAAATTGAAGAACTGTTAATTATTTAAATAAAGTTTTATATGGTTTAGCTTTACGGCTCTTTTTGTTTTAAACAAAATAAAACAATTTATTTACTGAGCTTTCGAAGACTCATCGCCACCATTTTCAAAGTTAATGCAAATTTTAATATGAACTTCTCAAAACAATTATAAGAAGCCTACACTGTAAGAATTTTTTTTTATCAAATGCAAAGTAAATTTTTAAATAAGTATATAAAATCATAAATATATCATATTCATGATTTTAAAAATATAAAAAAATATGTAAACGAAAATTGTATAATATATAAATTAAACAATGAAATAAATTTAGCAAAGAAATAAAGTGGACAAAAACGAAATTAGACAAAATAATTCTGTAGTCACCACAAGCCAAAAGTATACAAGTACACAAGTAAAAGTATAGTAAATTCATTTAAAAGTCTGTTAGAATTACCATACTGTTCTACTCGTAATTCCAAATTTTACAGATTTTGAAATGAATTTTTCGTGATAAGTTTAGGAAAATATGCGTTTATACTTAAGTCGAGATTAGCACTTTTAACTTGTGACCACAGAATTGTAGCAATTGTCAATGTAAGCTCATTTATTATTTGTAGTAATAGAAAGGCTAGATTTAATATAAAGTATCTCCAAAATTGATCTTTTTCTTTAGAAAAAGGAAACACTTGTTCAAAAATTATAATTTCAAAATTTTTATAATTTTCATCGGTAATTCTTCAATTTGTTTAAATGATTGTATTTTTTGAAACTTAAAGATCCGATATCGTTCAATAAGCAGTACAATTTAATTTATAAAGTTAAACGTTATTGTATTTTTGCTTATACGGACGGGTCAAACGAAACAATTTTTAGAAAAAAGGATTTATCAACATAAAAATAGTGTAAATAAAGATGAAGAATAAGGTAGTGCACTTACAACACATTTAAAGAATTCAGGTCACATAATTAGTCTAAATAACGATTTTAGCGGTTTGGGTTTTTGTTTTGGTTTGAACTCGCTAGGTGACACTTTTGTCAAAATATAACGGTTTTTTTATTTCTCAGCAACGAAGCATCTTAGGAACTTCAGATTTTAACCATAGGTTTGTTTCGTTGCTATTTGGTTTTTTGTGAAATTTGGTTTTTTGTGAAATAGGCGGCGCTGTTTTCAAAATAGTAGGTCGTAATATATGCCGGATATTTTTCGGCATCGCAAGTTCTACTATGTAATTGCAAAAATAAATGAAAACTTTATGAAAAATATAACTTGAAATTCAAATTTCCTTGGCAAAATTGATTGAGTAGCCAGGATTTCGGATTGCAAATTCCTTGCTTGCTAGCCGATCGAGTCCATCCTAAAATTTTAGGGTATTTTTCGGTAAAATGGATAAAAATGCAATTATTGTCATGCATTAAAATTTAAAAATGGAACTCCTGGGATGTGTTGCTCTTCAGGTAAGTTTTTTTGGACATTAACAACCCCCTTCCACCTTTTTATTACGTCAATAATTCATATTATCGTAAAATATTTCAGGTAAAGTTGTTTTACCAATTTTAAATCCACCACCTGAACCTTTAAAATCCACGATGACAGGAGAATGAAGTGATTCAAAGCTATTTTGTCAAAAATAAGGAAATTTAATCAATATTTCCAAATGACATTCCAAATTACCAATATAGTATTTCTTGGTCGTAATTTTGCATCAACTTTTAAAATTCAAGACCAAGTTTATCAATGTATCCAAAGCCAAATGAAAGAAGAAATTCTTGCAAATATCTTTTATTGGTTCAAATGAACAGCAAGTTCAAAAACGTTGCGAAATACATCGCATATACGTGATTCGAGAGCGTGAAATCATTAAAACTATTCAACAAATTTTAATGGAAAAAAAATCAATTAATACAATTGTCCCAAAAAATTACACCACAATTGGAAAATGATAATCTCATGATCGTCATTAAAGCAGATAAAACACAAACAGGTGCCCGCGTCCGTAGATATAATGCACCAACAGTTGATTAAGTTGCTATTGTAATGGTTGGGGAAGCTTTTGAATCACATCTTCAGAATTGTCTTCAGAAAATTGAAGACACTCATCGCTCTTACGACGCATTGCAATACCAATACAATAATACTTTATCTTTATTATATTGAAAAAATTGAGTAGTCATTGTGGATACCAGTTGTTTTTTTTTCTCTAAACGAAATTTTTTTTAAAAAGAATTAAATTTAATTTTAATTGTATATAATAATATTTAGTGTTCGTGTTAATAAAATTTAATATTTAATAATTAATATAATATTGTGTATGTATAGTTTTAGTTTAATTAATGTATATATATAAATAGTTTGATGGACGTTTATATTTTGACAGTTATTTTGTCTAATACGAATATTTATGTGTACAAATTCATTCGTATATTATATTTATATGTTATTTGACTTGTAAAGTCTGTAAAATGGAATGTGGAAAATGTTTTTTGTCTGTTGGTGTGGACAAGATTGGATGTGATGGTTTTTGTGACAAAAAGTTTCATTTGAGTTGTGCTGCTGTGGATCGGGCATGTCACCGGCAAAGTTTGAAATGTGGAAACATTCTTTGGTTTTGTGATGATTGCAAAGAATTGGTGAGTAACCAATCTTTTAAGAATATTTTTATAAAAGCCAAATCGTGGGACAATCAAGACTCTTTATATCAAGACTTGTTGAAAGAAACTAAATTAAATAGACTTCTAATTGAGAATGTGTTGGAGCTACTTAATATTAAGGATAAACGAATTCCTGATGCTATTATACATGGTCTGCCGAGTGCTATTAGGCCATTAACAACAAATATTGCATCGTGTGATGATACATCCCATGTGTCAAATGTTTTTATGGAGAAGAATTTTCGTAACACATTTGGTGCTATTAATTCTATAGAAGAAATTATTAATCCACCTATTCGGTCAGATGTTGATTCTATGAATATAACATCTTTATCTTCAACCAACATTCAAGATGAATTTGTTACTTTATCAACATTGGACCCTGGAAGTTCACAGACATACATTTGCAGAAGTAGTAATGTCCAGAGGCTCTATTTCCGTTATGCCTGAACCTGCAGAGTGTGAACAACAAATATTTAATTCTGTTTCTACGGAAGTTAAGTGTTTAGATGTACCGTGCTCTGGTAATACTATTAATGTTTCTACACCTACCATATCTACAAAAATGATTCACGGAACTAATGAGTCAGTTGAGAACTTTGGTATTAAAACTATTCCTGTTCCTAAGATGTTTTGGATACATCTTTCTCGGTTTGATCCTACTACTAAGGAAGAAGATATCTTGGGTATGGCTAAATCCTGTTTGCAAACTGAAGTTTGCAAAGTGCATAAGTTGATTCCGAAAAACTCTAACATACAGAAATTGGAATACGTATGTTTTAAATTGGGGTGTAGAGATGATTTGAAAGTGAAAGCTCTGGATCCTGCTACCTGGCCTATTGGTGTATATATTAAACCTTTCGCAAATTTTTGGTCAACTCGACCTGCAAAAGTAAAGTTTTGGACGTCGGCATCTATACCCAATCCATCTTAAATAATTCTTTTACGAAAAGCAATAACACAACTATTCCATTTGATAATTTGTCTGTAAATAAAAAGTTTTGTTTGACATTTGGTCATTTAAATGTTCGAAGTTTGGTGAAACATTTTAATGATGTAACTATTCTTTTGCATATTTATTAATTTGATTTTCTTGCTTTGTCTGAGACTTGGCTCACTAAGAAAAATAGAAGCAAGTCATTCCAAATAAACAACTACAAATTGCTGCGAGCTGATCGTACTGATTCCCGTGGAGGTGGTGTTTGTATTTATTATCGTTCCTCCTTTAAAATTAACAAACTTTCTTCTAATTCTGTAGGTAAAGTTGAGTTCTTATCTTCTGAGCTTGTTGGAGTATTTGGAAAAATACTTATTTTGATTATTTATAACCCTTCTCCTGTTTATTCAGGTGACATAGTTAATATACAAGATATTTTTGCTGAACAATTATGTGGATATGAAAGAATTATTTGTTGTGGTGATTTTAACTATAACATGTTGAGCAATAATAGGCTTAGTGATTGCTTAAAAATTAATAACTTATATTATTTACCGTTTGGTCCAACTAGAATTAACAACCATTTAGATTTGATTATTGTTTATGAGCCTGATAAACATAATATTATTTCCTTTGGGCAAATTGAAGTTCCTGCTATTTCAGATCATAATTTAATATTTGCAAGTTATAAGTTTTGTAATACCAGAAGTAAGATATCGTATACTGTTGTTTCTGATTATAAGGCGATTAATCAACTAGATTTTATTGAAAATTTCTTTTTGTTAGATTGGCAAACCATGTATTACTATTCTAAGGTTGATGATATTGTTGTCAATTTCAACTCAAACTTTTTACATTTAGACCAGACTTGTGTGCCTCGTAAAAGTGTTATAAATAAATGCTCTACTGCACCATGGCTGAATGCTCATATTATTAATTTAATGAAACGTAGAGATTTAGCTTTTAAAAAACATAAAAGGTTTGGATTACATAATGATTTACAATCTTTTAGATTTTTTAGAAATAAAACAAATATATACATCAACCAAGCCAAACAAAGATATTATTTTGGTAATTTGAAAAATTCCAAAATAACTTGGAATAATTTTAAAAAATTGGGGGTTTCTTGCGTCACTAGTCATGCTAGAATTGACTTTTCAGCAGAAGAAATTTTGGTTGAAATCACTAAATTTCGTGATTCCTTGGGTGTTTTACCGCTACCTGATGCTAAATCTGATCATTATACAGGAGATGATTTTGTTTTTGATTGTGTTGATGAAAATATTGTTTTAAATGTTATTTGTGAAATTAAATCTGATTTATTGGCTTATGATATGGTAGATTTTAAAGTCTTAAAACTTTTTATTGATTTATTTCTCCCTCTTATAACTTTTCTTATTAACCAATGTCTGACAAAATCTGTGTTTCCTGATCTATGGAAGGTGGCGTCCATAATTCCGTTACCAAAGAAGGATGTATTTTCCAATATAGGAGATATACGTCCCATTAGTATTTTGCCTGCTCTGTCAAAAGTTCTGGAAAAAATCATGCAACGTCAAATGCAGGAACATCTTCATAGGCTTAATTTCCTAAGTGAGTTTCAGTCGGGGTACAAATCAGGCTATAGTACCACTACTGCTCTTGTTAATATTATTGATGATTTGTCTGTTATCTTGGACAAGGAAAATTCGGTTGCTATTTTGGTCCTACTAGATTTTTCTAAAGCATTTGATTGTGTTAATCATATTCATTTGCTTCAGAAGTTACATTTGTATTATAAATTTTCTAATTCGGCTATTAATCTAATATACTCGTATTTGAGTAATCGTAAACAGTTTGTGAAGTACGGTATTGACCATTCAAATATTAGTGAAATGGTAGTAGGTGTACCTCAAGGGTCGGTCTTGGGTCCGTTACTTTTTTCTTTGTACATAAATGATCTACCATGGAAAATTTTGAATTGCCGGTTTCATCTTTATGCTGATGATTTACAACTTTATATTGGTGGTCATTTATCACAGCTAGATGAGATAGTGATTAAACTTAACACAGATCTTAAAAATGTTTCTTTGTGGGCTAAAAATAATTCGTTATCATTAAATCCGATTAAAAGTAAGGCTTTATTACTCTCAAAAAATGTTCGACACAATGTTACACCTACACTTTTCTTAGATGATGATGTTATATCCTTTGTTCCAGTGGTTAATGATTTAGGGTTGCTTTTGAATTCTAAACTAACGTGGAATGATCATATTAGCTCTCTTTGCCAGAGGGTTAATTATGCCTTGTATTCCCTTAAATTGATTAGAAAATTTTGTCCAGTTAACTTTCGTAAATATTTAATTAAAAGTTTGGTTTTGCCAATGTTCACATATTGTGATGTTATCTACAATCAATGTGACAGTTTTTCTAAAAGTTTACTTGAAGTTACGTATAATAATTGCACTAGATACGTTCATGACCTTAGGAAGTTCGATCATATCTCGGAGTTTAGGTGTTCAATTCTTGGATATGATTTGTTTCAATTATTTGATTATAGAACATCTGTTTTTATTTTTCAACTGGTTAACTCAGGTTTACCGTTATATTTGTATGAAAAGTTAAATTTTTCCAGGTCTTTCCGTACAAGAAACATTAATTTGCCTATTAGTAAAAGAAATGTTTATAATAATTCTGTACTAGTAAATGCAATTATTAAATGGAATAGTTTGCCAATAGAACTAAAAAACATCAGTTCTCTTAATATATTTAAGAAATCTTGTTTACAATTAATTATGGAAAATCAAAATGTAAATAATTAATGTACATATTTGTAGATATTTAATTTAGTTTATTGCTTTGATTAATTACTTTTTCTCTTTTTTTGTGTTAATTTTATAAGTTAATAATATAATTATTGTAAATATTCATGTATAACTTTTGTAAATATTCATGTGTATAAAAGCATTAGCTTAAACAGATTTAATAAATATTATTATTATTATTATTATTATTATTATTATTATTATTATTATTATTACTTTAATTTTTTGGGAAGGTGATGATGGATATCACATCAACATATAGTAAAACAAACAAATCCATCCACCGGCGCAGAACTGACCAAAAAAGTTAGTGCTATGAATTATTACGCTTATCGACTAACGAATAGATCTACTGAAGATAATCTCATTCTAAAATGTAGATATTTATACCATTAGTATGTTGTCGATATATATGCCAAAATCGAGAGTGAACGTCTACGATACATTTCGTTTTAATCAGTCAAAAATACGAAGCGACGAATACATCCACTTGCGTTAATGCCAATGACATCGGTAATACTTTTATTCTTCCTTCATCAGACATTGGCAGTCCGCGTCATTTGGAAGAGTATATTCAAGACGCTATGACTCGTTCGTCATTACACATGCAATTCAAAATCGAACGATATTGCAGAATTATTAAAGCATGGTCAACAATCGCATGGTCGACATGACATTATAGCACGAGTTTTTAAGCAAAAGCTAAAATCTTTAATGGATCTCATTACAAAGTATCATGTGTATAAGCAAACGAATTGATGGATGTATTCGATCGAATGGCAAAACGAGGACTTCCTCATGCTCATATATTAATTTGGCTGACAAACAAAATGAGATCAATCGATCCAGAATTGTTTGATTGCGACGACGAGTAATTTCAAAATCAAACTGCAAGCAGAGCAGCAGAGCGATGTGCAGCCAGACTTAAGGATGTACGGTTACAAGCACGGCAATCGCGTTTTGCAGCTTCAGATCTGCTTCGTTTTCAACAGAATGAACGCGACAGGCTGAGAGTGGCTGAAAGACGTCAACGAAAAACAGCAGATCAGCGTAAAACACCACCCCGTGCTCAGCAATCACGCGATTACAATCGCCTTGCATTCCGGTACAACCCATCTGATGATTATAGTTTGAGCCGGCATATTATCATCGGCAATATGACTGTAGTGTGTCCTCATTGCAAGGCTCTGAAATTTAATGGAGAAACGTTTAGCGAAAGTTTCTTCCACTATAAAAAACTCCGCACAATTATTCTCAACGGACAATCCTCTACGTTCACATAATTCTTTATAAACGGGCAATTCTCCATGTAGAGTATTATTCCAAATAATATACAACAATCTTGTATATAAATATAAAGTACATAGAAAATTGTACATGTAGATAATCGTACAAAAGCTCTTGTACATACGAAATTTGTGTAAGCAAATTATAATTGAAAAATTATATTTTGGATTCACAACAATTGCGCATTACAATAATCTCTAAATAGTCACAAGCAATTTGTTTGTTTTTAATCTGTGCAGTCTGTTTTTGCCCGAAACAAACTATCTGTGCATTGCATAGCTCCATGTCATCCTATAGTATGGCCATGAAAGATAGATCGGCCCAGTTCTGCAGATCGATAGTGGTAAGAGTTGTGTTTATTTTCAATTACACATCACATATAAAGTTTCTAACTGTTTTGTATGTGCAGAAAAGTGTCCTTACTTTGTAAAACATTTTAGTTCAGGAGAAATGCCTGGTTCATGTTGTGATTTCCAGTTAAAATTGTAATAATAAAATATTCTACAACTACCTATGGTATGCATTATTCCACCAAATAATCTCAGTTCCACTCTCATTTATTAGTGCTGCACTGCATGTCTCACGTCTGTAGTTGTTGCTGTTGATTCTTCGAATGGTTACAGGAATGTGATTTTAGCTTCTGTAGATACCTTTTCCGGCAAAGGAGCTTGTAGCACGGAGCTTATGTCATGGAATCTTAATAAGAAAATTACCGTTATAATTGGTTATGTTGCCAACGCTCATCATACTATTTAGGGCAGTAAAAAATTATCGTTGTTTAAATCTCTACTCTCATCTGAACTTGAAATACTTACTTAAATTTTTGTCAACTCTTCTTGTGATTGAAATTAGTTTGTGAACCATGATCATCATGCATCTAATACTAAATTGGAGAGTAACAAACGATATTCCAACTTCTGATCATAGGTGTATCCTTTTTATTCCTAACTTTAAGAGACCACCGTTAAACTCTTACCGAAATAAAAAATTTGCAGAGTGGAAACTTTACTCCAAAAAACTACGAGTTGGCTTCACTTGTCTAGTGTAACTCGATCAGTAGAGGAAATTGATTTCCACGCAAACCCGACGTCGAGTGCAATTTCGATTGGTTTGGTAACTCTCTGGTCTTCTAATTATCAATCAAAAAGCTTGGAACAAATCTTTCTGGTACTCTAAGCTTAAAAAATCGAGAAAACTACTGGGAAACTGAAAATGTGACTAGAAAACAAATCTTCAGGCCTATTGGGATCTAAGATCTGCTAGTAGATCCTCATGGCGTAGCTTCTGCGATGAAATTAATAGTATGTCGGCGGGGACCAGGCTCTACAAAGTTTTAGCTAAAAATGTTAATTGTAGACTTGAAGCTCTTCGTTTACCTAACGAAAAGTTAACCTGTTCAAAGCATTAGGTACGTTGGCCAAGTACTTCTCCTGCCACCGAACAATCTAGTACTTTTGCTGCTATGTTTGATTGTTGTCTATATACCAAAACCTGATTACTTACAACGTTCTAAGAGATTCTGCACAATAAGTGTGTTCCCAAATTATTTGAAATCGTTAGAAAGAATCATGATAAATTCATTAAGGGCCACGTCATGTCTATTTCACTCCTCAGTAACATGCAGCATGCTTACAAAGTTGGCAGATCTTGTGAAATCGTTGTTTTAATTTTAAGTAATCGATTATCGAAAATTGAAGGCGGATTTATTGTTGTAGTTCTTTCCATTCCTTTCCTTCGGTATTTCCTTCTGCAGTATTATTTTATTGGTTCATTGTTGATGAAAAAAAGACGGAACAGTTTTATTTCAGCTATCGTCGACAAATCGAAGATTTTGACTTTTGTAGTTTTTCATTTGGCGTTATGTAGTTTTTCACCAACAAAAATAATGAGCATAAACAAAATATCAATACACAAAATGAGCAACGTACTTGACTACAAAATAAAATAGCGAAAAGTGTCTGTCTGTTTCTACTATTATGTATCATCTCTTTCTTGCCATGTTCTCTTCGATAAAAAAATTGAAGATAGAGCAACTTGATGAAAAAAATACCGAAGAAATAAAACGTGATTTGGCACAAACCCTATTGGTTAACAAAAAACAAAATGAACGGAATGAACACAACAAAGAACTCGGCTTGACAGACGGGTTGCACGGTACTGTGGCCCATAGTGAGCCTAAAATTATTTGATTATCAATAGATCTTGTTTTGCGTTCTATTTTCAGCTTTGGTCCGATTTTCGATTTGGGTTCTGCTGGCTTTAGATTAAATGACCTGAAATCTGGTCAAAAACGGGTGGAGTCCAAAATTTTTTAATGGGGCATTTGATTAGCCCATAGTGAGCCTAAAATTATTTGCTTGTCAATAGATCTTGTTTTGCGTTCTAATTTCGGTTTTTTCCGATTTTCGATTTGGGTTCTGCTGGCTTTAGATTAAATGACCTGAAGTGTGGTCAAAAACGGGTGGAGTCCAAATTTTTTTAATGGGCATTTGATTAGCCCATAGTGGGCCTAAAATTATTTGCTTATCAATAAATCTTGTTTTGCGTTCTAATTTCGGTTTTGGTCCGATTTACGATTTGGGTTCTGCTGGCTTTAGATTAAATGACCTGAAGCACAGAAAAAATAAATATATTACCTAAAACTTTTTAATGGGCATTTGATTAGCCCATAGTGAGCCTAAAATTATTTGCTTATCAATAAATCTTGTTTTGCGTTCCAATTTCGGTTTTGGTCCGATTTTCGATTTGGGTTCTGCTGGCTTTAGATTAAATGACCTGAAGTGTGGTCAAAAACGGGTGGAGCCCAAAACTTTTTAATGGGCATTTGATTAGCCCATGGTGAGCCTAAAATTATTTGCTTATCAATTGATCTTGTTTTGCGTTCTAATTTTGGTTTTTTCCGATTTTCGATTTGGGTTCTGCTGGCTTTAGGCGCATTGTTTAGCCCATAGTGAGCCTAAAATTATTTGATTATCAATAGATCTTGTTTTGCGTTCCAATTTCGGTTTTGGTCCGTTTTTCGATTTGGGTTCTGCTGGCTTTAGATTAAATGACCTGTAGTCTGGTCAAAAACGGGTGGAGCCCAACATTTTTCTATGGGGCATTTGATTAGCCCATAGTGAGCCTAAAATTATTTGATTATCAATAGATCTTGTTTTGCGTTCCAATTTCGGTTTTGGTCCGTTTTTCGATTTGGGTTCTGCTGGCTTTAGATTAAATGACCTGTAGTCTGGTCAAAAACGGGTGGAGCCCAAAATTTTTCAATGGGGCATTTGATAAGCCCATAGTGAGCCTAAAATTATTTGCTTATCAATTGATCTTGATTTGCGTTCTAATTTCAGTTTTGGTCCGATTTTCGATTTGGGTTCTGCTGGCTTTATATTAAATGACCTGAAGTGTGGTCAAAAACAGGTGGAGCCCAATTTTTTTTTAATGGACATTTGATTAGTCCATAGTGAGCCTAAAATTATTTGTTTATCAATAGATCTTGTTTTGCGTTCTCATTTCGATTTTGGTCCGATTTCCAATTTGGATTCTGCTAGCTTTGAAATGATAAAGCCTTTTGCATTTTCTAGAACAAGCAGAATAAAAAAATTTAAATAGGGCATTCAATTAGCCTAAAATTAACCTTTAATTTTCCAATTGTTTTTAAATCAGTTTTTGATATGGGTTCTGCTAACTTTTTCTAAAGCTAGCAGAACCCGCGTTTTAGTTGGAACGGGTGGAGCCCAAAATTTTTTAATGCGGCATTTAATAAGCCTGTAATTAGCCTATAATTATCCAAACTATCTTGAAATTTTCTGTTGTATGGGTTCTGCTACCTTAAGGGACATGTCCAATTGCTGAATGTTGAAAAACCCCACCGTCCCTGTTTCCGTGTGCCGTGCCTGTACCCATACATCGATTGCTATGAATCGATACCGACAGTCGCATATCGTCATTAGGATTGCCGAGAAATAGTTTTTATAATTAAAAATCACTGATCCTGAATGTGGTGGGGTCTGTAAATACACTATTAATTACGATTCTTGAAATTGACTCGATATCATGTAGTCGCATTTCATTAATTAATGTGTCGGCCTCATGCATATATCGGTTGTCTTCCGATAAATATGGTCGTACCCACCATCTACGAGTTTTTCTAATTTTTTTTTATTGATTTCGTATTACTATATTGCTGTATTTATTAACAATTATAATAAAGCAGCCGCCGCAACACAATCCAATACCTCGGTATGGTTATTCATTTATGAAAAATATGTAATATAATTTATCAAAAAATATGTAATTCAATAACACAATTTAATTAATAATTTATTAAATTATAATGTTTACACAATTTTCTCACTATTTTCACGAACAGTTTGACACTTTGACAGCACAACAATTGTGGATGAAATCGAAAAACATACCGAAAACATTCATGTAAACGAAACAACAATTTTTTTTAGAAAAGCAACTCGCTCTTAATTCGTACAATATGCGATCATAACTTTACAAACAAATGCAAACCCTCGATTTAAGAAGTTACTGCTAGTTTTTATACAACAATGTCAAAAATGTACACAACAAACGAACTGTTTAAAGCGAGATTTTAACGTATTATTGAGATTACAAAAACCAGCAAAAAAGAAAACGTATATCATTCAAAATCATATCCATCTTAAAACATTTTTGTTTAAATTTAACCTCATTGTTGCTATTCTTATTATTTGTGTCTTGTTATATAAGTTAAGTAGGTGTATTCAAATTGTAAAGTTATAATGTTTACAACCTTGGCAGTGAAAGCCGTTCAAGCGTACGAGAAAACAGAAAATCAACATTACGAATTATAACGTCTACAGAGATTTTTTCTTATTTGGGTGAAAAACATAATAAGAAGACATCATTGTAGCAGGTTCATACGAAATGAAAACTTTTTTTAAATTGCGTAAATTGAAAATAATATTCAAGGTTATACATTCTTCCAAAGAAACTTTTTACATATACATACTCTTAAAAAACCACTTTGTCTAAAAAACAAAGTTTACTAAACATCTCACAGTCACACACAACAAATAAATACGGTAAGTATTAATTTTCGAACACAATTTTTTTAGATGACACTTCACATTAATTCTTTTAAAAAACCAAGTAAAAAATCAAGCCAAATTCCATAATTGAAGATCGTAACTGATTTTTGTGCTATTTGTGTTATTTTTTTGCCGTTTAATCAAAATCGCGCGCGGCTTAACATAACTACTTTTGTAAATAGTTACACAATGCCCCCATGTACTTAAGTCATTAATTTTCGTACAAAATAAAGTTCGCTAGAATTTTTTTTGTTCAACATAATAGCAATATTTTTAAAGTGAATTATTGTTATTTTTTGTTAAACACCAAAAATCTATCAACAACAGACTCAAACATTTACAAAGAACGTAAGTAGAGATATTGTTTGGACTTTGTTGTTCAACCTACAATACAAAGTTTAATACAACAACGAATTATTAGTAAAATTGACCCATATTTTTTATTTAATAAACGATCGATATTACATAATTTAATATTTTTTTAAAGTAGTCAGATAAACTTAAAAATTGATTTAAATTGAATGTAATTGGTAAGTACAAATTATGTTATGTTTTTTGTTGCTTTTTTCTCCAAAAACTTGACTTATTTGGTAGATACCGTAATTACTGAAGGAAGATCAAAAGTTAATCGATAAAAATTAAATATACTTATCTTCCTTCTTGTTTTGATATGTGTGAGATCTATTTATTGATTGTAGAAATAGTTTTCGATAAAATCTAAATATAGTTTAATAAAATGGACAACCTATTCGAATATAATGTACGCTGTGTGTAAGTGGGAGTAGCTTGAATCTGCTATTTATTGGTAAGGAGTGAGAAAATTAATAGAATTGAAAAAAATAGTTTTATGTTAAAGTAACAACATAAAACTATTTTTTAATTCAGTAAACCCATTATCTAAAGTTGTCCCTGATGTATGAACTTTTGTTACAGACTATTCATTAAATTCTATAAGTATCTAGACAGCCCTGATCTGCCTACTACAGAAAATTGGAGATCGGTTAAATTTTAATAACCATCGCAGAATAGCGTTGTTAAACACTGATGACTTTCAATGAACATCGTTGTGGCAACCTATTGTGTAGGGCGAGCGTATCTTAGGCAAGAATACCAATATATGTAAATTTTGTCCAATGCGGAACCGACCAGAACTTCACTTTGATAATTATGTTAGAGAAATGTTGCGAGAAGGACGTCCATATTTTAAGCCTATTTGAAAACTTTCAACAGATTGAGGATTCAGGGTGTTTAGGACACCCTGGGCCGACCCACCCATTTAAAGCTCCATTGTTTAATATTTATTTTGCTTGGTTTAATTTATTTAGCTTTACATATATGAATAAATCATTTTATAGTTTTTCAATAAATCATTATATTTTAATGTTAAATTATCAGCATGAAAAATATTTGCGTTTGATCCATAATATGTATAAATTTAAAAATGGCGTAAGATAGAAACACATGGGAACTTAAACTGGTGTAAGTATGGTGCGTAATTCGGGATGTTGCAAGTTTTCCTTTCTTTCTCTTGTTTTTGTTTTGTATGTGGTTTCATAAGCATCGATGCATTTAAACCGTTAGACCCACCCCAGGCTGAGCAGCTGGCAGAAAAACCGCGATAGTTGAAAAAATGTGTCGATGAAAAAATTTCTAACACGGTATTCTGCAATGAACAGCTCTAAAAACGGTACCAGCTCTGTTTGAAAATTATTTACCGAACATTTTACCTATGGCGATAGTGATTGAACGATTCAATAACATTTTTGATTGTTTGAATTGTTACAATTTTTTATCGAAGAACCCGTACGAGCATAAGCTGAAACTGACGAATATTTAGGCAAAACTCACGAATATTTAGAAAAGAGTTCAATTTCTTTAAACGAATTAAAAGTTGCACCAAAAACTGAGAATTATTTTAAATTTATTAAAAGGCTACAGCTAACAATATCTGCTCAATTAGAGTTTACATTGATGACTCTAATGTGGCAATCGAAATTGATAATTTACCTGCTGAATTTACACTTTTTACGTCAAATGCAATTTCATATGTGCGGGGTATTGTGTATTTAAAAAAATTTAATGCGAGAATTGCAAAAAACTACTAAAGTCGAATTCTTGTATGTTAACACATAAACGAGAAATTTTTTTAAAAAGGCTAACTCCAATTTTTATTGATTGAGTGCCCTCCAGATGAGTGGTTTGAAGTCTTAAAATTTTTGGCTCGTCTATTTTAAATCTGTTTATATGTGAGAATATGTGGATTTTAAAAAATAAAATCCGAGCATCCACTATTTTTACCGGCAGATGACTAGGATTGTTATCGCCACATTCGTAAACTAATTATGTTTTACTTGTTGGTTTTCGTTCGCAAAAACGGCAAGTGGTTTGGGCTGAACAAAACTCAAATAAAAAGTTACAAAATAATCGAATTCCAAAAAATTAGAAATTTTAAGCAATTAAAGGTGGTTACTAGTATTTTGGAGTTCCTAACTTCACAAGGAAACAAACGACACCCTTGTTGGCATTAGTATTTTATAGACCATTTTCAGGTACGGCGCTGTAAGTTGACACTCTGAAAATGTTTCCTCTGTTTTGTTAAATTATCAGTAAAAAATTGGTCGTACAATATCTTAGGAAAACATACTCTCATCTCTATATACGGTCTTCATTGATTTTGGAAAAAAAATATATCGTCATCGCGAAAATCAAACCAGTTTTAACCTGATTTTGTAATTCATAATCATACGGAAAATTAATTCTGTTCTGATTTGCTTTAATTTTGGTAGAAATTTTGTGTATGACGAAAAACTTTTCTAAGAATACAATTACCATCGCTCGAACTCGGAAAATAAACGAAAATTGAAGTGTTTGAATTTATCCCAGTATTTCATCCCAGAAAAAGTTCATCAGGCAAAACTAATTATTTTCCATTCCAGGATTTAGAAAATCATCCCAGAAAATTTTAAAACGAGATGTGATAGAATTAATTTCACATCGATACCGTGTTGAACTCAGAAGAGATTGGTCACACGACTCCTGCCTTTTGGGAACCATTAATTTACATCAATAAGTTATGTATACATTAGATGGGCCATACACACGTATGACTTCATAGTGCCAATCTAAGTAAAGGTTTGTTTTCATCTTTTTATCATAGAGACCTGAAAAATAGTCACTTTAATTCAATTTTAATCATATTTTGTCGAATTTGCTCTCTCATCTTGCCGCATAGCACCAAGATAATATTATTTATTTATCGTCTGACCTTCTGGCAAGAAATCCGAGTGCACAACATCCCGATAATCAAAGAACGCAGTCAACATCACCTTGACTTTTGATCAGATTTAATGCGGTTTTTTCAGGTCAATTGGAAACTAGTTTGCATGTTAAATGCGTAAACCCATGTCTCTTCACCAGTTATAATGGATTTTATGAATATGGGGTTGGAATTGAGCCATTCTAGCATGTCTTCAGCGACCTTTACGCAATTGAGTTTTTGATAAAATTATCTATCCCTCTCAAACCTAAATGGAAAAAGCGCCAATGATCATTTACCGTCTCTGTTGACAGTATATATGGGAAAATCTGCGTATAGTTCGATAAACTCTGCAGTGAAATAAAATTAAAAAAAAATGTTTTGATTTCTTAGCCTTTAAATGATACTAACTTCAATTGTATTTTTAATATTAAAGGGACATAGCGCCTTCAAATTTTCAAAAAATCGAATTTTTTATGATAGATTATGTTAGAATGAACGTTTAATAACACGATTTTAATGATATAAACATGAAAATCTCAAAAAAAAAATTATTTTATTTATTGCGAAGCGCGCCAAAGCCGTTTTTTACGCAGTTATCTCAAAATGACGATCTTTAAACGCGGTTATCTCGAAATGACGTTTTTCAAGTTGGCGTGCAAGATTGAGAAAAAACTACTTATTCAATCGTTCTAAAATTTTAACACGTTGTTCTACATATATTTCTGCTCAGAATGAACTAAGGAAGGAAAAATCGGCTTTCAATTTTTTTCCTTTTAGTTCATTCCAAGGGCGATTTAATGCTGAATAAAACCCCGTTTTTTTCAGACGTTTCTGAGAGTAGTTATGATGCACGCCGCGAATTTTCAGTGTTTTTGGAAAACCCTTCTAGCAGATGACATTGGGCTAAAAAAATCAAAAACAAATTTTTTTGTATACTTTCAGTTAAATACAATGTCAATGGAAAGTTTCATTAAAAGATATCTCTTTTTATTCCATTATAAAAAAAATCTTTGAAAAACTGTTTTTTTCAATTTTGAAGGTGCTATGTCCCCTTAAGTTGGATCGTTTACAAGTAATCGTTTTAGCGATGTATATGTGGGTAAAATTTTATTTTGATTGCGATTTGCCACATGTCTGTGAAGTTAGCCCGAAAAATATCCCGAAGAAATGAAATGGCAACACTATAAAACGAATATCACGACATTTTTCAGTGTAATTCCGAAAAATTTTCTATATCACGCTAGTTTTGAATGTCATCCCGAAATTTTTTTACTATCATGACATTTTTACTATAATGATATTTTTTTTTGTTATCCCGAACAAGAATTCAAATACAGAAAATGTCAGTAAGCAAATAGCGACAGGTGTTCGAACCATCCCGAAACCAAAACAAATATTGAAGAGCAGAAATTTATATCACGAGAAATTAATTTAATAACAAACAATTTACTGGCATGGTTAATACAAAAACGCAACATCAAGCACTCTGGTTATTTGTAAGAAAACAATTATTGAAGATCGAGTCTATGAGTCAAATTTTAGATATAGTCGTGTGAAGTCGTAGTAGATATTAATTAACAGAGCAAAGTGGGTATGGAATTTGTAGAGGAAGGATCCACCTTTCAAACGCCAAAATTGTGAATCAAGTCTATGAGTCAAATTTTAGATATAGTCGTGTGAAGTCGTAGTAGTTATTAATTAACAAAGCAAGATGGGTATGGAATTTTTAGAGGAAGGGATCCACCTTTCAAACGCCAAAATTGTGAATCGAGTCTATGAGTCAAATTTTAGATATAGTCGTGTAGAGTCGTAGTAGATATTCATTAACAGAGCAAGGTTGGCATGGAATTTGTCGAATTGGAATTTGTTTTCTCTGATTATAATAAGACAAATTAAGTAAATAGCTAAGCAAAACGATACCTGTGATAAACGGAACGAACACGGAAGTCGAGTCTGCGAAATATTGTCATTTTCTGAAACGGTTTTGCATATATATGTTGTTACCATTAGCATGTCTATACTAACAAAAGTTGAAGCTAATGACAATTGTAGTTTTTGAGCTTTTAGATAAAATAATAACACAGATAATATATACAGAAAAACTTTATTTATAAAGTTTATGTCAATATTCGAGTGCCGCCATCGAATTTGATAGAAAATTTTAAAATAAAATATAATTCGGTTAGAGCAGCGAATTTATTTCATATTGATTTACACCGGCGAAAAGTCTACAGTTTGTGAATTTAAGTTTTACACTGCACCACCAACACTGCACCTTTTTCTCTGTAAGCAATTTCTATAAATTTGCAGCTATAGAATTTTTACATTTTCTGTTTATTTGATGTTTATTTGATTTTACGGCGCAATGAAGATTATTTTTTATAAATATACTGTCCCTAGATAGCAAATCATAAAATGAAAAGTGTGTCCAAGATAAGTGGTTATTAATTTATTATAATATGCAATGTTTACATCAGAAGCACGATTATCATTAAAAAAAGTCGTGGTCAACCCCTAATTTTTGAAAAATCCAAACAACTATGAAAAACTTTGGCGTTTGAAAGGTGGATCCTTGCTCTACAAATTCCATACCCATTTTGCTCTGTTAATTAATATCTACTACGACTTCACACGACTATAGCTAAAATTTGACTCATAGAATCGATTCACAATTTTCGCGTTTGAAAGGTGGATCCTTCCTCCACAAACTCTATACCAACCTTGCTCTGTTAATTAATATCTACTACGACTTCACACGACTATATCTAAATTTTAACTTTTAATATCTTCTTGCCATTTTACAAAAATGAAATAGTTCTATTTTAGTTCAGAGAATTGTTGTTTTTGTAATATTAAATATTTGAATTATTTTTTTTTTATTAATTTTGATTATATCGATGTAAATTATTTTAGTGTAATTTTTTTCGAGGTGATATCAAAATTTTTTACGAAATGTTAAATAATAATATATTTTGTGCATATAATTGTAATTGAAAATTTCGTGATACTAATTTAATATTACAAAACTACATAATATAATAATTTACTATACATTATAGCTAATCTCGAGATATATTTGTTTTATATGCAGCAATATTAATTATATATACTTGACTATCAGGATAGTATTAAAATATTTTGTAAATATATAATAGTCTTGCCATATTTAACTATAATGGTTTTTCGGGATAATTTTTCGCGCTAACTTCCCAGAGGTGTTTGCCACCGTAAAATTTTCATATTTTTTCAAATAGCATAAAATTTAAATTTTGATTTTGGGGATTTTTAAACAAGTGATCGCTGTACAATAAAAAAATGTACAAAATATTCATTCCATTCATATAAAATGTTACTCTATTTATTGATAGTAAGCACATATACTCGTATAAGAATACCAGTACTATACAAAAATTGAAAAAATAATTTTTTTAGAAAAGATAACGAAGAGAATAGTAGAATTAGTTGATGAATAGTGAAAACTCGAAACAAGTTTGAAATAAAAAATAAAATAATAAATTATCACAAAAAGAAAGTTATTCTCATTTATTCAAATTTAATTAGTGTTAAAAGTATGCAAAAATAATAGAAAAAAAATTTACAAAATAAATTTAAGATAAGATAGTGTAATAAATAATTACGAGATATTTTTAAATGTCACGCAATTACAACGAATGTTAGTTTCTGCTAGATCTTTAAAAATACAAGATTCGATACCACATCTAATCATTTTTTCGTCGAATTAATGTAGATTGATCTTACAAAATCCTAGACACTTTCGAAGTTTAGTATAGATAGACAGTCATGCCAAGGGGTAGTTTTCTGTATTCTTTCCATTTCTGTACATTCTTCATTGTGTTTTCACGCGATTAGCCAAATTTGTTTTAACCATAACAATAATAGCTTCACGTGGTGATGAATATTGATTGTCTTTGTAGGTACTGGTTGAATTTCAGTCCGAAAATTTACATTGCTGTAACTATAAATGGCATTTAACAACACATTTTTGTTTTGTATCACAACATACCAAACTGGTCTAAAACATAACCGCATGAATCTTAGAAAAAATTTCGAATTGTAATACTTTTTAAAATATTTACAAAATACAAAAAGCTCTGTTTCAGTCAAAATTCACTGGGACCTCCGAAATAATGAAAAAAGATGATGGAAAAAGTTTCATCCTGTTCGGACAAACCTTCTGGGTAGTAGCTAGAACACAGGCGTTATGCCTGAAGGCACACACGTACACACAGATGTTTTGAAAACTACTGGTTTTGACTTCAAACAAATATGCCGGAAAAACGTATTTGAACAGGAATTACATATAAATTCTTTATGCCCAGTCTTTCCAGTTTCCCGGAAAAATTCCCGGAGAATTACTAGAATAGTGCCACTGGTGTGCTATTTTCCACCAGTCAACCTAATTTTTTCTAAAATTCATATATTTAATATCAAAGCATCATCAATTTATTAAAGCAACGATTCATAAATATTTGTAGTTGAAGAGTTCATAAACCAAAACAACAAATAGGATGCAAATACATATTAAAATATTTTAATTAACCCAAAAATAACCGAAAATATTTTTTAAAATTCGTTTAAAATCATTTAATTATTTATTTTTTAAATTTAAATCTCATGGGTTTAAGATTTTGAAAAATTTGGTTTTAATTTGCCATACGATTTTCATTTTCTTTATGGTAGCGCGTTTTGCTTTTGGAAATTCTCATTAGAATTTAATAAATAAATCAAAGAGAAAATTTAAAATTTTAATTGGTTTGGTTTTTCTTTTTTTAGTTTATACATCTCGTTTATTTTAGATATTTATTATTAGAAGATAATATTTCATTTTCAACGCTTTGTTTAAAAAAAAATCTTTTTTGTATGGTAAAATAAAAACAAAAATCTGAAAACTCATTTCCCAATTCAATCAATTTTAATTTTCGTGAAAAAATAATAAAATAAATATTTTATTTAACAATTAAATATTTATTTTATTTTTGTTTCTGTATTTTCTGTTTTAATAAAAAAATTATTTAATTAATAACGCTATTTTAATTTAATTAAAAAGCAATTTAAACGTTGTCTCATTGTTTAATAATAATAATTAACTCATTCAATATATGTTGAATTTTTACATCGGTAAAATTAATTGGAAAACAATATTAAAATTTGTTGAGAATTTATTCGTTTGTCAAAATATCGATAAAATATTATTTCGTTAAATGCTTTCAATTTTTATAACAATACGACGCGAGACTTATTAAATTGACGTACATATTTGTTAAACCAACCTTGATATTGATTTTCAGATGTACACAAAAATATGGTTATTTATTTTAATTTTGTTAAACATTCCAGACAGATTTCGTATTAGCATGGAAATAATGTCCGTTCGTCAATATTGACATAATAAAAGAAACTTTAAAATTGTTGTATATTTTTTGTATGCGGTTTGTTGTGGTGTGTTTTAAGTGGAATACATATATGCAAATTAGGTAAGCAAAAAAAATTTTTATGGAGCTGGGGTGCAAAAACTCATTTTTTACTATTAAGCGTTTTTTTGCATGCATAATAATTGTGGTGAGTAGTCTTTTGAGATAAACACATCGTAAAATCATCTGAAATGTTCAAATCTGAACGTTACGGGCTACATAGTGGTAAGTTAAAATATTTAAAAATTCATAATTTTAATATTTGGTTAGATTGCATTTTAATAATAATAATAATAATAATAATAGTTCCCAACGACCTATTACCCCTCCCAACCGCGCGCGGGGAGTCTCCATCTGTATTATTATTATTTTTTTGAGTATAATTCCAGTGATTATAAACATGGATATCAAACTGCTTAACCTGTGAAATTAAAGAAAATTAGCAAGCGGGAAAATCTATATTAGTATTAAAATCAAATCTGATTATTAAGAGGCAAACTAGGTGAACAGCTAAGCAAAACGATACCCGTCGCGGACGGAAGGAGAACAGAGGTTGAGTCTGCTTAGTACAAGCAGATTAAAATTGAAGAATATAGCAATCAACTAATAAAATTTCATAAAATTTGATAAATAAAACAAAATAAAATGTAACAAAACAAAATGTTACACGTAAATGTTTTATTTTCTTGTGAAATTTTTATGTTTTATAAAATGGAAAAAGTTTTTAGGAAATACAGCAACAATAAAAAGAAATGTACTGTAAATGGAACCAGTATTGGTTAGTATAAATGAAATACCTATAAAACTGGAAATTAAAAAATTATGCAACGCAATGCGTATACAGTGTAATAGGTTGAATACATCAAAAACATGCTATGCTTGGTAAAAGTATAATCAGTTTCAACTTAACGCCCTAACATATAAAAAATTATCAGTACTAAAATTTAAATTGTTATGAATTTTTATCGAATAATATAAATTTTCCATCGGCACTAAATTATAACTTTAATTCAAAGGATTAGTTAAAGCTAATCAATTATGCAATTCTGATGACATTGTTTTTGAATTTATAGATGATCAAGATTTCTTGTAGTAACAGATTTGGATAAAACAATACTGAAAATGAATCAATCGTTAAAGATAACTTAAACGTAATTCCTTCAGATACGAGGGTATATCAAAAAGTCTTGCAATATCATATGGAAAAAAAGGGTGAGTGAGACAACAATATATTTTTCAAAACCATTTTTTGTCGCGATGAAACTTCTAGAAGAACATTTCAATGTAAATTTTACAGTTCGTTCGTTTTTGTCAATTTAGTAACACGTGTTTTGAATTTTTCTTAAAACGAATGAAATTGAATATCGCACCGTTATTAAATTTTTCTGTAAAGATGGACGAAATGCAATTTATATATTCAACTTTATGTCAAAAGTTTACGGCGAATCTGCACCATCATATGCCACAGTAACAAGGTGGGTAAAATTATTCAAAAGTGATCGGGAGTCATTAGAAGACGTCAACCGCTCGGGTCGGCCAGCAGATGCTATTAGCCATGAAAACGTAATTTTGGCCGAATCTATTGTATTGGAGGACCGGCGTATTTCTGTTCCGCAGTTAGCGTGGAGACTTTCTCTTTCATACGGTACCACATATACTATATTACATGACCACCTTCACATGTCGAAAGTAAGTGCGCGATGGGTTCCCCGTTTGTTGAATGCAGAATAAAAAAAAATGCGTGTTCAAACTTCAAAGGCGATTTTAGATATATACAAAGAAGATTCAGAAAATTTCTTTGATAACATAATAACAGGCGATGAAACATGGCTTCATCACTGGGATCCGGAATCCAAACAAGAATCGATGCAATGGATTAAACGTAGTGAACCACCACCAAAGAAATTCAAAACTCAACCGTCTGCTGGTAAGGTTTTGGCAACAATTTTTTGGGGTGCTGAAGTAATTTTGATAATCTATTATATGCCACCGAAAACCACAATCACAGGCATATATTACGCAGCGGTTTTGCGAAAATTTAAAAAAGCGATCCGGGGAAAACGGCCAAGGAAAGTTAGGAAAAAAATCTTGCTTCTTCACGACAATGCACCAGTGCACAAGCCTAATATTGCTCAAGCTGCATTAAAGGACTGCGGCTTCGTGGAAATTCCGTATCCACCGTACAGTCCAGACTTGGCACCCAGTGACTACTTTCTGTTTCCCAATTTGAAAAAAACACTAAGGGGCCGGAAATTTTCCAGTGACTATGAAGTACAGTCTGTTGTAAATGAATATTTTATGGAGCAAAAGAAATCTTTTTTTTTAGAGGGTTTAGGCAAGTTAATTGATCGATGTGACAAATGTATAAACCTTAAAGGAGATTATGTCGAAAAATAAAAATATTGCTGTCTCACTCACTCTTTTTTTTCATATGATATTGCAAGACTTTTTGATTTGCCCTCGTATATGTAAATATGCAAATCTAAGGAATTAAATTCAGAAAATTGTATATTTAAAAGGATCGCTCAATTTGACGAAGCTCCTCAAAACATCAAATACGGGAAACGATACACCGAACTTAAAGGAAAAAAAACTCGTGTGTTGTAATTTTTGAGACGATACATACTTTATGTCGGTGAATGTCGCATATTGATATGGTGAATGAGTCGATGATTGTAGTATCAATTATTTTGCGAATAATTGAGCTGATACAAGCTTAAAAAAATTGTAGCATATGGATCAGGCAAAGACTGTCTCCTTAACAAAAATATAAACTTTATTTGTTTTTAAATGCGGAAATCAAAATATATATCAAAGGTAGCCAAGGAAAACTGTCTTTTCATGCCTCAAATTTTGCACAAAAGGCGAGAAGCAAGTTAATTTGATATTTCTCGCCTTTCAGTTTTGTCCGACAGATTATCTACGATTTTGCACAAATCGACAAAACTTAATGGCGAGAAAATTGAGCAACTTTTGATTAGTTGTCAAATTACGATTTTTTTGTGTCATTTTGTGTTGGTATTTGGAAAAAGTTTAATATTTCTATATTGAAAATAAATAAAAATACATAAAATAAAATTCTATTAAATGTTGGTTCAATAAGTAAAATCTATTATATTAATACGCTTAATTTTTTCAAACTCAACCCTAAAATGACCCCTAAACATGATCCGATCCGTTTAAATTTTTCAGGGTAGGTCGACATAAATATAGCGGTGTGCCTTTGCTAGAAAAATAGGAAAAATTCCACCGGGAAGTACTTGAAACGGGTACCTCAGGTGTTTTCAGCAAAATTTTGTCACGACGCCAGAATGCCATGACAAAATATGTTTATATATTGAATCTATGATCATGCGCATTACACCGTGACAATGACAAAATGTATTATAATTTCCGATGTTTTTGTCATAACACTGTTGACAAAATGACAAAATGAGTAGAAAATTTGTAATTGAATCACAATTAAACGAAACAGAGAACATAAAATGATTTTAGATACATTTTGGCGTTAATAGTTGTGAGTGTAAAAATACAATTTTGTCATGACACTCTATCTATTTAACCTTCATGTTTACAACCAGCATACCCGGGTATGTCCATAATTCCATACATTTAGTATTGAATGATAATTTGTAATTTCATTTTAAATTGATAAATACATTTTGGCAAAATGTAATCTAAAACAAATAATTGTTATTAACAAATAATAATTACTAAAGATTTCAGCTGATAAGTCACCTAAATCCATAAAATTTTGGGTAATAAAACACGAAAACTTACCCGGGTAAGCGGTTGTAAACATAAGGGTTAATATTTAAAAGTTAACCGCGTATTTGAATTTACTTTATTTTAGATAAAAGTGCATCAAATTTACATCTTAAAAAATCTTCTTAATCATTTCTTAACCAAAAATTCAACAAAATGTATTCACGTGACTGATTATTCAGTCACAGGTCTGCTAGTGATTCTCTAAAAACATAATATCGATAGTATTCCAATAGCCATCATATACGACAGAAAAAACCAAATGAGAATTATCCGGGCTCGGTTAAGAGATCAGTTAAATCCTTTCGACATCGACGAAGCAAGAATAGAATAGAATTAAATTGTGTACACGGAGAGAAAAATTACCAGATTTTTTCCTATTTCTTTATAGCAATCAAGTTATAGCGCTCTGTACCATAATTTTAGTAAATACTTCTATTTTTATTGCGGAATTTCCTATTTCTTTGGTAATATCTGCTATATAGAAATTAGTACTACAACATTAACTAAATCTTATGTGTAACCTTTTATTTGTGACATAGGAACCGTTGGTTAAGCCAAGGCAACTTGTTTAGGAATAATTCCTTTTTGTTAATGAATAACTCACATTATTTTTCACTAAATTAAAATGCATTTTTATTTTTCTCTAGTTATTACAACTTCTTCGTGGTGAACAGTTGTGTTGTGGTTTTAGATGAGTAAAAAATGGTAAACAAAAAAATTGTGCAAATTATTTGTGTCATTTTAAAAGTTTATATACTTTGTTTTTTAATGGTTAGTGAGTGAATTACTTTGATTCAAATTTATAATTATAAATAAATTATTAGAATTACACTTGTATTAAATTATTGGAAATACACTATGAATATGCTATTTATAATATGAACATTATTATTTAGATATTTTGTAGCATTATTATCCGCCATGATTTATGAGTCTGCAAAGTTATGTTGTAGTCGTATTATTTTCAATTTTTTAGAATTTGTAGTGTGTTTTTGAAACTGAGGAATGAAATTAATCTTACCAAATTGTAATTATAATCATTTCAGAAGAAAAAAAATCAGATGACTACCGTACACCCTTATCGTTGTGATACGCGACACATACGTTGTAAGTAAAAATATTTTGTGATTAAAATTATATAACTATATTTCTAGCATGTGTACAATTATTATTTATTTCAGATAATATCATCTAGAAATGGCTAAATGTGGATGCTGCATTTCCAATGAAAATTCTCCAGAGTAACTATTTAAAACTATGTAATTCAACAATATTGTTCGCTTTCATTATAAATAATTTATTAAAATGTATTATGAAATCAAAATTGCGTTTTATTTGTTCATATGTTAGACGGGTGCTTTGCTATATTACAATGTAGAAACTTCCATAAATATCATGAATGTTCCTATTTTTCTAGGGATTCAATCCAATAAAATATGCAAATGCTGCAATATTATATTGGAAAAGATGCCAATAATATAAGAATAGTTCCCTTATCGGTGTACATATTGTCCTATAATGCATGAGGTAGAGTGCTTTGTGTATGATCATAAAGATGAATATTATAGAACACATTCCTATTTTTATGACAACCGGGTTTAACATTTTTAATAAATTTTACTATATCTCGCGGTAGTCAATCCTTATCATTAAATAGTAAGCTTTCCGATAATAGGCCACAATTCCGTGGGATACGATTCCGGGGGCTCCGATATTTTATGGAGATGTGTGCTATATTTTTTTCCGTGTACCTATAATCAATTACACTGTTTATGGTTATTTTTATTTGAAGGTTTAGGGAACTATATCGACTTCCCAGAGAATTAGCCGTGAAGCTAATAAATGAACTGGAACCATTTTTCCACAATACTACTTACCATACCGCAATTCCAGTACACATGCAGATCCTCACGGCGTTAAATTGTTATGCCACCGGTGGTTATCAGCGGCAAGTGGCGATGAATTATTTAAATAACATGTCTCAAACAAAAGTGTCAGATTGTATACGGATGTTATCAAAAATAATCTTTACAAATTTATTAAATAAATATGTATACTTTCCAGTTTCTGCCGAGTAAGGTTGCCAATGGCTCATCGTCATAAGCAATTGGCATGGTTGGATTTGTTTCTTTTAGGCAAAATCTTGAATAAGGAACGATTTTATTAACAAAAAATCGTTCCTCATTCAAGATTTTGCCTAAAAGAAACAAATCTAACCATGCCAATGGCATATGACGATGAGCCATTGGCAAGGTTGCTGCCGAGGAAAGTTCATCAATTAAAGAACGGTAATTTCAAAACAACTTAAATTAAATTTTAATTATTTTTTACATGTATTGTATGTTTTACCTGTATATGGAAAACGAGGCACTGCAATTTTTCAAGGGCAAGGTAGGAACCGCCAGCCGGAGTATTCTGTGAGAAGCTTAATGTTAATATTAACGTTCGTCTCCCTGACTACTGCAGCGTGTACCAGGCTGAAGTGGTGGCGATAGGCGAAGTCGGGACATGGTTGAAGCATAACGTGGTATCCGTTAGGGATATCGCGATTTATGTGGACAGTCAGGCGGCGGTCAGGTCTCTAGAGGCGGTTTGTCTGAAGTCACGGGTGGCGCTGGATTGCCGATAATCTCTTAATGAGACTTAATGAGATGAGCGAGTATTTCAGTATCCAGATAATCTGGGTCCCTGGTCACTCGGACATCACGGGAAACTGCAGTGCGGACGAACTAGCTAGGTACGATACGACTCTCCAGATGCAGCCAGAAAGGGCAGGTCTAGGGAGGCCTATAGCAGCGCTTAGATCAGTAAAAAAGGCCATCGCCTTGACAAACGAGAGGTGGGCCAACACCCTCACGTGCAGGGTAGCAAAACAGGTTTGGCCAAAACTGGACTTGCGGCGCACCAAAGCACTAGTAAAACGAGAGGTAGGATTGGTCGTAGTGATACTGACAGGACACTACCTTTTTGGGGAACATGCAAGAAGGCTGGGTCTACTGACGAATGACTTTTGTAGAAGTTGTTTAGACGAAGAGGAGGAAGAGACGTTAGACCACTTCCTATGCTCGTGTCCGGCACTATCATACAGAAGGCATAAGTATTTAGGTGTGTACGGTATGGACAGCCTTTCGTAACTTGCGGGCTGTGGAATGCGAGATATTTTACACTACATAAGTAGCTCTGGATGGTTTCAGTAGGAGTAAAGGGGAGATAGGATCCTGTGGTATCACAATTGGCCACTACTGACCTAAGTGTGCGATAGCAGCCACTCTAACCTTACCTAACCTTACCCTACATGTATTTGATTTATTTTCAGATTTTTTGAAAAAAATGGAATAATGGGAGTTATTTACCTGATTGACGGGATCCAGATTAAAATATGTGGCCTTAAAAAACTATTGAAAATATGTATGTGAATAGGAAAGGGTTTCAGTGAATTAACGTTCAAATAGTAAGTTACATAATTGAAATAATTTGTTACATTAAAAATAAAATGTTTGTTTTATAATACCATCAAAAGGTGTGTGACGATAATTTACGGGTATTGGACGTAAATGCGAGATAGCTAGGATCTTGCCGTGGCAGTTTTATTTTCAATGATAGCCATTTATTGTAGCATTTAAAGCAAAATTTCAATAATAACGCTGACAAATTTACTTGGTTGCTCGGTAAGTTCTATTGATGTTGGTATTTTTTTTTTTAATTTTTTTCTTAGGCGATTCTGGATATGAGTTGCAACTGTGGCTAATTACTCCTCTCCCACAATCAAATATAAGCCATCAAATTCAATTTAACCAAAAGCATGCTATTGTGAGGAGTGATGTTGAACGCTGCATTGGACTTTTGAAAGGTTGATTTAGGTACATATTCTATAATATCAAATTTTTGGGATATACAAGCATATCTAATATTTTTAATTTAAAGTGTTTGTTGGAGGAAATGGGTATGCGGTACGATCCAACCATCGTGAGATATACGGTTAACGCTTGCTGCGTTTTATACAACCTAATGGTTGATGTAAAATTAACTGAGGCTGAAGAGGAAGAACTTCCTCAAATAATAGCGAGGGAACAATTAATACAGGATTATGAGGACATTGAAGATGTGGAACATGAAACCATTCGGCAAAAGGGTGTTCGGCCTCAACGCTTGGGCTTCCCTGGAGAACCGCTACTCTATATTTCGCCAATACCGTGATCGGCGGCATGTTAGCTATCACGAAAACTGCTTCCTTTCCAACTGTTCTGTATGCACTGCATACACGCAGTGCTAGGGTCCGTTGCACACGCTCCAACTGTTCACGTGCCTTAGCAGTGTCTAAAGCTCGTATCCAGATGAGTGCCCCATAAAGTATTGAGGATAAAACCACTGATGAGAGCAATTTTCTTTTACTAGCGCTTGGTCCACCAATATTCGTCATCACTTCGATGAGCCCTTTATATATATATATATATATATATATATATATATATATATATATATATATATATATAATATATATATATATATATATATATATATATATATATATATATATATATATATATATATATATATATATACCTCAAAATCTTCGGGCCCGCAAAGATATTGTGAAATTTGAGGATTCCTGTCCCAACGGCGGCGTCTGTAATTAATTCAACAATTTATTAACTTGCAAGATAATTAATTTATGATAATGAACTTCTTACAACCACTAAATCTAGACCTCCTTCTGGAACATCAGGAAGACCGTCAAATGCTTTTATGTCCACCATAGTCATTATCCGCTCCTGTTCCTCATTCAACGAGATGTTTGCGAGTTCGCCCCCTCCATTCGTAGTCCTATGTTGCCTTAGCTTCGTTGTTTTATTTTTCACAGCAAGGCGAATAACCTTCCAGCCATTCAAACATAAAAACATGCCTAACTTAATATTCAAAATAAACTAATAAAATATACATTGGCACTCACTTTTTTCCATTGTACAATTGATTTTGCTAGCCCAATAGCATTTAGTTGTTGTTGGATATTGTCCCAAATACTTTGGGTTAGTTGTGCTCCTTGTGGCGATTGGAACCGGCCGTTAATAAATTCTAATATATTATCAATTAAATTTATTAGCAAGGTTTTCTGCTGAAAAATATAAAAATGACAAAATAAAAAATAAATAAAAATATATATTGGCAGTTTGTATTATCTTACCGACATCAAATTCAAACTTTATACTGTTTGACGTTTAGCCTGAAAATATAACACAAAAATCTTGTCGCCTTTCTTCTCACTATGCAATATACATGGTCGGAAATAAAAGCGAGAGCGAGTGTCTACTCGCATAGTGCTTAATCGCTTTTACTCGCTTTTAGCTACAAGTCGCACTAAAAAAAGGCGACTCGCTGTGTGCAAAATTTGGACCCAGATTAAAAAGTATTTAGTCAGGATCGTGCCACAAGACGACAAAATATGAAATTAATTTCAGGACACCAATTTTGTCCCGAAATGTGTGAAACGAAATGAGTGTAACCGGAATGATGTAGTAGTAGCATATGTGTTTGTGTTAGTTTCGTGCGTATCATTGTTTTTCTGCATATGCAAGTCACGTGTCATTCTTTTTTTGTTTATTCATATTAACTCTTTGAGTGCAAACATGATTTCGGCTAGTGTATTGAGGAACAGGATTGCGCTTTTTGGCACTCAAAGGATTAACCATTGTAAACGCCATATTTTTGCCATTTTGTTTATGTATTTTCGATTTTTTTATAATTAACATTTTATTTTTAAAATTTATGGAATTTAAAATAAATTTAGATGTACAATTAATTTATGATAATAGAAAATATAAAATACATTGGCATGTTAAATAATGACACTCCACAGCTCGAGAGCAGACGTAATGTGCTGAGAAAAGGAAATAAGCACCATAAAAATTAAACCGATTCGCCCGGATTGCTGTTATTTTGGTGCTGTTCATCATACAAATGACACAAATACGAACAAAAGAAAAATACAAATACAAAGACATAATTGTGTATTATACACTGTTTACGTATTCGATTTTTTTTGCTTCACTCGTTTTGAATGAGTAACTCACGAGACAAAATCGATATACAGGAAACAAATGTGCCTATAATACGCATTTGGGTTTGGTAAGATCTACTGATTTAGTTCTCTATAGAACTGGTAATACACAGGATATGACGACTCTGGTCATGTTAGGAAAAATCAAATTTGAATTTTAGAAAAAACTATGATTTAGTTTAGACGGCGACTTGGTTGATATTTATTTTCAGTGTCGCATGTAATCAAAAACTAATTGCTATATTTATTCGGTAATAGAACTGCTACAAATAGTTATTTCACGACAAGAGGAACTTTCGATTTTAAGAGATAAAGGCGTAAAAGCTATACACTCCAACGGCACGGGCGGATTACGTTTGCATCGTAAAAGTGAATTTAAACATAATTCCTATTGTTGAATTTATTTCATGTCAACACGATGCTTGTACTATAATATAAGTGCATTTGTAATAAACGTGAAAAAGAAGATCGAGACCATAAAACATTTATAAAATAGTTACTTTGTGGTTGACAGGTCTTGTGTTCTCATACATGCCATAAATGATTCATTAAATGGAATGAATATGTTAGAATACATTCAGGAGAATTTCAGTTTTGTAGCTAATAGCACGACTCATAAAAAACAATTACACCAATATTTATTTGCTGTTTATATTTCGTAAATATTAAGGTGGAAATAAGAATAAGTCGTCTATCTGCAAAACAACGGAAATTAATTTGAGATTTTTTATGTTCTATGAGTTTTGCATAATTACGTGTTCACCAACAATTACATGAATCAGTAAACTAGCATGTAAAATATTTTTTAAGAAAGTTGTCTAGTGCAAACCAGGCAAAATTTGAAAATAGTAACGCGGAGGTAATAGTATCATTTAATATTAATATTTGGCCAGAAGACACTGCCTGACACTCTTTTACCTGGAACGAAAAATTCTTAAAGAGCGTGGAGTTAAAGCCAATAATTTTTATTGTGACGAGTTTGTGCAATTTATAATTAAAAATTATTTTTATTATCAACCACCAAAACAAGTAAAATTGACTAAGAAAATATGTTCCAAGAAGAATAATGGAAAAAGAAAATGAGTTCGGCAAACAAATTCCCTAAACTTTTTTGCAAAACTGTTTTGCGTACACATATTAATACACACAAATGTTTTTAATTCTAATCCAAAATGCGGTGCTCGCATTAAGGGTTTTGTCGCCGAAACAATACAGGAGAACAAATCCTATCACTAATCAACACATGTGGGTATGATTCAATTGTTCAAATTTTTGCCTTTATGAGTATGGATATAATAAGTCGGTGAGTATAAGGAAGGTTAGTATAAAGAAATAAATTGTATCGAGCAATTTAAGAATACTAAACAACTAAACACAGAATGCCAAATAACATATCTAATTTAGAAATTGGTACCAAAATCTACATCAGTTTTTCAAAAGTGTATCTAACAAGGTCAAGTTCGAGTTATAAATATCCACTGCTGCTATTTGCCTTTCGATATTTTTGCAGTAGATGAAAATATTATCGGTGACGTAGAAAATTCCATATCATTCGTTAGTTTGATAACGTAGTTTGATTGTAGACAAAATCATAAATATTCAACAACTTAAACTATAATATCAAAATAAGCGATATTCAAGAAGTAACCAAATTAAACTCTGAAAGTTTTCATAATAAATTATAATCAAATTTTAAAGCATTACAACGTAATAATTAAAGGGTCCAATAACAATTGTGAAATATATGACGACCTTCGAAACTGTTCTACTAGCAGCACGGATCAACATCATGTAAATCGTGTAATTTTTTTACACTAAACAATAACTTTTCCCCATTTTATTATTTAGTTAAATCCAATTGACATTGCATTGCATGCCAGATTCACCAATATATTAGCAGCTAGGGATTTCAATGTATTAATTTTCTTAAATCCTATATTGATGATATTGTAACGATCCGCAACACGGGCGAGGTGGTCAAGGATGGAAAATCTCCAGTCCGGGACTTGTTTCTGCCCAGATCGTTGACATGGTGGTATTCCTCCAAGAACGACTAGCACGAACAATTATTAGACCCACAACTTACCAATAGTTGGTGTGTATTTGTTGTTTTATTTGATTTTGCTTTGTGTTCTCTTCTTCAAATTTATACGATCACATATATAGTTGTTCTGTTTTGTTTGGGGGCAATTGAATTTGTGAAACAGCAATCGATGATAACATTTTCCGTTCTCAGATTATTGATGGTCGTCTCGATATTGTTTTCAACTTCGATTGTAATAATTTGTTTTGTATTCGCCTTTTAACGCAAAGTAGCTGACATCTAGCGAAACATTTTTGAAATAAAGCGAAAGGTGAATATTGTTTTTTTGATGTTTCTTCTGTGTGCTTGTTAATACAAATAGGATAAAGTTTTATTCGAAACTATTTGTTTAAATCATGCGACAAAATAAAAATAATAAATTTTGTGCAGTGCTAAAATGTAATACGCGATACACTAAAGAAAATAATGTTGCCTTACACCATTTTCCAGATTGTTAAAGAAAAGATGGTATTACGTTACAACAATTTACAAACCAGTATCGAAATTAACAAAATAAACTCAATACACTTTGAGGATACCGATTATAAAAGTAAGTTTATTGTTTTCATATTAAGTGTATTTAAATTATAATATTGTGATTTATTAGGTGCTGAAAATAAAAGATATTTAATTAAAACCGCAGTTCCGACAAACAATGTACCGCAAAGCAAATTTGATAAACCTTCACCGAATCCAAGAAGCGCACGATTGCAAACATTGACAACAAAATGCACAAATATTGAGTTAAGTCCTGCTCCCGCTGATGAAAATGAAAATAATCTGGGAATACCGAGAACACACAGGCCCAGTAAATACTGGAATTCAAGTAAACATTGTTCTTGATTCAGTTATTGCTAAAGATATTGAATGAAATTCACGTCTAGCAATAGATGATTTAATAACAACTGGACCTCAGTTAAATATAATGACTTCTTTATGTGATTCTAACACAATCCAACTAATAGAGAATAGCATTGTGAATTTGGGGCTTCAACTTGACATATATAACAGTATTTTTCATTTTGAGTTATCAATTAAACTTAGAATCTTATTAGTGCTAATCAAACTAAAGCAAATTATTGATTTTTCCGTAGTAGCGGTGTTGTTTGGAATATGTATTCTAATGAGTAAGAGAAAAGCAAGTTTAAAATCATTAATTTATTGCCCTTCAAAAGAGGAAATCGAAATAAATATTACTCAATGTTATAAAAATTTTACGGATGTACGTGCTTTTTAGATTGCACTAAAATTGAAATTATTCAGTCTAACTGCCTTCAATGTAAGGTGGTAACACACTCCCACTATACGGGGAAAAATACGATAAAACTTCTAGTTGGCGTCACTTCAGCTGGACTAATTACCTATGTCAGTAAGGGTTACACTGGAAAATCATCAGGCAAATATATATTTAATCGAGAAAGTTTAATAAACTTATTTGACCAAAATGATACGACAAAGGTCCATTGTCATTGAAAATGAATTTAAATTGAAGGGCTTAAAATTGTAAAGACTATCATTGATGAATTCGAGGCAACAGTTTAGTAAAGATGAAACAATATACAATAATGTTGTAGCTGTTGCCCGAGTACATGTCGAACTGCGCTATTCGAAAAATAAAATTTTAGCTAATAGAATCGACCACCGTTTATTTCCAGCAATCGGCGATATATTTTGCATGTAGTTTAGTCAACTTAGCAACTCAATTTTTAATGCAAATAAATTTTAGTCAAAGTTGAAATAAAACATTTCAAATTCGTTAAAACACTTCGTTTAATAAATTATAGGGATTTTAGTTTATTTGAAATATAATTTATTTATTTATTTCATCGTAAATTATTATTTTTTTATTAATTATAATTTATTTATTTATTTAGTCACAAATTATTTATACTAAGTTGATTACAAATTTTTTTACTAAATACGATTTATCGCTCGTCAGATTTTTATTTAGTTGTCACTTTGAGGTTTTGTAGCCGACTTAAAAGTAAAAGTTTTATATTTTATTGATATGCTAAATCGAACTCGCTCAGTTCGATCACCTGTGATTCCACAAATTGTAAACACGTAATCATCAGGTTGTTGTTGATGAGTTTACAATATTTATTACGACATTGCTAATGGATAAAATGATTATTCATTACATATTAGCTTTAACTTTTTAACCCAATTAAAATTTACAAAATAATGCAACATTTGAAAACATGATGCATTATTTTGTGTGGCAAATCATTCTACCATACTATCATTTGCGTGTGTAATTGACGAAATGTTTAAAAACGGTAGAGGGGTTATTATTTGTTACTTGCCTTTATTTTAATGAGAATGATGGATGCCGGATCTCAAGATGTTTGGACAATGGACATTGGACATCCACAGTTATCATTAATTCATATAATATACATCTATCTATATACATATTATGATTACAATGTATATGTATATATTTATAATGTAATGTATCACAATTAATTTCATAATAGCTGTCTTATCACAATTTATCACAATCACAACATTTTATCGAAATAAATTTCTTTTAAAGTGGCCACCATATCTAGCATAAATGGCTTATAAAAGGTACGCCGATAACTAAAATTTCATCATTTTTTTTGACTAAATGACAAAATCTGCTGATCTGCAATCTAATAAGAACATATTTAATTGGATTTGTCCATAATAAGGATGATTTGGCCACAATTCTAAATTATTGTTTATATTCGCAGTATAACTTAGAATTGGAATAAGCTCTACTATGCTGTAAACGATACCACTCATAGGACACTAATTTCTAATATTTTGTTTTTAGTTGAAATGTAGGATCTACTAATCCAAAGTTACTAACTCTTTCTTTGAAAACGTTAATATATTTTTTTAATGTCAGTTTCTCTGTGTCTTAATTATTGCGTTGTTTTCAAAATTTGTTTATCTATAGTTTTAAATATTTATATTGAGTAATTTTATATCTTATGTATGACTCTAGTTAAAAAGTTTTTAAAGAATGGCCCGATATAATCCCAAGAATATAGCATAGCAAACACCGGTGCAAAGTATAAATCCAACAAGTTTTATGCATGATGAACCTATCACTCGAAGTACACCGCAACTACAAAGTTATCTTGATTTTTCGCGAAACCGTATATGTAGAGGATACTTGAGCGGAACATGTAATAAAAGATTTTGCAACAATCTACACGTTTCATAATTAAAGTCCATAGTATGTTGTTACGATTACCAAAACGGTAATTGCCACCGTAAAATATGTAAATTTTTATATTATTTTTTAACGAAGGAGAAATATACTCGGGAACATGGCGATTTTCCCGAGAACGAGTTACAGCATGAATATCATTCTGGAGCATTATTAGGACTACCCCCAAGCAAGCCAAAGTAGTCGCTCCAAAACGGGATCGTAACGATACAGATCCTTGGGATGAAAGAATTATGCCGATGGTGTTACCAATAAGGAAACCTAAGAATATTAATAGTAGCTCTTATCCGGGGAATTTTTCAATTCGAACGAATTTATTGAATGTAAGAGTTGTTTTACCACAAGTGGTTTGGCGTAGTAATATAGAGGCATAACATCCTTTCAAAACTAAAACAAAAATATATTACTATATAATAAAAGTATAAAATATATAAAAATAAATATATAATAAAAAAAATAAATTAAACCATAATACGAAAAATAATAATAATTCACAAATATAAATAAAAAATAAAATACTGTCAATATCACAATCCATAATACAGGTAAAACGTCGAACTGTAAATAAAAAAGTAAATATCAAATAAACATAATAATCATTAAGAACGATACTTATCTTCTATACATTTATCCCAATGCGGGGAGGGACGCTGCGGGGAGGGGCACCTTTCCTTTACCACGGCAGCGGGAGAAACCGAGACCAAGCCCTTCCTTCTCTCCCTGGAAGAATAGCGCGCCACAGACCTCGTAAGCCACGCCCGTCGAACCTAGATAGTAGATTTGAATTTCCCGAGCACTTTGGAAAGCCGCGCGCGTCTCATTTCCCGCCAGGTTTGAATCTTGAAGTGCGCTAACGGGATCAACAGGCTCCTAAAAAGATAAAAATAGCGAGTTTTCAAAAATAAAATAAAATAGCGAACTTACATCAGTTCCATAGGAACTGGCTCGCCTCCATCTTCCTGTGTGCCGTAACCGGGAAAAGACTCCTGAATAGAAAAATGAATAAGATCGCAAATCGCAAAATGTGTCTCTTGAAAACTTACATTAAAATCGAATTGATCTTGCTCCGTCTTCAAATGTGAGGAAGGCGGCTGCTAGAGATTCACTTGGGATGTTGAGCGAGTCTTGACAGATCCATGGAAGGGTGGCTCGTGATGGCCCTGGGACCGGGTTGGCGTCTCGGGAGATCCATAGGGTGGTATCATGGGACTGGTCCTTGGCTTAAATTTGTGGATTGTGAATTTCGATTTTGATCGAATATTTTTCGTTTTCGAGGCAATTTCCAAGGCATTTTGAAAAAAAAAATGAAAAGAGTTTCGTTCAAAACGAAAAGAGTTTTGTTCAAGCCTCTCGAGATGAGAAATGGTAAGAACCGCTCGTTCAAAGTGGTGCTTTATTTATACTCGAGGCTTGACTTGATGAAATCGCTATTTTTGTCTTTTTTTTAATTTAAAAAGTTAGTAGTTTGCTTTCTTAAAACAATTTCAACCCAGTCTTATTTGAATCGCGCGCCAACTGTTTTGCAACTTTGAATCTGACTCGCGCGCCAACCGTTCTGCAACTTTGAATTTGAATCGCGCGCCAATAATGTTGTAACTTTGAATTTGAATCGTGCGCCACTAATTTGAACAAAAAAATTTGCTTTGCGGTCGTCCCATAAAATTCTCAAATGTTGCAAGATTTAACGCGCACAAAAACTTGGAAATTTTTTGAAACCACCTGAGGTACCCATTTCGGGTACTTTCCGGTGGAATTTTTCCGAGCCTATGCACCGCGCAATATTTATGTCGACCTACCCTGAAAAAATCTGACGGTTCCGATCATGTTTAAGAGGTCATTTTAGATTTTAGTTTGAAAAAATTAAGAGTATTAGTATAATAGATAGATGCACTATTACGTCTATTGCACTATGCGCAAAATTAGTGAGGTTTAATTTTTTTATTCAGAGAGATCTACTTGCAATGGAATGTCCAACATTTCAAAAGGAATAGTGGAAGGTTGGAATGTAAAATATAAAATATTCAAATACATATATAAACACAAAATATAAATATAAAACACATTTCCAATTTCTAAAACTCTTTAAACTTAAATGAAGAACACTGTTTAATTAAATCGTGTATATAATAAAATTTATTTTTTAAATAATTTGTTGAAATAGCGGTTTAAACTTTAATAATTTATTTGAATCAAAATAAAAACCCATTGGCACCTGAAGAATTGAAACCAAACCTAAAATAATTACTTCCTTGACTCAATTGCTACTTCCTCCCATATTATATTTCAGAGTAACTGATTTTTACGCCGCATATCTCCAATATTCCAAAACGGCGGTCTTGCCCCGTGCCCGTACTGCATCAATAATTAATTGTGGTATAGAAATGAAAAGTTTATTAAAAATTTTATAACACAGTTTTTAATGATTTATTTTACTATTAACATCATATTACACTACGACAGGTGCCGGTGCAAGCGATATACACGTGTCGTCATAAAATAATCTAGTTGAAAAAACATTTTTATATAAAAAATTAGCTACATATATAATTTGGATTATTATATTACTACCTTGATCTGTTGTGTAGCAGTATTCGTCCAATCCATTAAATGTTGCAAAATACTGTGGCACAGTTTCGCTGTTTTGGTCACAACGTTCGCTCAATTGGTCTACTCTGACTTCCTGTAAAACATATATATTTTGGTTGCCATAAAAAATAATTCGTTTTGTATTTTTTATTTTTATTTATGGCAACCAAACCGCAACAACAACAAACAATTTAAGTATAAAAATTGTACTGTTGCGCCGCCGCTCACACACTTTGGAATTAAGCGGATAACATACATGGAAGTAATTAGTGCGATTGCTAAAAACGACTTGAAAAGCGCACATCCGAAAGGACCAAAAATGTCGATTGCAAGTGCTGCAAAATATATAAAAAAAAAAAAAATCGTAAACATTTTTACAGAAGAGCACACATTTATAAAAATGTTGACGATTTGCCAGAAGGGCAAAGCCGAACCACTACAAAAAAAGAGAATGACGCCATCTGATATTTTCATAGTGTGCGTGACACCGGTAGCTCAGTTCGTGATGTGTCTATTTCGTGGGATTGAATTTATACACTATATCTTAAGACAATAATAATGCCTAGGAATAACCTAAGGCAACAATAATGCCTAAGAATAATCATTATCAGATTTATCAAACTATAAAATATTTACATGAACATGAATAAAAAAAATTAGGAAATATTTACAAAATACATAAAAAAATTAAAATAAAATTAAAATCAATCCTTGTTCAAATCACCGTCTCTGGAATATCATTAACACAATACCGGTCTCGTCCGTTGAATTCCCAAATCCTGCCAAATATTTCTCCCTTTCAAAAAAAAATTACAAAATCCAAATCCAAGGGAACAAAACTGCTCACGTTTTATATATTCGTTTCTTAGAAGATCATATTTTTTATAATTTTAATCACTATTGTTAGATGTATACATATTTCCTTTTTATTTTTAACTATATCCCAACATTTATAATAGTTTATTTGTTTCTTTAATATAATACGCATACACAAAACATATACTGTGTCTTTGGAGCATCTAACTCAAACAAACTTTTTTTTATACAATTTTATTTACAATATTTAAGATATCAATTTTTTTTTTATATAATATCGATTAATATCATTGTATACATATTTTTCATTTTATTTTATTTACGTAACATAACATTTATTAATTACACATATTCAAAACATATACATATAATTTACGTATTATTAATGCACTGTATTTTATATTCACTATTATTATTAGCGGGTATATTCAATTTTTATAGTTTATTTAAAATTTTTTTTTTAAATTATGGTTGTAAGTCCTTGTATAAACAAATATTTATTGAACTTCTATATATATTTTTGCACATTCAGCTCCAATCAAATATTTTTCAAAACTCAGAAAAAAAATTCCAAAAACAAAAACTCCAACGAAAATAGCTTTGCTAACTAAATTTCAAAGAAATTAATTGAAACCGAAAACGTGATTTAAAAATGTTTGAACTATGAACAAGTGGAACCTAAATGAAAATTTATGGATACTCAAGAAGATTAAGCTGAACAGGTACCACAAAAAAATTTGAGCGGTAAGCGCCAGTTGTCCGGAAGATATGAAAAAATTTATCACCACAGTATGCGGACAATTTAGTTGATGGTATGGACAAAAGGGGTCAGGCAATTATTAACAGTAATAGTGACTTTACTATGTATTAGTTGGCAGCACCAGAATCTAATTAAATATAAGTCCTGCTAACTCCACACACATGAAACAAACAATAACTAACTAAAGATGTATTGGTAATTTTTTCCATTGCAAAAAAGTAGTAAAAGTAGTAGTAAAATATCTAAGTATAAATGTGTTTGTGGTGCAGAGACTTATTGTTGACTCTCAAATAAGTCAGTCTCCACAAAATAAGTCACGAATTGGGCCAGAGTCTTAGTTTTCTGGCATATACGCTCTTGTTGCACCTACTGTAAGTTGTTTTTTCTCTCAGTGATGCATGTACGTACATCTTACTTACAAACGACAGCCAGAATTTATCTGCATGTGAATCTTTTTCATTTTAAATCGTTTCATTATTGACTCTTTTTTCATTGTCAGCGAGTTTTCGAGCATGTTATCTGGTGATGACAATGATATATACCTATTGATTTGTTATGTATGAATTAATGACGGGATGAATATATATATATTCTATATAATATATTCTATATAAGTTTAGTAGATCAGTTTTGTGCAAGAAAATAATACTTACAAAGAGTTTCGAAAATTGAACGTATGTTTTCGGACGCTATCAAGTAAATTCAAGTTGCTAGAAATAAAGACCTAAATATTTGGATCTCCAGACTATCGGATTTACATGTATCGAAGTATTGCCATTGAAACGTTTGTGTTTTCAACGTTCAGAAACGTGAGGTATTTCTATTGTACTGGTATTTGTACTGGCAAATATCTTGTAATGGAATGTTGTTCATGCTGCCCTTTTCAAGTGGATTCGTATTATATATGTATATTGTCTCGTACTAAGTAACTTTTACTAATACTAAGTAATAAATGTTATTTTGTACGAACCAATATTGTTCCAAATTAGATGAGCGAATGAACATCATGTGAATGAACAATGAGCTACCTATGGCTATACGAAACATTTACGATACTAAAATATAATTAATTATTAACCTACAGAATTTGTTTAGGCCAGTAAATGTATAAATATCTGCTCGTATCTTGACGAGCATACATCCTTCGTGTTAAATGCTGTTGGGTTAGATTTTAGATCGAAAATTATTGGTCTCTAAAGAGGGGAATGATGACTTGAAAAATTTAAATCTTATAACAGTGCATATAAACTAACAAATTCAAAAAATGAAATTATAAACACATTTTTTAAGCAACTGTTTTTTTATTAAAATATTGATGTGTTTATTAAGTAAGTGTGTTTCGCCGTTTCGCCAAGTGCCCACGGCAAACAAAGCCCGAAAATAATTGAAGTTATTCTGAATAACTTAAATCGAACGCTCTTGCAATAAACGATTGCTCTCCTTCACTGGCCAATTCTTTTTTTTTATAATACCATCTAACATTACTAAATGTATCTAAAAAATAAAAAATTGCATCAACATAACCCCCTTTTTCGATATTCTTCGAATTACATTAGCTGATGCTGCGTTTTTTTCGAGTAGAGTTCGCGATAGCTATTTTCAAATTTGTCCAATTCCAATTAAAAATTTAATTTTTTTATATCAAATAATTTAGATTGAATAGGAATCTACACCTAACGACAATAAAAAGATTCCACTACTAAATTTATACAAATTAAACATTTGAAAAAGAATTTCTCTTATAAGAATAGGTAAATCACGAAAAATTTGTTATTAATGTTAAATCTATAAACATTATTTTCAGTTTTTCGCAGTCTTCAAAATATAGTGTAACAAATAACAGTTTTATATATTTAAAAAAAATTATTTGAAAAAAAAATGAAATCTAATCGTCAAATTTCTTTGGAACAGAAAGTCGTAATTATCAGTTTTTATAAAAATAATGTTAGTAAACGGGAAATTGCGCGTAGAGTAAAGCGTAGCCACACAGCTATAAATAAAATAATTAAGAAATATGAAGAAAATGGTAGCATTTTACGAAAAAAGGTTCCGCAAGACCGCGCGTAACTTCCGCTAGAGACGAATCCCACATGAAGCGGCTATGTCTGCAAAATCGATTTGCACCGGCCACTAAAATTCATTTTGAGATAGCAAAATCTCAAATAACACCATGTATTGTGCGTACGGTCCAACCGCGACTGAATCAAATGGGACTAAAATCAAGATCTCCGGCAAAAAAGCCTTTATTATCCAAGACGATGAAGTCTAAAAGATTAGCTTGGTGTCGCACATACGAAAATTGGATCGAAAATATTTGGTCAAAAGTCATTTTTTCTGACGAATCAAAATTTAATTTAATTGAGCCGGATGGTACTCTGAAGATCAGAAGAAGAATAGGAGAACGGTATAATGAAGAATGTACTCTCTCCACTGTCAAACATTATCCTTGTGTTATGATCTGGGGATGCATAACATTTTATGGAGTTGGTAATATTATATTACTAGAAGGATCTGTGAATGGCGCGAAGTACATTGATATAATAAATGATGGTGTTGTACCAACTACTGAACAACTTTTTAGTGAAGTGGATAGTGTAATATTTCAGGATGATTCCGCTCCATGCCATAGAGCTAAAATTGTAAGTATTTTAGGCAGGGGACTCGTGATTCAGAAAATTTTTGATATTGTTATGATATGTTTTGTAATACATAAATAATTAAAATGTTAAGGGAAGTAATTGAAGATGTCTGGCAGAATAGTATGAGTCATGAGTATCTTCAAAATCTTTATAGATCTATACCCAGGCGTATCGAAGCCGTCATCAAAGCGAAAGGTGGCCCCACTGCTTATTAATAATAGTGTGTGACTGTAATGAATGTAAAATAGTCCTTATATCTTTTAAAATTGATCCGTAATAAATTAGAATTGCTTTTTATGGAAGCTGTTACAGAAATTCTTTTGAACAATTTAAATTAAGTTATTTTTATCACATAAACTAAACCCAGCATTGTCTCCTTTTTTTGTTTAAGTTAATAATGCCGTAACACGAAATGAAAATTAAATAAATTGTTTGCAAATTATTACAACACAACCTTATAATTGATTTATTTTCAATATTTTCCAATTTTCTTTTAACTCTGGTATAGATATGTAAATAAAAACTAAAAATCGCAGTGGAAACTTTTTATTGTTGTTGGGTGTATGTATGTATTTATAACAAAAAAAAAAATAGTTAAATGGTTTTCTTGTAATATCGTTGTTCTGTATAGTTCTGAAGTACTCCGTTATTATACAGAGCTATACAGAACAACGATATTACAAGAAAACCATTCAACTTTTGTGATGGTTTTTTTGGTTATACATTCCTATTAAATCTAAATTATTTATTTAAAAAAAAATTTAATTTTTAATTTTACATTGGACAAATTTCAAAATAGCGATCGCGAACTCTACTCGATTGTTTTCAAAAAAACGCAGCTGACATGATTGCTTCATTTTTATGATTTTTCTCCTCTAAATATATGTACATTGAGTTGGGATAGTATAGTACGACAAAGTCTCCAATTCGTTACCATAGTGGGTATAGCTATATTGCAGATCATTTTTAATGTATCGAAAGATTACTGGAACCCGGACACAATAACTTGTACCTCCGTATCTCTACATATTACAAGGTAATTAATTTACGAACGGGTTCGGAATATTTCTGCCAAATTTGATATTTTGATAATATAGAAAAAATTAAAATAATCTAAAGATGTATTTTAAGGTATCCTCATGAACCGGAAATCAAGAAAACTTTTAATTCTATTTTTTTAATATTCGACATTTTTATTGCTTAACTAAACAAAAAAACCAACATTAAATTTCTATGTAGTCCAATAGAGCCCTGGTGACTGGGACATATATGTCCTGTACCGGTGTTTTGGGTAGCATCCATGTGTCCCATTAGGCAGACCTATCCCGAAATTTACAAAAATTATAAAAATTATTTATTGGATTGCAATTCAATCACATTTAGTTTATCACATATTTCATTTTTATTTTATTTTACTGTTTATTTTATTTATGATATGGCGCAAAACATGTTTTACACAACAGCATTTGACATTCCTCGCAAACTGTTCTTGTTCGAGTTTCCTTTCTCTTTAGGCTACACCCAGTACATCGTCGTCTTGTACTACCAGAGTACCAGCGCCTGGCAAATGAGAAGGAGAGACGCCAAACCTCTTCTTGTTTCTGGAGATGCTGCCTCGTTTTGCGTTACGGCTGTTGGCTTTTGTCTTATACCCCTCAGTTATTGAATCTTTTGCCAAAACGGTTATAAAGTCAGTTAATGGTGATTGCTTGCGAGTTGCGACGTAGTTCGGGATAAACTATTCATGAATTAACAACAAACATCATTAGCAGACGAAAAAAATACTTTTCTCCACCATTTGTTAGATTTTCTGTCTAATAGTCCTGACATTTTATCGGCCCCGTCTACCCCACCCATTATCTCTCGATACAATTTTATCATTTCTGGACACGGTATCTGAACAACTGACCCATGTTTTTGTTTTTTTTTCTATGGTAATCATTGTGGCGTTGTGGCAGTTGCTTACTATGACAACTTCTTTTGTATCTCGCAACTTTTTATACATTAGACCAGAATAGCTAGACTTCAATACGGATTCTCCTTTTTTCAATTGTTGTGTTACCTTTGGTAGATTTATTTTATTCCCCATGCATGTACCCAACGCAGAGTACTTCAGCATGTCTAACAGGCGAACACTGGTAAAAAAGCGGTCGAAACACAATGTGACTTGAGGGTTCTTTATCGTACTTGCTAGAGCATTGGGAACTCGCTCACCCAAAGTGTCGGCAACAATACTTTCCTATCTGCCGCTATACATATTAAAATCGTAGGTATGGCCTGTCCGAGCATCGCATCGTAGCCACATTTTTATAACACGCTTGGTTGGTTTTAGCAGCATATATTGTTTTAGAGATGAGCGCCCTTTGAATTTCGTCATCGATGCTCTGATGCACTATCGTCACGTGATTTTTGGAGCCGTGATTTTAAGCATTGTACTATATCGTCGACGTAGTACGTTTTACTAGTATTTACAGGCTTTTCGGTGGTGCAAATGTTTATTTCGATAGTAATAATTTTAATAATTTCGATGTTAACAGCAAAAAACAGTCACGAGAGATATCTAATTTTATTGCTTCATTTCCCAATAATCTGTGATGCGACCAATAATTTTTTAACGCTGGAACTCGATTGTAACACATTATGAAACTACAGCCAATTAATACTTTTATTTCCCCGACGTCCGTTAACTTTGTTTTTGCCAATCTTTTGTTAGTTTGGAGTAACTTGGTGATTGTCTCGTCTGTACAATGCATTATGTAATTAAAAAAAAGTTGGTGGAAACGTTTTCATGAAAATTTTAATTGGTGTATCGGATCAATCAAAATAAGAACCAATAATTGGTGTTCGGTGAGCGGTCGGTCTCATCCGCTCAAAGCCATCGCCAAATTGTGACATTTTCAAACGCTTATTCTCTGTTGCGGTTGTTTTCTGGGTAATCCGGTTCCGATATAGTTAAAGTATTGTTATCTGATTCGTTGTTAAACTCATTTGTTGATTCTTCGTTGACGCCTTCAACCAATTCCATATTAGTATCGGTAGAGCAACCCGGTCGATTTCTCGTAGATGGCTTATTTTGTACCTCATCGGAAGACGATTCATTCGTTGCTTATTTAAATCTGTAAATCGCGCAGATTTTGAAATCTGAAATCAGATTAATCTGATCGATCTAAAATAAGTAATAGATTTCAGATTAGTAAGATCAAATAAGGTCAATTGTCATCTAGCATCGAAATATCAAATGAAATATAATTATTTACTTTCGAAATGTAATACAATTATTTACTTTCGTCCACACAATAATTAAAATTTTCTTCTGTTCCCATTGTCACGTCACAAAATATAATATACATATTTAATAATATAATTAATATTATATTTTAATACACGGTCATGTTTAAAGTAAAAACCAAATATTGTAGATGGCAGCAATGGTTACGCGGTTTTATTAACGTTTGAGTTATACGTGAAGTTAGCTAACCAAAATCAATCTGACAAATTGAAATATTTTTTTCAAATCAAAAAAGCGATCTAATCAATCTGTGAAAAAATAAGAAACAGCAAAAAAATTGATCACATCGATCTGACCGGAAATAAGTAACAGGGTTTTAGTACTCAGATGGATCAGAGCAGTAACACAGCAAAAAAAAATCTTATTTAAGACCATTTTTTAGTCAGTGAATATGCTCCAGAATCGAGGTTTTATTTGAATAAGAAAGTCTCCATAAATAAGTATTCGATTTTGAAAGGGACTTGACTGCGGTCCGATTCGTGATTTATTTTGTGGAGACTGACTTATTGGAAAGTCTACAATAAGCCTGATGTCGGCTACAGTTATTGTAGACTTGTTTGTCTTTTACGCGAGGCTTGTGCCCAACATAGTAACTCATTAAAATAATTCCAACAAGTTTCCAATAAGTCCATTCGACAGGAGACTTATTGTAGACTTTCAAATAAGTCGGTCTCCATAAAATAAGTCACGAATTAAACCGCAGTCTTAGAAGAAGAAATGTTTCTACTTGTGGTACATCCTGAATTGCAAAAATTAATATTGAATCGATCCTGTTGATAATACCAAATAAATAATCAAAAACTTCAATTTTATTTGTGAAATATAAAACCTGAAAATTGGGTTTATTTTAAAGGTAATGTTAATTTCATGTTGTTATTATTTCTGTAATATGGATTGGTTAAAACCTAAAAATGTGCGCTTCGTTATGCCGGGCCAAAGAATTTTTATTCCGGTTGCTCGAAAACGGGAAATTTCTATAATCATACGAAGCTACCACTTACTGGAAAACTCAATTTTATAATGTCTAAAAGCTAATACTAATGGATTATAAATCTTAAGCCAAAAAAACTAAAAATTATCGTCTTCGTCTTCATTATCCCTTGCTTTATCAACTTTACAAAAAAAAGTACAAGCTAGTTTCCGGTTAACATAAAATTGAAAAAAGTTTAACCCTTTTTCTCACTTGCGGATAATTTATAATTATACACCACCGTTAAAAAAAACTAATACAATTTTTACATTCCTTTCAATTATCCATTGCCACTTAGGTACAAGCACAATACAATCGTATAACATTGATCATCCGTTCATCACAAAACAATCATAATTATAAGTTAGTAATTATCTTTAATTGATCAATTGATCGCACATCAAACAAACTAACAACAAAGCTAAACAAATATAGCATTCTATCTCGATGCACTCGTATCGCATATACATACGAGTATGTAGCAGATACATACATACATACGCGATGAAGATAATTGAAAAAACAACTGCAATTCTTTGGCATCTATCTCGACTGCATTTTGTTCAAATATACTCGTAGCATTGGAGAGATCAAATTGGTTCGATAAAAAACAATTTTATTGATTGTCATTGAATAGTGTTTCATATTGTTATGTGGGTGAATCATTTGCACATAATGATTTTCAATGAGAAAAATCATGACAGATAGAATTTTACCGAAGGATGTACAAAAACGCAATGATGTATGTTGCACATGGGATATTGATTAATTTTGTCAGTTGGTTTGTAATTTTAATTATAAAGTGAAAATTGCGCGTTTTTATTTATTTTTTATTAATTACATTTGTTCGCAATCAATTAATTTTTTGTAATATAAAATAATATTTACCCAATCAATAAAATGATAAAAAATTCGACACGTATTCAATGGACATGGGAAAATATATTTTTCATGTTGCGATGAACTCTCAATCAGCTTTTGCGTGCGTAACATCACACGAGACACATATTCATTCCTTTCTGCACGTAAATTAAATTATCAAGCGAGATATAAAAATGGTCTTTCTAAATCTTCTGTATAGACTACAGTTTTACACTTTACATCGACACATCTAAATTAATTACAATTCCCGTGTGACATCTAATAATATGATTATTAATGTGACATGCTACAAAATTAATGTAACATTTAAAAAAGCGAGTCTTGTGTATTTTTTTATTTTTGGTTGTTCGTTAATTAAAATTGATGATTTGGAAATGATTTTAAATAAAAAAAAATAAATAAAATAAAAAATCTGACGTATAGTGTGACAAATTGATAATTGAAATTATGTGATTTGATGAAATCTTTGTTCTTTTTTGATTGATGACTTATACAAATTGAGTTTAAATTTAAAATACAAGTATATATAGTACATATGACAAAGAATTTTAAATTAAGCGTCTAATTACTTGCACCATTAATCGACCTTTATCGTTTAGAATAGCGGGGTTATTCTTCTATCGCGGGGTTATTATTTTGAGATATGGCGGCTAATCTATCTTCTATCTATCTATCTATCTACTATTATATTAATACGCTTAATTTTTTCAAACTCAACCCTAAAATGACCTCTAAACATGATCCGATTCGTTTAAATTTTTCAGGATAGGTCGACACAAATATAGCGGTGTGCCTTTGCTAGAAAAATAGGAAAAATTCCACCGGGAAGTACCTGAAACGAGTACCTCAGGTGTTTTCAGCAAAATTTTGTCACGACGCCAGAATGCCATGACAAAATATGTTTATATTGAATCTATTATCATGCGTATTACACCGTGACAATGACAAAATTTATTAAAATTGCCGATGTTTTTGTCATAACACTGTGATGACAAAATGAGTAGAAAAGTTGTAATTGAACCTCAATTAAACAAAACAGAGAACATAAAATGATTTTACATACATTTTGGTGTTAATAGTTGTGAGTGTAAAAATACAATTTTGTTATGACACTCTATATCTATTTAATATTTAAAAATTAACCGTGTATATTAATTTACTTTATTTTTGATAAAAGTGCATCAAATTTACATCTTAAAAAATCTTCTTAATCATTTCTTAACCAAAAATTCAACAAAATGTATTCACGTGACTGATTATTCAGTCACAGGTCAGCTAGTAGAAATTGAATACACAAACTACAAATTTTCTGATAAAAATGTTTTACGGTCGAACACAGACAGGACATGCACAGATATAACTTTGGGTCATGTTTTTGTAGTTCCTCCAGGATATCTATTTGGTTTACGGTATTTTTTCAAAATGTTGTGTACTAAAAATTAAAAAAATCATTAAATAAAATTTTTTATTAAAAAATTACTGAAAAATATTCAAATCTGTACTTAAAACTCATAAACTTTAACAGTTTATATCGCAAAACGTGCAAGATCTATCATATATTTAACACGGCCTCTCCACCTGACATAATTGTCTCCCATAACATTTACGTAACTGCCCTCCCAACATTGCGAATCAGAAACGTACAGTTTACGAAGACTTGCTTATACTATGACTTGCTGATACTAAAGTCTTCGGAAACGTAACGTTTTTGTACAACAGAAATGTAAATGTTACGCAACCTTTGTCACTAGAGAAATGAAACAAAAAAATGTATACAATTTCTCTTCATATTGGCGTAACGTAATTGAACGGTTTATGTGGAACGTTTTTGAATCACTTACACGTCACAACTTTGAACAGTTTTGATGTTACATTTACGTATTGCTAATGAGTATCGTAAATGAACTACTGCATTCCGATTTATTATTCTTTATTTGATTTAAATTAAAACCCAATTTTAGTTCAATAGTAATTCATTTATTTAATTTTATAAAGATAATCTAAAAAAAAAATTATAGAGTATTATTTTTTAAAAATTGCATATAAATATATTTTACTAAAGTAAGTAACATTTAGCTTTTGAAATATTTTATTATTTCAATTCATATAATATATTAAAAATAATAAATAAGATACAGCCTCTTTGAACACATTTTATATTATATTTTATTTAAATTTATAGAGGCTAGTATTTTTAATTTGCTAAATTATGGTTAATAATGTAAAAAATAATTTCATTTCATATAAAAACTATAATAAATAAGTAAATATAAGTTGAATTCATTTTCAAGGAAAGTAAAAATATCAATATCGTGTAAATACATACATTATAAAATTAATTAAAATTAAATAATAATTAAATTAAATTTAATTACTACAAGTTGATAATTTCATTAGATTTAATATAATACTTAAAAGTTAAAACTATTTATACACAGATCATGTTTTGTTAGTTCGTCTGTTGCGGTCTTTAGCATATTGAAACCATTTTTTGATAATGGTTTCAATATCACCTACTCTGCAATTAAATTTTTTTACTGTTTCATCTGAAAATAAAAAAAGCGGTTCTGTTAATAAGTTATGCAATTTGATTTGTAATAATAAGTTTCGGTACCTTTCAATAATGCCATAATTTTGAAAGATTTCACAACAATATTCCCGTGTTGCCCGTGCCATGAAAATTGTGAAGCTGCGTTGTCGGTAATAATGCTTTTAAGGCAACCCCGAACAAACTTCTCCATTGTCTGGTCATTTAAAGTTTGAAAATGATTAATCTGAAATTAAAAATAATTTAGTAAGACTTTTACATAGCGATTTTAATTTTAAAATTACCAAGAAAACTTCCTTTTGAATTTCTAACCGAACATCACTTTCAAGCTTATTAAAAGCTTCTACAGAATCAGCAGGTAGGTCTAACTCTTTTAGATTTACATTTAACGCCGTATGACATGAGCAATTTTCTTTATAACTTTTAAATTCTGATCTTAAAAGTTTGATTTCTCTTAACGTAGCTTTCATGATTATTATTGCATTTGCCTCAAAATTACTTCTCTGGTCTAAGGAAGACTGACCATTTGTATTGTGGGTCTCTGGTGGACTTATGTTTTGCTGCGTAACGTTATTGTTTGAATTAGTAGCAGCACTTTTACTGTAAGGTGTATAAATGGCATTGTTTATACGGGTGGCTAGTTGAATGTTTGTAAATGATTTGTTACTATTGTCGAGAGTATGGTTTATTTGAGTTGAAGTAGATGGTGTTGAAATCGCTGAATTTTTGTTGGATTGCGAAGCATTGTTACTCAAAACTGTAAGCCTTTTCTCATAAGGAGTATAAACAACTTGGTTTTTCCGAATTGGTAGTTGTTTGTTGGTTAGTGATTTGTTCCTGTTGTCTAGTGTATCACTAATTTGGGTTGATGTAGCTGGTTTCATTGTTGTATTGATTTTTAAAAATTCTTTATAATTACTTTCGGAATCAAATCTAAATTCTTCCACGCTATTTTCTTCTTCTTAGAAATTCATTTCTGTAATAAATAAATATAAATAATGACAATAAATATCAAAAGTATCAAGAATACGTGCTTAATTTATTTTAATTTATAAATGCTGCATTGGTACGTAAACAGAAAATTTGGTTGTCTTTAAATATACAATTTTATTCGTTATTTCCAATCGGTCAAATGATATAGTATGTAGTTCTAATTGTTCGTCTACTGTACTGTAGATTCCTAGGTAATGTGAAGATATAGGAAATTCAAAAAAAAATTCTAAATTTGAAAGGAATTTCCCTTCTAATTGATTTTTGTTATGTTGTAATATTTTAAAAATTCGATTCTTTATGACGCAATAATTATTTGGAAAATTGGAACTAACTACAAATACAGGTCGGAACGGATAAAGCGTATAACTTTTGTTTATGTTTTCTTTTAATCTATTGTAAATTTGTTGTAATGGTTGGGCAGCTTTTTTTACTAATTTTTTAATTTGTTGCATATAATTTTCAAATGAAAATGCACTGTAGTTGTCTAGTTGTCCATATTTTTTCACGTCCTCTGATAAATGTAGTAGGCTATGAACATTATAAGACATGGGTATTTTCGTTAATTCATTCTTCAGAAAGAATAGAAGGAATAAAATATTGATCACGTGATCTAAGAACATTCCGAACGACATGTAATAAAAGAACATAAATAGAATAACCAGAATTTACAGCAGTGGCTTGTTTTTATTTTCGCAGCATTTACTTTTGTTGAGCCATAGATAATATACAAATATTAAATATATACATATAATATTACATATATTATGTATTATGTTATTAAAAACAAAAAAAAAATTAATTACTTGCACACGCACTGTCGCAGCTTGACATTTCTAAACAGAATATTCTTTTTGTTCTACCTATTGATGTAGATCAAAAAGAATGCGTTCTGAACATTCCGAATGAATAAAAGAATAGACAAAAAAAAGAATAGAAAACATAGACTGAATAAAAGTACAATTACTGCCAATTTGAAAACGTTCGGAATGTTCTGAATGAATAAACGAAAATACCCATTGTCCTTTCCGAAAAGTAAACAAAATTGTTGGCAAAATATTTCAAGCAAATTAGCCGCACATTCATTATTTTGAAAACAATCTTCGGGATGTGCTAGAATCCTTATTGTACAAACCAAATGTAGAAAATGTTCATAGCAATCTTCACTAAGAACATCTTTAAATGCCACCATGCCAGTGTAGCATAGAAAAAGACGAAATTCTAAAGCTTTCCAATGCTGCAGGTCATTTAATGTTCGTTGTTTCCTTTGAAATTCCATCGGAATGCACTTGTGCAGCTGATGCAGGGAACTCCTAATAACACGCAATGCATGTAATCTACTGTAATCATGCATGTAATCTACTGGGATTGTGTTATTATGTTACACAATCCATAGATAATAGTTTTTCTAATTAAACATTTAATCTTATGTGATCTTTATCAGATTTGTTATGAAAGTCATAATTAGTTCGAAGCACATCAATGCTTCCGGGAAAACAAACTTTGTGATTGTAATATGTGCCGGTTATCTTGCATTTAGTGCACGAAGAATAACCAGAATGTGATTTAACTCCTAAAAAGCAAAATTCAAATTAGATCATAATCAAACTATTTGAATATATATATTGGATTGTAGAGAACTTTACCTAGTAAAAATGATCTTGCTGGTGCATCACAAATAAACGCTCTAATTTTCACAGTCATTTTTCTGTTATTATAATTAAACCCATTCTCCAATAAATTGTTTGTTTCCCTAACAAACTCCCTCAAGAACTAATCCGCACAAAATGGTTTCTTGTATCCATGAAATATTCCAATGGCAAATACTTCTTTAAATGAAACGATTCGTCCTAGGATAGGCCACAACTGATTTGAAGAGCACTTTGTTAATGGCAGTCCATCTATCCCAATGTCAATGGTCAACGATTTTTCTAAAAATTTCGTGCTGTCCCATTGGTGTGATATTTAATGTTATTTTTGGTGTTTTTTAAGGGTTCTTACATCGTTTGGCAAATTTTGATGATACTTTCGAAGTATTTGGAGTAAGTTATTTACCGCATCATTTGACTGGTTAAAATTTATGGTCCATTCGGATAGTTCGGACTGGAGATCATCGTGGTCTGAATCAACTGATTCATCCACATCCAATTCTGATTCGGTATCTGAAACCGTTATGTCAGAGAAATTGACCAGTTCATTCTCCATAATATTTGATCCTGATTCGACATTCTCATCGAAATTATTTTTCACATTAATATCTTCGACTTTATTGACCTTGGAAGCACTTGATTTAAAATTGTTTACAGCATTGTCAAACATTCACATTTGAACTGCTCGCAAGCGACTCAATCTCACGGCGAATTATTCCATACAGTTTTTGTTTTGACATTTTAGAATTAAGTAAATTAAAATTACACTCACTTGCAATAGTTTCTTCAAAATAACGATTTACACGAAAAGTACTTTATATGTACACACTTAACTACACTTAAAATCTATATATACGTACACGCTTAAATACACTTAAAATCTATATATACATCATATACTACACTTAAATTGTTTTCCTAAATTAACTAATTTAGAACTAATTTAATAATAATTTTAATTTAAACAAAAATCACAATGTAAATAACTTTCACTGCTCTACAACGTATTGGGCGGTAGTGCGTACACTATGATATAGGTTGGAAATGTGATACTATAGTTCAGGGTCGTATTAATTATTTTGAATGCGATGTGATAAATTATATTTACACAAAAAGGTGGTTGCTAGTTTCATTTTACGAGAAAAATGGTACACTTTCAGTACACTTTCATTGGTACTAATCTTTTGGTAAATATTGTCAAAAAATGAAAGAATTTCAAGAATGTTATAAATGTATGTAAACTGACATCACAAATTATCCGTCATCTCATTTTAGCACGCCAATTAACATCATTAGCATACCGCAGTCAAATTTTTTCAGTTCAGTTGCATATTTGAATAGTCGATTGTGATTTGAATAAAACTATTTTTTTTTTAAATATAGATGACGTGAGCTTGGAGGTTGGTGGTGCTAACTAAAATTACGGTTTAGTTAATGCAGATAAGATATTTGAAATCAAATAACTAATAAACCATGATTTAAATCATTAAAAGCCAATTCAAATAATATCAACTAAATAATTATTTATCATTAACTGCAAAATTAAGCGATTATCTTAACAACTAAAGTAAATTACAGTTTTATAATCCTTTATGTTTTACTATTACAATTTTCTGTACCGTGGCAACAATTTATTTTAAAGAAGTTCCTCACGCTTCCACTATACAACAATAATTAAAAAATCGTTAATCTTTTCATTCGTATAAGTTTCATTGTCTTAACAGAAAAATGTTGAGAAAACTAAAGAAAACATAAAACAGCAACAATCGAAACCGGTAAGGTGATTACCGCGCACAGTGCTTTTTAACGACATTTTTTACATTTTCTAATTTTACGTTTTGTTGTCAACGTTTTGATTGATAACTTAATAAAAATAATTGTTTTATTTATAGACAAAATTCGAACATACAAATCATGTTGTTGTGTTGTATATGTCGTATACCAAATCGGGCTATTAAAAATAAAAGTTATTGCCATTTTAAGTAATACATAATGTTGTGCTCGTCGAAGTTGTCGTACACTAGTAAATTGATATTTTAATTGCTGCTATTTTCACTTTGATGTGAAATGACGGATTTAAATGTAGTCTCAATGGCAATCTATAAAATGCTTTAAGATGAAATATAAACAAGATAAGAATCCTATTTATCTGTCGGATGTATCGGACTCGCGCATAAATCATTTTGGAGTTTATGATCTGCTAATTTTATTTTACGATATCAATTAAACATTTTTGTATCACCATAAAAAAATCTTCAACGATGTTGCGAAGATACGATTAGCAATTAAATAGCCTTTAGGTGATTTACTATGCATTTTACACCGTTTCGCAATATTTCGGTAATATATCAAGACTTTATTGAAATAATATCACATTTTTTTAATTAAATAGAAATTTCATTAAAATCAAATCTAAATAAAATAAACACACAATATACACGACGACAAAGTAATTTAATTTAACTTTGTGTGTTTAGTTGGTTTAATTCTTATGTTTAGTTTTCATGTCAGCGTTCATTGTTTTTGTCACATTATATTTCGTACTCGTGTCACAAGTAGCAAATCTACAATAACAAAACTAATATCAAAAAAGTTCTATCCCAAAATCTAAGAAACAAATTTGTAATTGAATTAAAACGGAACATATAAAATTATTTGTCAATCCATAATTAAAATGTAACATGTACCAGATTAAACCAAAAAATAAGAATTTGCGTTTGGATTATTTTACAAAGCTAAATATGAAATTCGTGACAAAAATAACATTTCATTACGATTCCAAATACGTTTGCATGTATAAAATGGGGTACCTTTGGGGTGGTTGTGGTTTTATTAGATATGTATGGGATACAGATTTGAATGTAACATTTGTATGTTAGAAAATCAGAATGTACTTGTAATAATATAAATGAAATAATTATTTGTAACTTAATTACGGAAATTAATAACTTTCGAGTACGCAGTACGCAAAGCGGGTCAAAAAGGAAATCGTAATGCACGCACTACTATTTCTTTAATGGTATTATGATACTGGTTCTCTTCCGACTTTTTCAGCCGCTGAAAAGTGCTATAAATGCAGTAAAACTAGTAAAGAAAGAAAGATTAAACTGCAGTAGACCACTACATTTTTATGTGACAAGTGATGCTTGTTTGTAAAAATATTAAACAAGTGCGTATAGAATTGTGTGTATCTCTTGAAAAAAAAAATGTCATGGATCAAGTAAAATTTGTATGGAAAGATTGTCACTGGTTGTCCTGTTCATAATTGGCAAAATAAAAATTAATGAATTTTTATGGAACGCCAGTAAAACAAAAAATATAAAAACAAATCAAAAAAAAAATTTATTCTGTGCCCTAATTCTCTAAAAAGAAAAACCAAGATAAATTGTAAAATGTAAAAGTGATAACTTTTACACACGAAAAAAAAAACATCGTAGAAGTCTAGATTTATATTGAATATCGTGATGTTTTATGTGGAATTTTATTTACTTTTTCAAATCAATGTGAAATGTATGGTTCAAATAGAACAAAAAATAAATTGATTTGCTTTTGTGTTAGTAGTGGTAATCATTTGACGTTTTAGAAATGTCATTGCTCATGACATTTGTGGTTTGTGTTTTAAAGCGTTTGGTTGTGAATTTTTACTGATAACAGTGTTTTTATGGATTAAATGGAAATTCTCGAAGAATTGTTGGCGTCGTCTTCCTCGTCATCATCAGATGATTTATTGTTATATTTTTCTTCATCGGATGATGATGATTTTATAAAGTTTCAGTCCATATTAGTCAAACGTAATATAGTCGTAAAAATTTTTGTGGTCAATTTGACATTTTTTGGTCCTTTTCATAACGCATCTGTACCTAGTCTCGATTTGTAGTGCAGACCACTTTACATCAAACTGTTTTTGTAATTGACTAACTCCACATCAGTTTCTTGTTGCGGAATTTCTTCATAGACCCAACCTGTGAAAACAATCCCCACATAAACCCAACATATACTTTGTTTGCCCTTCCGTCCACTTTTGGGGAATAGCATTCGAATTCGATACCGGGCTTTGCATCATACTGGGACCTGCACTGTGTTCGTTACTTTGGTTTTGCCGGATACCCTCGGTTGCTTCTTCAGACGTTTCTTGGCATTGTTCGTTTTGTAATGTAATGCTCGCGGAGTAATGCTCCAACACCACATTGTAGTCTGCTCGCACCACTTCATGAGATATTAATAAAACACGCATATTAAAATAATATAACTACATATAATTACGATATAATAATCACTTACTTATTTTATTTTTCTAAAAATGCTACACCATCTTTTTGTAAAACAAATCCATTTTCGTCCAATAACACGTAATAGTTCGATATATTATCGATAAAATCATTTTGCACTATACAATTTCGTTTAGTTTATAATATTATTAAATATTTTTGCCTTAAATCCACAAATTTCAATTTTTAGATTTTGAACCACTTAAAACGCAAGAAGAATGACATTTCCGACGCGTTCATAAAAATTGACATTTCTCTTTTTATATTAGTATTGGTCACATCAGAAAAAAATTTACGAAAAAATGTACATTTTTTTAAAATTGATGTACATCAAAAAAATTGATTTTTTCTGGCAAATAGAACAAAATTTTTGATGTACATCAATTTTTTTTCCCCGGATTTTGGTAAATAAAATTAAAGTGGCAAAATAAGTTTATGTCAAAAAGTATCACCAACAATTTACCGTTGTATAACTTTACTTGAATGGCTGTGTCCGAATAGTCGGATAAATGGTAATTTTTACTATTTTTTAACAGTGTATAGGATAAATTCAAATACTGTACCAAATAGTGGAGTAGTTAAGTTTTTGTTGTTCTGCGTTTGACGTTTAATTGTTTTATATGTATAGCTGTTTTCGATTCCGCAATAGTAAGTCTAAAAAATAATACAGATTATTATTTTTACAAAATATTATATCTATTTATGTATTATTATTATAAATTATTATATTAAAAATATTCTTTTTGTTGTAGATTGCCTACAAATAAATACATCAACATGAAAGAAAGCACCAAAAAGCTATACACGCCAAGATGTACTATAAGTGAGACATATTTTTTAATATATTCGAAAAATTTATTTCATATTATGTTACAGGGACATTAGAGGATGAAAGAAAATTAATGCAAACACGGGTTATGCTGTATCATGAATTCCAATCCACGCACACTATTCCACGTTAGTGTTGGGAGTAAGTAATCTATTTTACAGATTTCAAAAGATGATCTGAAGATTTTTTATTTTATATTACTGTTTGTTTAGGAAAGTTATAAAAGAAGCAGGGTTCGCTAAATCAGTGAAAAACGTCACACAAAAGTTGGAAAATAGAGTGAAGAAACCCACCACCAAGAAAAGAAACAGAAACAGAGACAAATGTATAAAACTATTTATGAGTAAAATTTATCGTATATATACGATAATATTTATATATTATATTACTTACGCATACATTCCACACAACTGCACGTGCACCCGATACACAAATCAACATTTAAAAGATCATGTACACGTCACGTCACCTAATCACACCATGTAGTGTATTATACAATACACCACATATTTATTACTATTTATTCATTTATTTATTACTCACACACAAAACACTAAATTCAAATTAAGGAGCAACACAAAACACGATCACTCCTTATGAAATGAACTCTCATGGCTGGTCTCCAGTCAAATATTTTTCTCTTGACGGAAAAAAAATCTAGTCCATTTTTTTTCTCATGACATTTTTTAGTACATTTTCCAAAATACATCGCAAAAATGGTTTTGAGCATGCGCATTAAAATGTTGTCGAGAGAGGGAAAGATCAGAATATTCAATACTTTTGCCATGACACGTTGTGCCAATTGAGCATAAATTATATTTTTACGCTCAATTTGAGCGCACATTTATTTGGTTTTGACATTCTAAACTTCAAAATAAAAAATCGTGTAGGTTTATTTTGTTCGTTAAAATAATCGTGCTTATACATAATAATAAAAGTGAAATTTAACTAGCTAATTAAACATAATAACAGTGATTCAAAATAATAAATAATTTCTAAAGTTTAAATTGAATCTTTATTTAAATAATTTTGTGGTTAATTTTGTGCCGTGGATATGAAATGTAAATATACATAAATATTTTTATTGCTACATATTTAAAATAGCTATATTATATATTTTTAGATACTGTTAAAGTTAGCCGACATTTTCCAGCCGACGATAATGCAGATAGTGTCTTGAATAAAGCAAAAATCAGTCATGAACTTAAGAACTTACGAATTTAGGATCGGGTTGTATCATTCGGGTGAAGGGAAAATTATTTCAGTTTATAGGAATTTAAAAATCGATTGGAGCGAGAGAATAAAGAGAGTTTAACAAATAGTCAAGACACTATCTGCATTATCTTACGGGTGGAAATATCGGCTAGCTTTAATAGGGTTATTTTTAGGCAGAATTTTAATTTTAGGTATTTTAATGTTAGGTAGTCGGAATCCACTTGGTTTTGGAGTTTCATACTTTATTAATTTTATTTCAGGCAGAAAGGGTAATAATTTTCTTCATCTCCTAACACTTTAATATTTTTTCAACAATCGAAAAATAGTTAATAAATATTTTGAAAAACCCCAAATTTTTGTTATTGGTGGATACTACCCATCCCCAATTTAAAAATATGTCAAAGCGGAGTTCGTTATGGCAAACGATTCAAATTAAAGTAGGACTTCCGGACGTCCAAAAACTGTATCGTAATTTAAAACGGCGATACACAAATCTAAAAAGCAGCAGGTCTGGAAAAAGTGGAGATGCGAAGAAACAGCTTGTAACATTGGCTGTTACTGTGTTTAATTATTTCGGATAGGGTGGTTAAAGAAAAACAAGAGTACAACATTTACATCGAATTATTGGATATTAATGATGGTGGTACTGTTGATAATGTTTAAAAATATTTATTGATGACGTTACGCGATAAAAAAAAAGAGGAAGAAACTTGATCTGTAGTATACAACGAAACAGATGATCAGGTTGTTGATGAGGTGACCGAAAGATTAATGTGTAGGTGTGTATTCGTTTCGTGGCATTAGAGCAAACAAAATTTGTGTTTGCCGATATCAGTTGACCGCTGGACTTAGAACTGGCAAGAACGTTTTATAAATAATCATTAAAAAAATATATATATATATATATTAGTGTAAAATTAAAACCGTGTCTGTAGTGTATAAAGCGAGTGCGGTGCAAATTTGGGGTTGATTGGAATACGCGACTAGGTAATCTTTATTATACATATGTTGATTTTCTTTAATTGTGATTGTGATCTAAAGTAAACTAAAAATATAATGCACAACCGCGTTAATTTCGAATATTTCCTTTTTGATGCGTGCATAAGGCGAGATAACCGGTATCCGCGTAATATCAAATATTGGTATCCGTTAACGAGTGTAAAATTGCAAACCAGCTTCGCAGAAATACATATATACCGTGAGCTGATAGCAGAAGCAGCGGGACTGGAAAGAGTATACGTGATTGGTGATTGTTATTTTTGCGGAAAGGTAATTTATACGATACTCGCAAGTACTAACCAAAACAAAATATTAATTTTGGGCGAATTTGATTTCGGTGGAATTTCAGTCTTTTGTCCAGGGTCAACGATTTTTTTTAAAGAATAATAAGCTGCTAGCCAACTTCGAAAAAGGAAATGGTCATATTGATCAGTTTTGCCGCGGATTGGTCACACCATATGTTTCTGTTTTACACAATAAATCGAATGGTTCCAGGGTCACACAGTTAAGTACTCATAACATGTACTAACATTATAATCTATTTTTTTTTACAATTAATTAATTATTTAAAACCTATATTTATCTATTAAACTATATATATATATATATATATATATATATATATATATATATATATATATATATTATTTATTTATATTTATTCAAATTATTATATTTATTTATTTATCTTTATATACAATTATTAAGCTTAACAAAATTACTATCGATATTATGAATATCGAGTAAAGAATATTTAGATACTAGAAAGTATCCTTATGTAAGAATTCTCGAATGCATGCTAGCTAAATTGTAGAGGAACCGGTGCAATAAGTTATTACAGATAATTAAGTAAAGTTAAGTGTAATTGAAATTAAAATCATATACATAAGTATTTGTAAATTAAAGTTATAGTGTAGTCGTTGGAGACATAGATCATGTGTTTTCTTATCACTCTTAGTTGAATTTCTTTTTACCACTATTATTTTGTCGAATTTTGATGATGTCGTTTTCCGTTATTACAAATGTTTTTCTTTAAGTGTATAATGATTGTGTAAGTGAAAATTAAGAAAAAAGGGTGATTTAGTGCCAAATTATTGGGGTCATTGTAAAATTTGCTAATGATGACCGCGGGCGGAAGGGGAATACAAGTGGTCAATATCATCTGGGGCCACAACAGTATAGTGACATGGTTGTGATGATAATTTGAAGTTTACCAATTCCGTATAAGTCGCATTGAGTATGATAAAGTAGTTTCTGTGTTATTTTTGTGTTAATACGAATAAATCTTATGTTTTACCCAGACCTTGCAGCACTAGCAAGCTTTAAACTGCTGGTAGCACAAACCTACCCCATCCCTGTCACCTAGCCTGGCAAATGTGCTGCAGCTGCCGTAATAGCAGTTTAAAGATTCTGTTAACGCTATGGGACTCCAAATGTGTGGTCACAAGGTTATACAACTGGACTTTTCCGCGTAGCGTTACAGACAGCCGAAAATATACAATTTTTAAAAGAAATGGAATATTTTGAAAAATACTTTATTAGCGCAGAGTTAGTACCATTTTATAAATTATAACTATTTATTTTAGAATGAATCTTATTTTATTTTAATTGCAGAACTGTTATTTCTAATTATGAATCTCCGGTGGTCGAGAAATCTGAACCCCAATCGTTTCTGGACGATTTCAGCTAGGAAATAATAGAGGAAGAAGCATTCCCATGATTCGCGCGAAATTTTGGTTACTTCGGTCATTGAACCAAATTGTCGATCCAGCCTATTGCACAATCAACGGAGCCGCTTAACTCTACAGGAGTCCAATCACAATTGGATACACTTTCTGGTCCGTCAAGCAGCAATATAGGGCCAATTCGAACCAAGACAAAAAATCGAGCCAACAGAACTTCTCGAACCCCAACATCGACAACTGGTTACACTCCTCATGACATTCGAGATATCGTTGACGATATTGGAAAGCAACAGAAAGTTGCATGGGAGATGTTTCGTGCGAAGTGTGTTCCTCCATCTACTGCTGCACCAACATCTTTGCCGGACTATATTAGCCAATACGTATTTGGAAAGTAGGTTTATCGTTGTTTATGTTTATCGGAAGATGAAATAAAAATTAAAATTAGAGAAATTAACCAAGTGTTGGATTCATAATAATTTATTTTTTATTTAATTTATTTTTATTTGTACCTGTAAAATAAATATTATAATTATAAAATAATTATATATAATTATAAAATAAATATTCCTTTTTTTAATTTTAATTAATTGGTTGTCCTGAAAAGGACAGTTTTAATTACAAATGAATGTAATTGTTTAAACGATGTGTTCACTCTCCTCACTCTATATACATTTGTTGCCGTGATAGTGGATTGTCGTTAATTGTTGTTATTTTGTAAACTCTTTTCTTATGTTAGAAGGGTAGCGTGTTGAATTATTTGCACCCAGTCTTCCAATTGGTTGCATGTTGAACTCAGAACGCCATTATCCCTCAGCGGTTCCTCCATTGATAAGATCTCGGTCTACCAGTTCACGATCAATATACCTGCTGCTTTCGTCAATCATCCAATTATGAAGGCAGATTGTTACTTGTATGATTTTTAACACGGTTGGAAGGCTTGCATTGATAGGTCGTCTGAAAATTCTAAACTTTGAAGCTAGAATTCCAAACGCATTTTCAATTGTACGTCGACATCTTGATAACCGATAATTAAATATCTTTTGATCAAGCGGCAATCGACCTGTATTACGTCCTGTATAAGGACACATTAAATTTGGAAGCAGAGGAAATGCTTCATCACCTACAAAGTTGAAAGGGACAACTGTTTCCGTACCTGGTAGATTCGTATCTGCTGGAAAATGCATAAACGACGATCTATTAAGGATTCCAGATCCAAAAATCGACTTGCTGAAAATTCCTCCATCACCGGCCAGCACTACAAATATCCACCATAGTAAATCGATAACGGGCATCGCATACAACCATTAACACAACTGAATGTTGGTGTTTGTAATTAAAGTGGCTTGATCCCGAATTACCAAATGCCTGAAATAAAAACAATTAAATTTGGTAATAATAATTTTTTATATATGCAATTAATAATATCTGGATATTAACGTGTTTCCCATAGCTCCTAAACAATTTGGAAAATTCCAGATCGCTTAAAAATCTGAGCTAATTGTTCGCCACTCTGCTTCTGTTTTTGGCGCCAATACAACTGGTAAAAGACAGTGCCATATAACGGAACATGTCTCCCTAATTACTTTAGAAGTAGTGGATTTCCCGATGCGATATCCATATTTGCCGATGGACATCATGAAATCCCCACTAGCTAAGTATCTGCAATTATAGAAATGCATAATTAAAATGTGGATAAAATTATAAAATAATAAACTTACCTCAAAATTAAGGACAATCTCTCGGCCGGCGTAATAATTTCACGTCGTGTTGCGTCTCGTTGTAGGCGCGGCCCAATTATGTTTAATAATTTGTCAAATTCGGATGGATACATCCGATGGAAATTTCGGAATGTATCATGATCTCGCAACCGCATTTCTTTCACAAGATTATGGAAAAAGCCTTGACGTTTTTTCCTTATTCCCAATGGATGTACCCAATACCGCCTTGCAGGCCTTTCGACACAATCATCTGTTAAATCAGCTAACAGTGACAACCAAAATATATGCTGCGAACATATAATGTCGTATTCCAACATACTATTATTATCAATTCGTCCATATTAAATAAATACAATTTTTATTTATTTAAATTATTACACAATGACAATTACAAATTAAATTAATATTAACAATAATATTATTAATAATACAATAGATTATTACAGCTCAAATGACCATCTTTGTTTATGTAGGTTGTTGCAAAATTATCGCACTGTCTAAAATGACAAATCAAATAATTTTTTCGCGTCATCAAAACAGAGAAAATATTATTATTTTTATTAGTGTAGTAGTAAGTATACTATACTAAAAATGTCATGAGCCGAATTCACTTTTTCCCCGTCAAGAGAAAAATATTTGACTGGAGACCAGCCATCACTCAACACACATAAATAACCCCGGACTATTATTGTTTAAGGTTTGGTCCACCATCTACCACTATCACACCTTACGGATGGGCAAGGATGCCCCCCGAACTTTAACGATTACAATAGCTTCACTAGTTTTTCACTACGTTCAATTTTGGTAGTCCCTTATATCAATTTTCACTACACTTCACTCATATAACTTTAATATTTTGGTTGCCCCATTTACACTGAAGCACCACCCACAATGTTCACTTCACTAATTGTTCGATACCGTATTTAAAGTCGAGAGGTCCTCGGGCCCCACCGCGAAACTGGCCAATGGCCACCCGAAATAATTTCGAATTATTATTATTTAATCGTTTCTGCAATTTATTTTGTCACTTAATATTAATTATGGGCGAGGATGCCCTACGAATTTAAAAGATTATATTTTCTTATTTTAAATTTTTTAATTTAAAATGTAGACGCGAAAATAAAATCCATACATTCGACACGAAATTCAAAGCCTACTCCAATAAGCATTCACTAAATGTTAGTTGTTTTATATACTTATATTTATTTACATAATATTTTAATTACAGAAGTTATCGAAGGATTCAATAACGGAAGAACTACTTTCCCCATGCCTACCCTTTCAATCAAAAGCATTTCAAGATGTGAAATTTTTGGATACGTATGACAGCGCTACTTCAGAATATATTCGATCAATAAGTAGTAACATCAATAACGGGAGCTCATCGCCAAGCCAGCTCTCTACCACCAGTAGATGTTACACCTCGAAACCGACATTAACTTGCAGTAATTCTAGAAGTAAGTTGCCAAAACCTTTGTTAAAAGAAAAATTATTTGAATTTATTAAAGCTACTTATTTGGTGGCATAAAATCAAGCGAATTATTATTTTTTAAATTATTTGTTGAAAGTAATTAAGTAATTATGTAGAGCCACCTTGATTGCCTCGTTTGGCTCTCGAAATATTGGCGCAAACAATACCTGGAATCGGTTTGCCAAAATGCCAAACGCATTTTCTACGACTCGCCGATTTCGTAACAACATATACATAATTGAACCGAATTTGATTTACAGAAAGGTCTTTGTTAGAATATGGCGTCATTAAGTAATCCGTCAATGCATCATCAGTTACGAACACAAATGGAGAGACCAGGACTGAAGTATCCCTGACAAGTGGCACGGCGGTGGTATAGGTACAAGTTTTCGCTCTATCTCTGTTTTTAAATCGGATCCCAGCCAAATCTCCGCGTCCGCAAGCAATACGTCCGTTGATTCAAACATCTACATAAATAAATCTGTAATGTGCGTCCACAATTGCCGTCAATACAAATGAGTTAGTCCCTTTGTAATTCCAGTAATTATATCCAAACTCCTTCATCGTTCTTATTTTTCAATTTTTGCCTGAAAAATATAATAATATATTAAAATATTATCATTATGTGTAATTTCAATTTTTATTCTTCACCATCTATAGCACCTATACAATTCGGAAAACCCCATATGTCACGAAACTCATCGGAAATTTTAATCCAATCTTGCTCATTTCTGGGGAAATTGAGAACTTTGCCTTGTAATACAGTATATATTACGGGAACAGTTTCTTTTAAAATTCTAGAAATACGAGGGTTGCCTTTTATATTTCGGGATTG